>CM060393.1:6325598-6783846 GCA_030545235.1 Helianthus tuberosus
TTGCTCCTCGCAGGGAGCAAACTGACAACAAAACCAAAACATCAGGGAGTAAAATGACTATTTTTAAAGGTTTTGGGCAAAACCGTTAAAGTGACCAAACCACATGGAGCAAAACGGAAGTTTACTCTTAATATAATAATGATAATGACAACATTGGCGAACCAAGCTTGAGTCGAGCTTTGGCTCGTTTAAGCGACATTGAAGCAAGCACGAACCGAGCTTTTACCTTGTTTTATGTTGTTCTTAAAATAGTTCGAGACGAGCTCTAGCTTCATTAAAACATGACGAGTCGAGCTTGATCTTAGTCGGGCTCGGGCTTGGCCCGACTCGTTTACACCGTAAGATTTAGAATCGAAGGTCATGTCATATTATTGGTTTTATTTGACTTTGTTTGGATGTGAAAGGTTGAAGGGCGGTTACTAACCCTAAGTAGAGGCATCTATGGATGCCAAAACTAGTGTTGCTAGTCAAAATTAAGTAGTGGCGGTGTCCCTTTCTCTTTGTTTTTATTTCATTTGTTTTTATTTACACTTTTCAAACTAGAATAATTAACAATATTTTTTTTTGAAAGTGTAGTATTGATAATTTGATATCATCAAAATGTTAACATCCAAGGTTTTTAAGTTATAAAATGTATCACTTTGTTCATAGGAGTGCATTAATTAAATACTATATACCGAACTATTTTTAAGTTGAGAATCATTAGAACAAAATAAAATTTGTAACTTGTGCATATAAAATATAGTGGTAGAGAGATAAAGATTTAATTTTCATGTTATATAGGCGTCTTACAGTTAAAGTAATATGTAAGGGTATTTATTCGATTCTTTTAGAAATGAACATGATTTTGTGTTAAATAGCTTTTTTTTTTATAAAAAGTATCAATCATATATATAGTTTAAAAAATAGATTATTAACATTGTCGTATCAATGTCTAACCCATTTTGTGTTAAATAGTTTTTTTTAAGTATCAATCATGTATATAGTTAAAAAAATAGATTATTAACATTGTCGTATCAATGTCTAACCCATTTTGACATGTTATCGATCTATCCCCTTGACCCGATCTCATTTCTGTCGCGCCCACCCAATCGATATACTCCTTTTAAAAGAAAAACGCTAAAAAAAATACTCTTAGTCTGCTTAAAAACTATTTTAAGTACAATAATTTAAGTAAGAGTGGTTAGTGGTTGTAAAACAATTATTAGTGTATACTGATACTCATTTAATCATGAAAGTTACCTTTAAAGCATAATTTATAAAAATATATTCAGCAAAATCCATATGCTAATTTTTGCTGTACGTTTTTGTTGAATAACATATGTACGTATATCTAGGGAAAAGATCAAATAGGAAGATTAATTTCCCTAGGAAGGATAGGAAGCAATAAGGGGATGACATGTGGCAACTATTAAAATAAAGAAAAAGGGTATTTTAGTCAATCCAACCCTTTCTTCTTCATTATCAAAACCCAGTAACTTCAAAAACCCACCATTTTCAAAACCCACAATCTTCAACTATTTCTTCACTTTCTATCTCAATAATCACTCACATTATAGTGCGATTTTCATCACCAATCAATGATTCAAACACCCGATCAACGTGTTCTTCAGTTTTTTTGAAGAAAACCCAGTTTAAATTCATATAAAATCTCGTTTTTTCCGGTGATTTTGAAGATAATTACTCGATTCGTTCGATTCGAGAGCTGATAAGTGTTTCAATCATTCAAAATTCGTCAATTGTTGAAGAAATCACTTCGATCCAGGTAACAAATTCTTTAATTTCATTTTTACGAACTGGGTTTTTGATTTAGTCATTGCGTTTTACGATCTTGGCGGGGGTCCGGGGGCGGCAGCCCCCGGTAGCGGGGTCCAAGGGGCAGAGCCCCTGTACTAAAAACGCATCAGAAATATTAATTTTCCAGAAATTGGCTCATTTCGAAGACAGTAATTCGTAGAGAATTCAGACAGTTCACAGACAGTTCTCAGACAGTTTTATGTGTCCATTGCGTTTTAGAAATAAGAGAGTTTTATGTGTTTTCTAGCTATTGCGTTTTAGAAAAAACACATTTTAAGTGTTTTTAGTTATTGTGTTTTAGGTAAAACACATTTTTGAAGTGTTTTTAGTCATTGCGTTTTAGGTAGAACATATTTTTAGGTGTTTTCAGTCCATTGCGTTTTAGAATGAGTATTTTTTAAGTGTTTTCTGGCCATTGCGTTTTACAAATAAGACATTTCTTTGTGTTTTTTGTGCATTGCGTTTTAGGTAAAACACATTTTTATGTGTTTTTGGTGCATTGCGTTTTAGGTAAAACACATTTTTATGGGTTTTTAGTCCATTGCGTTTTATAAAGTACATTTCTTTTGAGTTTTTAGGCTATTGCGTTTTAGAAATAAAACATTTCTTTGTGTTTTCTGGCCATTGCGTTTTACAAATAAGTCATTTCTTTGTGTTTTTGGTGCATTGCGTTTTAGAAAAATGTCATTTTTTAGGTTTTTTTTTTCATTGCGTTTTACAGTACTGGGGTTTTTTCTATTGCGTTTTACGCAACTGGGTTTTAAATTTTTTTTTTCAAAATATAGCAATAGTATACTCGTTTTAAAGATAAAAAAACGCTCGTTTTTTTGGTGCAATTTTTATAAAAAAATAATGTCGTATGAAAGAGTTATTAACGTTTAAAAATTGGGGGGAATTGGAGGAGAGAGAAACTATTGGCTTACTTGACTAGAATGCCCCTGAAATAAGTCACGCGCCTCTTTTCTTACTTTCAATTTCCCTGATTTAATCTCAGCCCTTGATTAACTTAATGGATGGTCAAGATCACTTCCTAGCCTTCCTAGCCAAATTAACTTCCTATTGTATCTCCACCCCGTATATCTATTTGTTTATTCAGAATATAGTTTTTGTTTATGGAAATCCCAAATAAGTAACGTAAAATAAAGGAATATTATTTAATAATTATTCCTTAAAAAAGAATCAAATTTGCAGGTGGAAATTTAAGAGAAATGGGGATTAGTGAGAATTTAGCGTAACGAATCATGAAAAGGAATTAGGGAGAAGCAAAGGGAGCATGTATTTTTTTTAATTCAAGGTTTTTTTTTTTGTTTTTTTTTTACAACAAATACTTGCACATACTGAAAATAACTTTCACAATATAACTTTTTTTTGTTTTTTCCATACATGTATATATTTTTTTTTGTGACAATACTGTGTTGTGTGATCACTTATATAATTTACAAATATGATTAACTTTTATTGAAATTTATATAAAAAAAACATAAAAAGTAAAAAATAAAAAATAGATGGCAAGCTAGCAAGTCGCAAAATAACTCAAATTAAATACGAGTTAAGCTCACCGGTCTAAGTGGAAATAAAAGCCCAACTGACTTGACTCGTAATATTACAAGTTTAGTTCAAGCTTAATTTAACTCATTATCCATATATAGTATGTTATATATGCATTTAAAAAATGATCATATATCTTAATAGGTTGCGCCAATGTGTGCTAGCCCTAGTTGAAACTTAGGCAAAGAAGATACTTAAGAACAATTAGTGTTATAGAGTATTATTAATATTTTCCTTAAGAAATATATCAACAGGTTTTGTATGATTTAAAGCGGAATGATATTTATAGTATGAGATAATTACAAAACTAGACTACACCCTCTTTCAAAACTAGCCACCTCATGCGTCTTTGGAGCGACCTTTCAAGCACGAGATGCGTCTTTGGAGCGATGTCACTCAAACCCAATAAAAATGGACACGTGGCGTGAAAGACGCATGGGAGAAGTCCAAAACGCATGGGAATGACCTTCAAAGACGCATCCCAGACGTCGGACGCTTCAGCTCCCGAAAGATCTTCAAAGACGCATGATGTGCGTGAAAGGTCGCTGCAAAGACGCATGAGGTAGCTAGCAGGGGCGGACCCACCCACTGGTGTGGATGGGCGGCCGCACCCCTTGAAAAAATATTTTTAGGGTTAAATTTCGTCTAAAATCTCGACCGCATCCCTTAGAAATTTTCAACCGCACCACTTAGAAAAAAATCTTATTAATTTATAAAAAAAAATTTGTAAACACTAATTTTTATTAAAATATAACCTAGTTTATATAATTATTCTTTAACAACTTTACTTAACAAATTAACCCAATAACTTAGCTTAACAATTTAGTCATTAGCCCGATAAACATTCCACTGTAACCGGAACCCAATTAACGCAACCCAATCAAATTTGAAGTTAAATAAGATAACCTAACCCAACCGCCTCTTCCAAAAAAATAATGTTTTGCATAGATTTTAAAAAACGAAAACCCCTTAGGGCATAATCTTAAACATGTTTGTAATGACCTTTAACGTGTTTTTATGGTTATATAAATTTTAGTTTGATTTTCTTTTGTTTTACATGACCCGACCCAATCCCACCCGATATGAACCGATTTTTTTTTTATATATCTAGGGGCCTAAAATCTTTAAAAATATTTTGCACCCCCATGGAAAAATTTCTGGTTCCGCCACTGGTAGCTAGTTTTGAAAGAATGTGTGGTCAATAGCTAGTTTTGTAATTTTCCATTTATAATATTACCGTGGTTGACCAATGGGGTGGTGTTCCATCGGTAAAGGCAAAACCTTTAAGCACCTTGGGAGGGAGAGGTCTTAGGTTCGAGCCTCACAAACGACAGGTATAAAAGAAATTTGTCGTTCAAAAAAAATATTGCCGTGGTCAAAGTCAATGATGTGATATATTAAAACTACTCTCTATGGAAATCTCGGTTATACTCCAGTGATCCGTCAGTGATCCAAATTTGCCGTTAAAAAAAAAACTCTCTATGGAAATCCGTAGTTGATGATAGGGTTGATGTGCGGGTTTACGCATACTTGCATTTTAAGTGATATACATTCATCACATAAACTATCGAATACCACAACAAGAGTGAAGCTCACTCAATTATTTTGGACTAATATTTTTAGTATAATAATAAAAAAATAACAAAATAACAATAACAAAGGTAAAAAAACTTAAATACTTTAATTATAATTCAAGTAAATTATATATGAGTACTTTATTTAATATTAGTTATTTAATTTTCAAACACGTCCTTTCCACTAAATTAAGATAAAAAAAAATAATTTATAGTTTAAAATTTTAATATAAACTGCATATAGATTAGACCTACATTTATGTGTATAAAGTGTATAAGAAATTCTTTTTATAACTCCTCACGCAAACACATAAAAACACTTTAAAGTGTGTAACACACAATAGTCAATTTTTACCTCTTCAACACTAGTTAAGTAGTTAGCCTTTTTTTCCATTATGATTACCATAGATAGTAAGTAGTTTTGCTTTCAGATGCAATCTATGTTCAAAGGTAATGCGTTTCACAAATCAAAATTGTTACTATACTTAGAACAAATGTTAAATATGATAGTCGAACACACGTTTTATATGATAGTCAAGTTGCTTGGTTAAGGCCATGGGGTGTACTCTAACATCTAGAGTGTTAACAATGACATGACATGTTAACATGTTAACCCAATGTTAAGAGATTTAATTAATTATTAGAGTAAACTGCAATTTTACCCCCTGTGGTTAGGGGTCATTGGCATGTCTACCCTCCTAAGGAAATAATTGCAATTTTACCCCCACTGTTCACTGTTATGTCGCAACCTTACCCCCCGGCCTCAAATTTGTTGACTAATCTGTTGACTATAACTTAAAATGACTATAATGCCCTTTCATATTACCCCCTGTGTTTTGTACTACTCTGTAATATTACCCCCTGCCACCACTCCCACCGCCATTCACCACCACAACCACCGCCATTCACCACCACAACGACCACTGCCACCACTGCCATCACTGCCACCGCCATTCACCACCACAACCACCACTTAATAAGAGTAGGAGGATGATTATACTGATAGTAAGGTTGCTGCTGCTGTTGATGATAATTATAATAAGGGTATAGCTGATGATTATGATGATGTGCAATAGCAGCAGCATAAGCTAATTTCAAAGCTTCTTCTTCTTTCTTTTTGGCTTCTAATTCTTTCTTCTTAGCTTCTTCTTTCTTCTTGTCTTCTTCTTTATTTTTATCATCTTCTTTCTTCTTGTTGTCACCACCACCACCATCTTTCTTCTCTGGCTCCTTTGCTGGACCAACTGATACAATCTCTGTGTGACAAATCTTTCTCAGTTTTGACACAACTGTCACTGGATCTACATCCCCTGTTACTGTCAGTTTCTTGTCTTTCATATCCATTGATATTGAATCTACACCTGTGTTTGTTGATCATGTAAAGTTTTGAAACTTTGTAAGAAACTAAGATCTGGGTTTGGTTTAAAATTATAAATTATGATGACCCAGATGAATAAAGATTGGATTTACATAATTTTTTTAAGTACCTGTGAGACTGGAGACATTTTTCATGGATTTTTGCTTGATTTTTTCATCCAAGAAGTCCAATTTCAACTGTAACACCTCGAAAATTCACGTCCTATAATGTGTTGACACGTGTCATAGGTTTGAACGTGTGAACGAATGTTTTAAAAGGACTAAAGTTGACGAACATGAAAAGTATGTGAATATACGAGTTCAAAATGTCAACAGTGAATAAATATACCTTATAATAACCCTACATGATGTTTATAGCATCAAACGAATAAATCATGGATCATGCGAAGCTAAAAGTGAGAGATTACAAACTACAAGGGTTAAATGTGTCAACATGTTTAAGTTATACCTCTGAGTGACCTTTTGACAAACCCGAAGCTTTGTAACGGTTAATTATGCTCACTAGAATGCACGATATAAATTTCATAAAGTTTCGTTATCGTATGAGAAAGTTATGATCAAATTCGTGTACAAGGGGTTAAAGCGTCAAACTGCTAAAGTATAACGATTCGTATGTTATCGAACCTTCCGGAATGTGACCAAGAGATAAACATACCCTATTTATCCTTCTTATAGCTTATATATAGGCTTAGAGGTGTTTGGTGAGCACAAATAAGGTTTTAAGTCATGCAGGGACTAAAAGTGTCAAAAAGCGCACAAGTTTGCGTTTACGCGCATATCTCACATTCTGAATATCTCCGGACACCCAAAAATTTATGTAAACACTAAAATATGTTATTTTAGTGTTTGGCTTGATAAAATTCCATTCGTCGCGTCGTTTGGATTGTTTTTCGCGTCCGTCCGTGTTTCGTCGTAATTAGCCGAACAACGTGACCGTACGACCAAACGAACCGACATCCGGCATATTTTTGAGCATGTTACATGTTCCCCGTACTTAGGCATCATTGTAGAGCCTTAAAAATGGTTTAACGGGCCTTGGATGTGTCGTAAATGACATTTAAAGGTGCAGGGGTCAAAGCTGTCAACATTTGAAAAATCCTGATTGCTGGCCAAAGCCTTGCGCACCTCAACACTGTGGTTGTTGCGGTGCGTAAGCAGTCCCCAGATGCAGCAACTCATTTTTCTTGCCTGTTCAGCCCATTCAAACGTCAAGACTTGCCCTTTAACACTTCCATGAGTTGCCTAAACTGATTTTTAGCCCTTAGGGACACTTGTTGAAGAGTTGTGGTCATTGGTAGACACACATGTCAACATTTTGTGGATCAAAATTCACTATATAAAGCCTTCAATGTTGCAACATTTCTCATTCATTCCATCTGCAATTTGTGGGACTTTCTGGAGCTCAAGAGCAGACACCAAGCATCCCTAATCGTGATTAGGACTTTGGTAAGCACCCTTGACCTTCCTTGATTAAGTTTTGCTTAGTAATTAGCTTAAAAGTCAAACCGTCGTAATTAACGGTTGACTTAGCGATTAATCACTAATGGTCCAGTGATTAGTCGAATTGAAAGTAGTTATAAGTTGGTAATTATGTGGGTAATAAACCCTTAAAAGGGTCCCCCCTGATTCCCACTCTAACTAGGTCAAATGTCGGGTCAAACTTGTGATTAAAAAGTCAACAGGATACTTAGTTTCTAATTTATGCATAATTAGCAATGTAGAACACATACAACCTGTGTGATCATTAATATAACTTGGTAATTAGTGTAAGAACATGTCTAAACATGTTCAACCCGACGATTTTATGTTTAGACCCGGTTCGGAACCAAAAGTCGCAAAGCTTTGACTTCAGTTCTGACCCGTTTAAGCATGTTTTAGAAATACCTTAGAGCTTCATTTGGACCAGGTTACATGCTAGTATAACCCTCTGTGATTATACACCTCGGATCATTAGTTATCCGATTAATACGCATGATTTCCGTTAATTGCCTATATGTTGACCATTATGCCCTTTTCACCTTAAAACGTGATTTTTGGAAAAGTAAAAGAGTAGAAACCTTATATACTGATATATAAACTTGTACCCAAAGTTTGACATCAGTTTGAGGAGTAGTTTGAGAGTTATGCTCATTAGCGCAAATTGAAAGCTTTATGTTAATTAAATGGCGTAATTAGCGTATAGCCTAGTTAAGCCTACTTTTTGATATCAAAATCTTTACCCACTGATGTAAAATATTATTTTGGGTTTTTTAAAGATTTTTAATTGATTTTAGGCTGAGCATAACTCATAGTCGTAGGCTTAATCCGGTAATTGTCGATTTTGCCCTTACGGGCTATAAAATGAGTTTTACATATCTAAACGACTCCAAACCTTTTGCTACTGATCTTAAATGATAAATAAATTATTTTAAGCCTTCTGGAATAATAAAAATATCAGCTTTATGTATATAACCCGGAAACGGCCCCTAATCGCCTTTCTAAGCGTTTTTAACGCATAGTATGTACTAGAACTATTTTAGACATACAAGGGTTGATACCTACTGATATTTTAGGTAAATTAGAATATTTCAACAGTAAGCAAAAGTTGTTTAACTCAGACTTCAGTTTTGAGCTTTACGGCTTATGTGAAATTACCAAAATGCCCCTACGTGCATAGTAAGGTTATAATTGATAAGTTTCACATATATAATTTACCCTACTGTTATCACTTAGTAAAATAAGTATTTTTACTGATTATATTAGACCTGTAACTCAGGTAAATACTTAAACTCTTTTATAACCGTTTAAATGACCAAACTACCCCTACGGGGCATAGTTTGTGTTTAAATACATTTCGGGCATAATGAAAGACATCTTACTGATGTCACAACATATTTGAGGCATAAATTAACTTAGGAAACCTGTATATAGCTCTCATGAATACCCGTCACGCTTATTACGCGTACAGTTCGGTTTATGTAACAAGTTTACATAAATTAGCCGAAACGGGTCAAACCTTATTGGTTTTATCTCAAAATCCAGAATGTGTATGAAATACCCATATAAGACAAGTCTCTGAACATGTCGGGTTTAAATCACATTCTATTCCGGTCTTCGCTTAATCGTGCGTACGAACCGTATCTTCCTGTAAGACTAACCGGTCTAAGCCTAGGCTTAATTAAAGACCCGTTAGCATTCTAATTAGTTATTTATACCATCATTCCAGACTAGAGCTTTCCGGTAAATGGCACCTACGCTTACTTAAGTGAATACGGCTGAGTTATTAATTTCTGATATTTAAGACAGGAGCTAGCTCAGGTAAATACTCTTAACTTATTTTCCCTTATACGGGCTTGGGATACGGTATTATAAAAATACCGCTTGGTCGGGTGTAGAAACTTTTAATCGGAGATGATTAAATTGCATAATCCCGTTTTAATCTGTATTGATTGATAACAAATAACTTTAGGGGTTAATGACCGTGTCCTGGATATCCTTGGCTCATTTAAAAAGTGAATGGCCATAACTTAAGCACAAGGTGTAGGCATAACACCTCCTGTTGCGTATGTAAAAGATATACTCACTCGTAAGGATGTCTTCTTGTGAGTTATATTTATGGTGTGTCGATTAATCTAGACCGGCTTGTATTGTATAATCACCGGCCCTAAATGTTGGACAAACATGTAAATCGGATACAAGATTTTTATTAATAAAATAGTCCCAAGTTATAAAAGATTAATTTTGCCTTGTGCATTTTAATCAATGTGTCAAGATATTTTGTGCCTGGTGCATCTAAATCAATTTTCTTAAACTCTTTTCAAATGAGTCGGTTGAGTGTATTTACCAGTGAAAACTGACGTATTTTCCAAAAGGGTTAAGTGACAGGTACTGAACGTAATTGGCTGGAAGCTCAGGGCGCTAATAAGGAATCTTGCAAGTTCTAGGCGTCTAAAGTCTGTTGAACAAATGATATGTTTATATTTTTAAGATCCGCCTGTGGATCCTTTACTTTCCGTTGTAATACTTGGATATTACTTTATATTCGGATTGTAATATATTTATCTTTTGCTTCCGCTGTGCATTTATATATTGTGTTGTTTGACTATTATGTTGCCAACCACGTCACGATACTCCCCACCGGGCCCACCGGTGACTCGTGGAAAGTCGGGGTGTGACAGGTTGGTATCAGAGCCAACACTGAGTGAATTAAACGCTAGCCTTTTGCGTTTAATCTCAGTTACACAGTTGCACATTCTTGAGTCTAGACAAGAACATAAGGACTAATCCAAATTCGTTTTATTTGGTTCCTTGTTATTTTTCTGATTAGCCCTTGCATGGGCAAGTCATTTTTTTTGAAGTCCCGTTAGGACAACCATATACTTGTTTAAATTTTAAAGGAACGATTATGTTTAAAAAAAAAAAATCATTCCTATATTATAAGATCTACCATTATAATAAAATGACAAAATCTAAAAAGGGACAAGACCTAGCCTGGTGTCATTATTGAGACGCGGCCAAGATGGCAGTTCCTCAATTTAGGTTCAGATCCTTATTAACATCCCGAACTAGGATTGTTCTGCGTTTATTATTAAAAAGGGAATCTTAAAGGTAAACCTAGCCTATATGACGAGGCCAAGATGGTAGGACCTATTCAAGATATTCAAATCCTTGTTAACACCTAAGAACGTGTTAGCACTCTTGACAGATGTGATTCGAGAAAATCACAACAGTCATTCATATATTGGATTCTTCCAATTTTCTTATCTAGTTTATTGATTTAGAAATCATGGCTTATATCATCCTATAAGATGATCATATTATAAACATCCCTCAGAAGGGAAATACCTACGGGCTATAGTTAATGTCCTCTGAGACTAAAGACAGTGGTAGCCTACAACTCTCTGTCAAGAAAAAGTAATGAACTTTGATTCACACCTAAATGTCTCGATCCCAAACGATCATGGCTTATAAATTAAACTTGTCCACGTGACTAGGCCTTTTGTGCTATTACTAAATGCCTCGATCCCAAACGATCATGGCTTATAAATTAAACTTGTCTACGAGACTAGGCCTTTTGTGCTATTATTAAATTATGATTTAGGATTATGATAAAGATCCTGAATAATTATATATTTATCAAATTAACTAATATGTGTATTAAAAGCATGGTTAATAAATCGTTTAAGAACGATAGTACTGTAAGGGCTTCTAAATAAACCTTGCCCTTATTTTCTTTTTGTAGCAACTAAGACTACATGGCTGACTCTGACGAGATAAACAGTCATCCTTTGGAAAACCGCGATGATAATGATAGGATTAATATAACCAAAGGAGAACTTCGTTCACTGATTGATACAGCTGTATCTAAAGCTGTAGAGGAACAGTTCAGGGAGTATAGTGGGACTAATAGTAAAGCCTCATCTGTACCCCATTCTAAATCTGTCCCTAAAACTCATTCAGAGCCTCATAACAAGCCGCACTCTAAGAAAGAGGAGCCAAAGAAGGATGATGATCGACATTCATCAAATGAACACAGTGTTCCACCCAAGAAGATAGTGTTCGATAATGAACCACATACCAAGTCTTGTACCTATAAGTACTTTGTTTCCTGTAAACCCCGGGATTTCACTGGGGAGAAAGGAGCAGTAGATTGTATGACATGGTTGGATGAAATGGACACGGTGGTGGACATCAGCGGTTGTGCTGAAAGGGATGTAGTAAGGTTGCGACATAACAGTGAACAGTGGGGGGTAAAATTGCAATTATTTCCTTAGGGTGGGGGTAGACATGCCAATGACCCCTAACCCCAGAGGGTAAAATTGCAGTTTACTCTAATTATTATTTTCTATTTTAGACAAAAACCCAATGTTAAAGTGCATTAAATGAGTTATGTGTTAACATGTTAAACCATTTCCTTAGAGTGGGACAAAGTGAAATGAGGAAAAAATTGATGTGTCACTTAGGTGGAGTTAAGTTAAGTTAAAGTATACCCAAAGGCCTAATAAAAATCGTCAAAAATTAGTTTGTAGTAGTTATGTTAAACTACTAGAATTAATTAATCTCAGTAACTGATTTCAACTCTTATTATTTTTTTATGTAAAGATTATGGTAATTTAAATTGTATTTATGAATTTTTATGAAACTATTATTAACTCGGACTCGAGCAAGTTATGATACCAGCTGATCTAACTTGAGTCAACATGTCCAACTCTGTTAGTATGTGGCTTGATCATAAGTTAACTCGTTTATCTTAGTTTTTGTTTATTTTTATATGAGTCTCAAAATGGTAAGTAAATAAAAGAATGAACATGAAAATTAAAAAAAATTAAATTATCAACGCATTAATATATATATATCAATATACAACGGAAATAAATAATCAAGTGTGAACTTGAAAATTTATTTTTATTTATCTTTTTTAGTAATTTTATACGAGAGGTTACCCACTCTTGTTATGCTTAATGTCCAACCGGGCTACTTAATCGAAGCTTCTTATATTTCAATATTTATAAAACCATTTTTACTAACGTAACTCACGCCAAGGTTCTTTTTATTCTAAGTGGTCCACATTATTACAATGATGTGTTCTAAAGTATTCATATAATCGCAAGCATGACATCCAATAAAGTTATTTAGTATTGCATTAATATATACATGTATATATTGACAATGAAAGATAAGGTAATATATTACACAAAGGTAACCATGAACCAAGGTATCAATTTGCAACTAAATTGAAATAACAAGGGTTGGAAATGAATCGAACCAACATGAACAAGAGTGTTTGTGTTCGTCTGTTAAGAAATATACGTATTTACGAACTGTTCATAAACACTTACCAAATGAGATTTAATGTTCGTGTTCGTTTGCTAAGGAAATAAACTTTTTTTGTGTTCGTTTGTGTTTTATTTTTTGTCAATTTTAGGCAACGAATAAAAATGAAAGTTGATCAACACAAATGAGCATAAACTAATGTTCATGAGCACAAATGGAACAAACGAACACAAACAAGCGTTTATGAACAGAATATATAATACACTGACACTTGTTAAATATTTTATATGTTGGAATTTTAAAGTACTTAAATAAAATATAAAAACTAAAAACACTAATGAACTATCGAACACGTTACCGAACGTTCACGAAAATAAAAGAACAAACGTGGCATCTGCTCATGTTCGTTCATTTAACTAAACGAACGAAATTTCTTGTTTGTGTTTTTTCGTTTAATAAATAAACGAACACAAACGAAATTCCCTCCAAACGGTTAATGAACTGTTCGTCGAACATTTGGTAACATTCATGCCTCTATTCATGCATGCATGTAATACACATGCATGCAAGTATAGATGCATTTGTGTACGGAGTCATACTTGTATAAGTGATTAGGTGAATCACATTTGTTAATTTCTCAAGATTTCATTGCATTTAGCCATCTTTTTTTCTCTTGATACAAACTTGATGATGGCCTGTTTTGATTTCTAAAGTAGTTTTGTAGCATTTAAAAAGTAAAGTAAGGGGTTATTGTTGTGAGTACTCGAAACATGAAGGTCAATAGTTCAATGGTTGACTTTGTAATAAAAAATGTGATTATAACATGACATAGGCTTGTGCATTGACTTAAATAAAATTACATGTGACTGCTGAGGACCTCAATCTTATCCAGATTCTATATAGCATTTTAAAAAGACGAATGATACATTATACAATTTTTTATTTTTTTATTTTAGAGTGCATATTCATATTATTTTTTTTGTATTTTTGCTAAGTACAATAATTAACAATAATATTAACATCTAAAAGTTATGAATAAAATAGTTTCTTACAAAACAACCACGTTTTAGTAGTAACGAAAGGTTTTCTCTTAATTATAAATCTACGGGGTGTTAAACGGGCTATCTTGCAAACTCGATACAAACCCAATATTTGACACCAACACGAAATCGTGCAGACACATGAAACCAAACACAATACGAGTTTTCACATGTTGACACAAATACAGCCCGTTTATCATGAAATATTATTTATTTTTCTTCTAAGTAAATAACTAACACTCTAAAAATTCAAATCTTAAAAAAAATATATAAACTAGTTACGTTTAGACTAAGAAACATAAATCTCATTTCTCTTTTATATTTTGACATAAAATAACCAACCGGCCTGTTGACATAAACATACTTTAAAAAATAAATACAAAATTAAACGGGTCAACATATGTACTAGCATGTTCAATTTATACAGACAAAATCTAAACTCACAAATTTCATGTTAATATTGTGTTTGAAATCTAAATCTAAATAAGCCTAAAGGTTATTTCTAGCAAAGATTCTTAATATATTAACTTTTGGTAACGTTACTAAAATTAGACTAGGATGTAACATTTATAAAATAGCTAAATTAAATGTAACGGTGGTGTTTGAAAGATAGAAATTATCATAAGCTATAAGGTAAAGATAGTAACAGATTCATTGTGTTTTCTCTTAAATTGGTGTATATATATTATTGCCTAGTGGAAATGAATATAATTAGGTGGTTCCGCTAATGATAAGATAATATTTCAATGGTGTGTCAGTGATCCAAATCTATATCTATACATATAATAAAAGAAACCTGATTGAGGACACATGTCAATCTCTCAATCACTCTTAATTTATGTTTCTCACCTAAAAAAATAAATAAATAAAAAAATAAAATAATCATAATCATCTTATTGTTATTCTATTCCTAAAAATAAGCCATATTCCTAGATATTTAAATAACATAAATTATATGTTGTGTATCGATATAAACAAATAAAAAATAATAATCAAAATCATCTTATTGTTATTCTATTCCTAAAAGTAAGCCATATTGCTAGATATTTAAATAACATAAATTATATGTTGTCTATCGATTTAAGTAGAAAAAATCATTAAGGTATGACTAGAGGGCATAATTAAACATTATTCTTTCCGTTAAAAAAAAATGATATTATTATTAATTAACACTATCGCACAAGACGGTATGAATAGAGGGCATAATTAAATGGGTTATTAGATTTTATCACCCCCAACTATTGGCTATTGGCAGCTGCCACCCTCAACTATCACTTTGACGCCTGTCACCCCCAACTTAACACTTAGTGTGTTCTGTCACCACATCGTTAACTGATTACTAACTTTTAATCTTGTTTTTATACTTTTGGGGTGTCATAGGGATCTTAGAAAGCTTTTAGGGATCTTTGGACACCCCGAAAAGTATAGTAACAAGCTCAAAAGTTAGTGATCAGTTAACGACATGGTGACAGAACAAACTAAGTGTTAAGTTGGGGGTGGCAGGCGTCAAAATGATAGTTGGGGGTGGCCGCAACTAATAGCCAATTGTTAGGGGTAATAAAATCCAATAACCCTAATTAAGTTAAGGTTTTTTACTTATAGTTTGTTAGTTTATTTTAAGAAATTGTATATATAGTTAGGTTTTTAATTTTTTTTTTTGTCATTTTATTAAATATTATGTTATAGTCTTGTGTATTATATGGATCCAATGGTTTCAATAATGAAAACTGCTTATTTATATTTTTTTAAATAACAACAAATAATCATGTTTAAATAGTCCTGGACTGAATTTAAATAAATTTCCGTCATTAAAGGCTTAAAATTAGCTTATATATGAAATAATGGTCATCATTATAAATCTAATATAAAAACGCTTTCGTAAAATCTATTTTTGGTAAGGTTTAAACAAAAAATAACATTATAAGTTATAGATTAAAATATATTTGAGGTATGGGTTGATTTTGTGAGAAGGTTTAAGAGACCTAATCTAACAAAAAATATTGATTAGTTTAACATATATATTTAAAGGTCGAATATTAAGGTAAAGATTTTAAAATAAGAAATGTTGATAGTAACTAAATGAAATTATTTCCGCTTATTGTTTCTTAGCTATTTATTATTCTTTATTAATATTTACTTTATGAATATTTCATTTATTTACTATTTATTTTTCCAATGTTTCTACTTTTTTTCTTACTTAATAATTTAATATTTTATTAACTTAAACCCGTGTATTACACGGGGTTGTAACCTAGTTTACCATTAAAAAAAATAGTAGAATGATGGCCGCCCAAAAGAGCGACATGTTTGGCCTGTTATTTGCTAGAATATAGATTAGGTAGTTTAAGCAAGGATTACATTAATCATTATTAATTATGTATGCTATTATTTTTAGTAATTTAAGTTACGATAAAACCAACATATTTATGCATGGTCGGCATCTAACCTTAACAACATGTTACCAAATTATGGCATTCCTTTACCTGCTCTCTATGCTTTAAACAATTTCCTTTATTTAATATTTTTTATACTTAAATAATGATTAGTTATATGAAAATATAAATTGTACATTCATTAAGCAGGGGCGGACCTACATGGACACCAGAGGTGTCCCGGGAAACCCCTCAACTTTCTTGGCGAAGTGCAATTAATATATCTCAACTCTGTTTTATATATCGGGGATACCTCTAAGCAAATATTATAATACCCACTCAGTATACTAGTTTAGGTGAAGATGAGATGGAATGAATATTTTCGATTGACAGAAACGAAAATTCCGGTCGATAAGAACTTGCAGGTTGCTGCAACTCATGGAGAAGATGAAGTCATTGGGAAAGGCACAAAAAGCAACGTTCATTCAATGAAAAAGCAACATTGGGAACATGAAAGAAAAACAATTGTACTTAATATAGTAAAACTTAATTTCATATATAACCATTTACCTGTTTATTTTATTTATTTTGTTTATTTATCATTTATACAGTATTGTATTTACTTTATTAATAAGTTTTTGGCTTTTTTAAAGATATTTTTATCACAAACAAAATATTATTTATAAAACTTCTAAATAATATTTAAAGTTTTATAAAAAAAAATAATTGATAATGTTCTCGTGTGTGTTTCACGCATTGATAAAAAAAAAATGATAATCACCATATGCTTTAAAATGAAAAAAATGAAATTATAGTTGGATACTATAATTATATTGTTTTCATTCTCTCACACTATATTATAAAGCATGGATTAAGAAAGGTTGATTAACTATTTTGCTTCTAAAAATAGTTTTATAACACACATATCTAATACCTAATTTCAATCATATTTTATCTTAAAAAATTATATTATAATTTCTAAATCTTGTTACTAAGTGTTTAATAATTTTTTATTCAACTCATGGGTATGTAACCTAATAATTATATATATATATAGACACAAACACTAGTCGCAGATGACCCTAGGCAAAAGAATATTTTTAAGGTCCCATTTTTACTAGCTGCACAAGACCCTCGAATACTTAGAAATTGTGAAAAAAAATTTGGGATACCCCTGATTTTTTATTCTAGTTCCGCCACTGTCATTAAGGTTTTATACGTGATGTACTTATGGAAATAGGGTTTGTGCAATGTTTTATAATACGTTGTCTGACTGGAATCAAATTTTTTTAGCGGTTCACCGATCAGACATGTTTCGTATTATAACCGGTTCATTTTTTACAAATATAGAAAGTAAGTAAATATCTAAAAATCAAAATAACTTTAAACATTAATCGTCCGAACATAAACAAATTTAGAATCACCCAGAGTATTCACATCTCATTCTTTATTCTTATCTGTATAATTTAACTAAAAATCACCATTACTTAAATTTATATATTATTTTTTAAAACTTCCTACATCCCATTTTGTATAATTCTATAGAATTACTAGGTGATTGGTAAATATACCAATTCACAGCAGTTTTTCATATAATTTTATCGATAAGGTTAATATTTAAAAAAACGGATTCTAGGGATCTTTTAGTTTTAAATCTTAATTTCTTTCCCTTAAATTTAAGCATTTGATAATTTTACTGACCAGGATGTGGAATTTTCCTTAAAATGCGGTCTCTCACACCTTCTCTTTGTAATATAGAATAGAAACTCGTGATGAAACATCAAAACTGATCCTAGAAACTCATGGATTTTTCCTTAAACTGCGGTCTCTCACCGCTTATCGCTTAACTTGTCCGTTCGTGATCCAATAGTCGCTTTCAGTCCGATTTATTATACATTGTGTTGTTTGTGTTTAGAGAAATGCTATTTTAAAGTGTGAAAACATGTATTTTGTTATGATATGTAATAATTGTGTATCCTCTATCCAAAAAGGGGAGACAAGATCTAGGCAACCCATTGGTGCCGTAACCTTTTTATTTCCAACCTTATAATTGTGAAGAAAACATAATCAAATGTTGAAATCGTTATTACTACTCATTTCAAAACCTCAATGATTCTACTCATCATTTTATATTTTTAACTGGAATCTTGTGTTGTAAGAAAGTATACTAATATTGTGACAACCCGAGTTTCTGAGATTCTGTCTTCGCATTTATTGCACGTTATTTGTTTTAGTTGATTGTTTGCACGACTTGAACACGTTTGTAGCACATTAAATCGTAAGGTGTTTCGTTGTAACCGATATGTGTTATATGGTATACATTAAGTGTGTTTTATTTAATTGAGGTGCTTTAGTGAGTGTAAATTATAATAATATACTTATTATTAGCATTGAACTGTTTAGTATGGAACTTGGCCAAACACCCCCCCAATACGAAAACACCATGATGAAAACACTTTAAGTGTTTTCATCCAGTGACTTATGCCGAAAACAACAAATGGGCTTGGCCCAATAGTTGCTTGTTATATAATTGGTTCACAACTTCTACGTAAAAGTTTATTTTGGCAAAACCCTAGACTCCCTTTTTCACACGACGGCAACTATCTTTCCTCTCGAAGGTCTTGTTTGTTCTTTTCCGCATACGGTTAGTATCTAGATATTGGTTGAATGATTAATGATTTGTACGATCTTGTCTCCATAATGAATTAGTCTTATGCGTTTGTGTATTAACTATTAGTGGGTGTGATGATGAGCATATAATTGGAATTTAATTGTATATTAAGGTCCTGAATATAAATCATGTTATGTTAGTAGGTTATTAGTGATATGCATGTGCCTTGTTTTGGTAATGCAGCCACAGTGGGTCTACCTTAAAAATATCGGCCATAACAATCATATGTACATGTGAATTGTCTGATGTGTCATGTGTAATATGATGTGTTGTCTTGAAACCTGATGATGATGCTGAACTCTTTGACTATGTGTTATAAATTCCGATTTCATGCTCATGACTGTTGATGTTGCTGTTGACGAGGAGGTATCCCACCGAAAACAATAACCCAACGAAATCACATTGGTGTTTTCGGCCCAAGGTGAATTCGTTACCCAACAGGGATTTCGGCCCATAACCTGTTTTCGGCCATATATATTTTAATTACATTAGTTATGTGATTAACTCTGTTGACTTATTTAACCCTGTTATAAATCCCTGTTAAGTTGTTAAGTTGATTAACTTAAATTGTTTGAGTAACTCAGTTAGTATCTTTAACTCAGTTAGTGTATAAGGTTGTTAGTTCCTGTTAGCATACTTGGTTCTGGCAAAGCATGTTAAATCTGTTAAATTTATAACATTACTAGTTAGTAAATGCTGTTAACGCTATTAACTCGGTTAAGTGATATAACCCTGTTCATATGGTAACTCCGTTAAATATGTAACAGTGCTAGTGAGTAAATCCTGTTAAGGGTGTTAACTTGGTAAAGCATGTTAAGTGCCTGTTTTTTTTCTATCAAGCATGAATGGTACAATTGTGATTAACTGTATACATGAAATGTGATAGCTGGTTAAACCCACTTTGTGACATAAATGACAAGCGAATGTGAACTGATTAATTATACGTGTACACTATAGGACGTGATTGATTTCTTGTGAGCACTAAACCTAGCATACCGAGCAAACCAAGGTGAGTTCACACAAGCCAAGGCATGGGGTTCCCAGGGTGGGAATGGGGATTTGATGATTTACTGTACATACATAGATGATAGAACCTACTGCTAGACTAGTAACACTTATTGAACGATCTTCGCACACCTGCCAAGGGTTGGCCGCGATATTATGACTGACTTCGCACACCTGCCTTAGGAAGGCCGCGAACTGTAATCTGCTAATCTTCGCACACCTGCCTGGTAGGCCGCGATACAAACAAACCTAGTCTAGAATACTCGGGAGGAACATCCCCTAATATCTTCGCACACCTGCCTGGGAGGCCGCGATACGAACTAAACGATATACGACTTAACAAACGAACAAAACGCTACTCACACTATACTATTACTGAACTGTTAACTGTGAACTCGCTCAACTAGTTGTTGATTATCTGCTGCATGCCTTGCAGGACCTTAGGTACATTATGGAGCTTGCACAGGGAGGAGCAGGTCGTTGTGGGATACGGATCGTAGACGATATTTGAACTTATAACTTACTTTGGGTTTTCATTATTATGCTTCCGCTACTTAAACAATGTTTGGTTATGAACATCAGTCATGTCAAGATGAATTACATTTTTCTACTTTTACACTTAAATGCTATGTTTGATATGATTGATGGCTTGATCCTGGTCAGTCACGCCTCCAAGCGGTGATACTCCGCGAGTGGATATTGGGGGTGTGACAAATATCATACATATTGTGGATCTTGTTGATATGCTAAAAGGTTATTCATTATAAATTAAATTCACTCAACTAAAATTTTTGCTATATTTGTTTTAATGATATAATGGTGAAAATTGAAGGTGTCAAACTAAAAAAAGTTGACAACCTTGGATACTCATGTTGAATGTAAACACAATTTCATTCATTGCCCTAAAAACTTGTACAATATCATATGCAACCATCCAAAAAAAAAGTAATGTGAGATATACCCATACAAATTAATACTTAAAATTTCATATTTATGCATTTTATTAAGTATAATTAATAAAAAAATGTCAATATTATCATTCTGATCTTTCTCCTTACACTCTAAACTCTCAGGTAGCGTTTGATATGAAGGAATCGCATCTTATATAAAAAAACGCATGTTGTTCAAGAAAACCAAACTCGCATGTTATGAACCATTATTCGCATGTTGATATTGCATCTCGTACGCATCATATTTTAAGGCAATTTGTACAATAACCGGACTCTATATATAAAAAAGTATAATTATAAATATGTATGTAAATAATTATATAAATACATAATTAAAATAAACTAGTGGGATTTCTCACGCTTCGCGGCGGACGCTAGGTCCACATCGATTCGTTTCGTTTCGTTACGATACCGTCACGATAATATATTCGGAAACCACAAAATAATACGTAGTTGTATTGTATAATTAACCGTGTAAAAGGGTTAGGGGCGGTTTGTTTACCTCTTAATGAGGTTCTTAATAATTCAGACCTCTTACTGGTTCAGCACTTAATGGTTCAGACTGTTTGTTTCACGAGCAGATGTCTGAATGGTTCAGACATTTGCCTCTGAATGGTTAAGATTTATACAGAGTCTGAATGGTTAAGACCTCTAATCTGAATTGGTCAGACATTTGCCTCTGAATGGTTAAGTATTATACAGGCTCTTAATGGTTCAGACCTCTTACTGGTTCAACACTTAATGATTCAGACCTCTTACTAGTTCAACACTTAACCATTCAGATGTTGCCAAACAGCCCCTTACTTGCCTAAATATTTCATTAATGTTGTTTGTCAAAAAATTACCTATGTTTGTATGCAAATATGAATGAATGTATATCAATATTATAAGTAACAAAAGATAACATTAAAGTAAAAAAAAACATAAATTAAACTAAAGTGCATTAATGTTTTAAAGCACGTTAAGAATTTCTTAAGGAAAAACACATGCATGAAACCAGTGGAATTTGAGCAAGTATTCTCGTTTGTGTAAATATTTAATCTCGAATAAAATAATATGAGGATACATAATGAGTACACCGGACCCCAAACTTTCATTACTCAGCGAGAATGGTTTTTCGGTGAAATCGGTGAAAAAGGCTATGATTATTGATAGAGGGGATTGTCAACCCCCTAATTTTGAGTTGTGTAAATGGGTGCCCATCAAATGTAACATTATGACTTGGAGAGGCAATCTAGATAGGCTCCCAACGAGAATAAATTTAAGAAGAAGGAATGTGGACATAACATCGGTAATGTGCCCTCTTTGCGACGAATTCGGGGAAACGGTGGAACATTTGTTCACTGCTTGCTCGGTGGCTTTGCGGGTGTGGTCGGCTTTCAGCGTTTGGTGTAACATCCCGCCGCTTTTCTTCTTTGAATTCAAAGACATTCTTGACATCCACAAGGTCATTAGGTGTGGTAAGAAGACGGAAAAGATTATTTATGGGATGGCTATGATTGTTTGCTGGTGCATTTGGAAAGAAAGGAACAATGTGATTTTCAAACAGAAAAAGTGCAGCCCGCAAGATATCATAGGGGAGATAAAATCAAAAAGTTTTGCTTGGGTTAAAAATAGATTTGCTTGTAATTATGTTAGATGGGCGGAATGAGGGTGTAGGGAGTGGTTAAACACTATGAGTGGCAAACTAAAAAACCGACCAATCAGAGCGCGCCATATCAATCAGTCAAAAGTGTTTAAACTTTGGTGAAAAGTGTTGGCAATGGTTTAGACACTTGGTGAAGTGGTAAACTATTTAAAAAAAAAAGGAAATAGGTGTGATTGGTTGAGATTGGATTGGACCCCACCCCACAATACCCTCTCTCTCACCTCCCTCCCTCTTCCCGAATCGGCATCCACTCACCGATTTGGCAAACTTTGGTGACTAAAGAGGTGTTGGCGGTGGTGTTTACCGATCGGTAAAGGGGTTTGCCACCCTTTACCGATCACCACACCGTACACCCTGATGTAAATATCCTTTGTATATGTTGTAATTTTCTTATCCTTTGCCCGATTGGGTCAGAGGCGTTGTTGTTTGTTTGGCCTTTTGCCCGTTTGGGTCGAAGGTAGGTTTTAATGAAGTTTAATTTTTCAAAAAAAAAAAAAAATTTAAAACCAATTTACTTTTGCCCAAACTTTCATCTCTCATCACTCACGTCAGCACTTCGTCAATTAGAAGTCAAAGTTAATAGGCAACAAATGGAAAAAAAAAAAAAAGAATTCTTGTTTCAATGTAGCTAAAAAGTTGGTAAATTATATATAATAATAATTGTTAGGGGAGGATTTCTCTATGATCAGTGATCCTCATTTTCTGTTGGGTTTAGTGATCCTCAATTCTGTCTGAAGTAGTGATCCTCAGAAGTGTTGCAGGATCAGGATCATGGATCATCTTAAGGATCCTTATACTAACGATTGTCTATTTTGAATGTGATGATGTTTTGCAGGAACATGAGCTTGGACTTGGTCTTGGCGATATTCCTGGAGAATATTCTATACCTATTACGCACGTGCATAGCAGAAATGGACGTTGTGGAAGTCGTGGAGGACTTGCACCAAATGCGGAATGTTAGTTAGTATAGATATTTTCCATTTTTAAAAGGGGTAGCGAGCTAATTAGAAAACACTTGGCTATTTTCAGCTACACACACACTCTTACAACTGCTCTCACCAGCTTTCGATAACACACTTAGCGGTTACACATTTTTTTACACAATACACTATAGTGATCCTTGTACTTAGCTCGCTATTATCCGAAGTTGTAATACAATTCTTGTTTAATTTGAGTTGGTGATCGGTAGTTTCCATCACCCGAGGTTTTTTATGCCAGAGATCATTCATTGATCAAGGGCTTTTTCCTCGTATAAATCTTCGTGTCACTTGTTCATTACATTTCTGAGTGATCCTTATTGTTGTTAATCAATTCAAGCATCATACCTCACAACAGAAAGTTTGGTTGCATCATCATTGCTTGATTTTTGACCAAAACAATAATAATAAACGAACGAACCCGAGCTCAAATTTTAGAAATAGAGCACTAAATAAGCTGAGCTCGAGTCTAAACTAGCTTAAAAAAAAAAAAAAGACTCGACTCATTTACACCCCTAAGAGATGTAAAGCATTTAATTGAAACAATTTTTTTCTAACTTTGTCCGTTTATCATAGACCAACATAAACAAACAAACGTAAATGAACGAACAGATTAAGACATGTTTTCATATTCGTGTAATTAAATAAACAAAACACGGTGTGCATGTCCGTCTGCTTATTACTTTATTAGATGAAAGAACTTTCTGTCAGATGATTCAATGAATGTTTGGTTCGTTCATACTACTATATGTATTACGGTTGTTATTGTATCTCTTTTCATTCGTTATCTTTGAAGTCAAATGAAGGCCTTTTGTTTTCAAAAATCTTGTGCTAACGAAGTTTCATGTTGGTTTTAATATTCGAGACGCCTTTACATAATTACATTCACAATATATCTAGTATATTTTTAAATTATCTTGCACTACAAGTAATGTGCTAACATTTGACCATATAGTAATTTTGTTTATTCCAACTAATTTGTTCATGTATAAGTATCTTCTAGAAGAACAATAAGCGTGATGAATTTCGAAAACACGTCTTTTATATTACTAACATGTTCAGGCATAGGCGTTAGTTCTATTAGATCATGTGCAACTGCCACGCCAGCTTCTAAATGTCGCTATTTTATACTTACATAATCGTAAAGTGTAATTGTCGATATACCTATCTATATATGTTTAACAGGGTCTCACCTTTGACCATTGTATATCCCGCGCTAGTTAGCTCGTATATATGCGGGGCCCAACATTGATATCCATGTAGGGCCGACGCAAGCGGCTTTCCTCATTGGCAAATGCCACATTTGTCCTCATATATATTGTTAATGAAGTGAGAATGCTAAAAAAGAATGATTTTAACAAGGTTGGTAGTAGAACCTAGTATCCAACATGGTGATGAAACTCATCCAGTAGGAAGTTAGTTTATGTGTATATATTTTTATCAAAGTTACTAAGGTTGTTAAGGTTAATGATTGTGTTCCTTTTTCTATATACTAGATCATTTTAAAAGACTCTCCCATGATTAAATCAACTCATTTTCTAAGCTTGATAATCAACTTTTGGTGAACTTTTTATTAACAAGGGTATCAAATGTCGTCATTTTTTCATAGTCTGGTTCATCGGACTATCGTCTAGTGACCTATAGTATAAGATTCCTAATGGCGGGCTTCTTTAAGTTAACAATGGACAACAAGATATCATACCAACCACATGATCTTAAATAAGGTCTGTAGTAAACAAAGCGATACTAACGAAACACGTTACAGGATTTCAAATCCATGAAGACCGAATTATATATCTATAGTAATGACACACGCAACATGACGTATCTACTTTATTTTCGTATATCATGCAAGATTATATAAACCTAACATAATTTTAACAAAATAAAGCATATACATGAAAAATAGATATGAAAAGGTGTGTATAACAAGAATTTCACCTAGGACTAAAATATAGAGATTTCAAGTAAATAAAGTGGAGTACTTGTATCTGTATTGTTTTATTGAAATTATATATATTATTATGTATAAAAATTCCAATTTTAAGTTTTATATATAGAATTTCTAGAAATTAATAAAAATATGATAAGGATATAAAACAAAAGTACATAAAGTTAAAAGAGTAAAAAATGAAAGTATTTGAGTTATACTGTAAACTGTAATGAATAGCAATGAACCCTGAAACTAGAGCAACTTATCTAAACTAGTTTTGATCGGTTCACGCAAAGATAACTAATCAGAAAACTTGCCGGATATTGATGTTTATTCTTGAAGTTTTAATATATTCCAAGTAACAACTATCATCTTCATCTGAAAATTGCTTTTCTAAAGACCCGATCTCTGCGTGTTCTGTATCTGTAAAAATCCTAGGAACGCCTGCATAACGATATAAAAATAAAAAAAGAATTTAAAATGCTGAACAACACATTCAGACTTTGAAAAAAGAGTAAAGTACACGGATGGTTCCTGTGGTTAACCAAAATTTTGGGTTAAGTCCCTAACTTTCAAAAGTCTACAGATGGTCCATGTGGTTTGCATTTGGTTACGTATTTAGTCCCCATCTAACAAATCTAAAACTTTTAACATGACCATGTTAAGGGCTAAATGCGTTACAAAGTGCAAACCAGAGAGACCATCCATGTACTTTTGGCAAAAGTTGGGGACTAAATGTGTTATAAAGTGCAAACCAAAGGGACCATCCGTGTACTTTTGGAAAGCTAGGGACCAAATCCAAAATTTTGGTTGACCACAAGGACCGTCCGTGTACTTTACCCCTGAAAAAACGTATCACATATGGGGTGTTGTATACCAAAATTTTGGATTTGGACACAAGCTTTCCAAAAGTACACAGATGGTCCCTGTAGTTTGCACTTTGTAACGCATTTAGTCCCTAGTTTTTTTTTTTCCAAAAGTACATAGTACATGGATGGTCCCTGTGGTTTGCACTTTGTAACGCATCGAGTCCCTAACTTGGACATGCTAAAACCTTTAGATTTATTGGTTGGGGACTAAATGCGTTACAAAGTGCAAACCACATGGACTATCCGTGTACTTTTGAAAAGCTAGGGACCAAATCCAAAATTTTGGTAAACCACAGGGTCCATTGGTGTGCTTTACTCTTACCAAAAAGAAGAAGATAAATGAATTTATGTACCGACCATGAAAACGCTCCCTTGCTTCACCAGACATTAACACAATATCGCCACTGCGAAGAAACATTGCTAATGGTTCATCATTTCTGGACTTCCCTCCAAGAAGGAAAATAGCTTTGCATCCCAAACTAGAATTAAAAAAAACAAAAACAAAATTAAGTGTCAATGTCGTTAACCAACCAAGATTAAATGACAAAATTATGGATCCTTTGGTTCATAATACAGTGAGACTGACCTCATGCTTACAATAGGTTTACTCCAATCTGCCTCCATGTCATCAAGGTGACCACCGAGCATATCACCTGAGAATTTAGATATTTAATACAGGGGTGTTTGTATATGTATTCTGAAAGTGATTATGTGATATTGAATAATCAGAATCAGTGTAACAAAACAGGCTGTAAAATATAGTGTTTAGGTGTGCTTTAGCTGTTTGAAGTTGTGCTAATCAGATCTTCAAGTGTTATTATTTATGGAATTAATAGATAAAATGATTAAAAATATACACTTTTATGAAAAAAACGATAAAAAGTCCCGTGAAATTAGAGTAAAATTCTCAAAATTCAGGTTAAAAGAACATGTATGGAAGTATTGTCCAAAACTGATTATATGATGCCTATATAAGCAAACTATCAGAACAATTAAACTGTGTATCAAAGCATTAAAAACTGCTTATTGAAATTTTTAGTTGCAATAACATATAATGAGAAAAATGCCCGGATGGTCTCTATGGTTTGTCCAAGTTTCACCTTTAGTCCCCTAACTTTCTAAAATTGCACTTTTGTTCCCTGTGGTTTGCTTGGTTGTTACTTGGATAGTCCTTTGCGTGGAGGACCACTAGTTTTTCCAGTTAAGTGATGTGAAATGACAAAAACACCCACAGGAAACTATTTGCCATTTCACACCACTTAACTCAAAAAACTAACGGCCATCCACACAGAGGACTATCCGAGTAACAACTAAGCCTGCCACATGGAACAAGAGTGTAATTTTAGAAAGTCGGGGACTAAAGGTGAAATTTGGGCAAACCACAAGGACTATCCGGGCATTTTTCTCATCGTATAATCAATTTCAACACGCAAACCCAATCACAGTAAAAAATTAAAAAATATGGCATCATAGATATTTAGTATCAAATAATACCTGACCCAAAGTAATTAACAATTGCAGCTTCAGGTTGAAATTCTTCTCCAACCGCCATTGCAGGAGCAGCCATTTTCTTAGCCAGTTGACAAAGAGCGTCCGGGATCTTTTTGTGAGGGAGAGAAACGTTATAACTCCTCTACAAAAATACATATATTAGTTGGCAAACTTCAATTGATTAACACTAACAAGCAAAAAATTTCCAAATGATACCAAAAGTTGACCTGTGACCAGTCAAATTGCAGACCAAGGGTGCTCCATCTTAACTTCCTTAGCAAGACTGATGCTGATACCGATTTACAACTATCTCCGTTAACTGATGAATCAAGTTCTTCCAAACAAGCCCACCTATGATTTTGAGAGTTGATATCTACACTAACGGAATCATCTTCAGTGGGGGCCGTTTCGTCTTTAACTAACACCTGTCTGTTTTTTGCAGCATTGAACAAATTATGTATGGCTCCGTAAATAGCATTATGATTTGTTCTGTTTGGAGGTTGAGGGAAACTCATTAAACTCTCCTTGATCCACCTGCATTGTTCTTCAATACTCAATGCTGCAGGAATGAAATAAAAACCTGCAATCGAGATTCGTGACCACATAATAAGCACATATACGCCAAATATAAAACGCATCTTTATAACTTCTGTTTGAGACTAATTATTATTTCAAACTCAAAACAAGCCACAACTAGGGGTGTAAACGAGCCAAGCAGCTCATGAGTTACTCAAGATCAGCTCACTAAAAGCTCAAATCGAGGTTTGCTTAAAGCTCGAGCCTAAAATTAGCCTGTTTTATAAACGATCCCGAGCTTCCCTTATCGAGCTCAAGCTGGTTTGCGAGCCTAAACGAGCCTATTATTTAAATAGTTTTTATTTAATATATTAGATATTTACCAACTATAAATTAGCAACGTTTTGATGCCTACAGGCATTGATTTTTTTCATCTTTTCCAATTTAACCTCACAACTTATTTACTTTCAACTTTGGTCCTCTATACTTTAATATTTCGCAAAATTTGCGTTTTACGTTTTGTTGTAAACATGGCGCAACGTTCGTGTGTGGTTCAACGTTTTTACGTTTTGTTTTACGCTCCATTCTAAATTTCGCAACTTAACATGGCGCAATGTGCGTGTGTGGTTCAACGTTTATATGTCGTCTATTTTTTTCCCGTTTGACAAGTTCGTCGCAACGCACGGGGTCCTAAATTGACTTGGTTATTATTTTCTACGTTTTACGTTTCGGTCTAATTTATCCGCATTAGCACGCCACAACTTCAGTGTTGGTGGTCACTAGCGATGGTGTGACATTGGTGCTATTTGTCACGATTTTATGCCCCCACCGCATACGGTGGGGGCTTAATACTAGTATATATTTACATAGTAAGTATAATTATAAACAAAACTATGATAAAACTAACTAAATAGCTATGCAGTTAGTTAAGGACCGATATTTGAGATATAGGTTATCTTAGTGAGATATCGGTGGGATATCGGTAATTTTAAAATAATGCAGAATTTATATATATAGCAATTTAACACTAATAATTCAGTGACATATCGGTTACATTGGTCAAATATCGGCCAATATCGCCGATAATGTCGGTACTGATATTCTGACCGATATTTGACACCGATATTTTACTAGAGGACCGATATATCACCGATATTAACTGCATAGCTAAATAGTATGACTTTTTATATGTAAATAATGTAATTAAAAAATATATATAAAAAACAATAATAGATACATAACACATTATAACAAATGTATGTAAATTAACTAATAAATAAATAATAATCGAGTCAAGCTCGAGCTTTAAAAACTACTCCAAGACGAGCTCAAGCTCTCGTAAATTAATCTTTTCAAGCTCAAATGCACAACATCCAGATAAAACTGTTTGCATACCAGGGCAATCATCCAAGCAGAACACAGGCCTATCAAACGGACACTCAAGCTTCGAAACTCCAGCACGAAGATCACCGTTTCTATCAAATGATTCTGAAATAGCCTTAAAATCGATAACTTCCGACAAATCTACAGGTCTCGGTTGCTTCTTCCTAGAATTCAACACATCATTACAGAAAAAACACTCGATAACTAACATTTAACGGTAAACAAAAGCAGTTTTAATAGGTTAATGGAAGAATTTCTTACTTTTTTGAAGATTTGGAAGTGGAATCATAATATAATTTGTACTTCTTCTCGGTTTTTCGAAAGGCGGTTCGCTCTGAATCGTTGTTTAAGCTATCGGATCCGTACATTTGAATGTGTTTGAATCAAATGGAAGTGAATTTGGGGATCCTGAAATTAGGGTTTATGTTCAGAAAGTAAAATGTTATTATTTTATATCAACTAGCATTAAGACCCGTGTGCGTTGCGGCGCGGGTAAATCGCAAACGTCGAATGAATTAGTTTAAACGTTATGTGATGTGTTAACCATATGAAAGCACGCGTTTCGACATATCTGATAGAACTCAATGTAACCTATGTAAGCATTGCGATTAGATCAAAACATTAAGTAAATCTAATTTATACCGTACAATAATAATGTATTATATGTGACTCGAGTTATACATAGAAAATGTGACGTGTATAACGGAAAAGCTGACACATATAATCAAAAGAGATTAATTAGATCTTTTGAAAAAAAGGGAAAAAAGAAACCACAATTTGACTCCACACGGTTCGAAACAGAATTTACAAAACATTCATAAATTAACCACGAAAACATATTATATTTGACCTTGCTCGTTTCCCAAAAAAGTTTACGACAAAACATACACCAACTCGAATTTATACCAAAACGCAAATAAAAATATGCACGTAAAAATGTTTTTTTAAACGAAAACATATTATATATGACCTGACTCGTTTCCAGAAAAAGTTTACGTCAAAACGTAGAGCAAATCGAATTTATACCGACACGTATATAAAAATATGCACGTAAAAAAATAATTTTTCTTAGACTAAATTGCCTAAATTAACCTTTATGTTATACCTAAACTGCACTTTATACCTTTCACTATGAAATCGGCAAAACTCAACCTTTATGTTCATGTTTTGTTACATTTTATAACCTTTACAACTAACGCCGTCCGAAAACTCAGTTAACTTACCTCACATGCTTTGCATGTGAGGGCTTTTTAGTCATTTTACTTCTTTTAAAAATTGTTTTTATTTAGAATTAGCGGTAACTTGAAATAAAGTATTAGTAAAAAAAATTAATAGGTTAAATACGTTCGTAAAATCGTGCCAAGTAGCACTAATGTCACGCCAATGTCAGCGACCACCAACATCAGAAAAACTCGAAAAAAATAAAATAAAAAATGTAAAAAATAACACTGAACGAAAAACCGACGTAAAATCGTTGAACCACGCACGCCCGTTGTGGCGTGTTAATGCGAAGAAATTAGACAGAAACGTAAAACGCAGAAGATAATAACTAAGTCGATCTAGGACCCGCAGGTTGCGACGAACTTGACAAACGGAGAAAAATACTGTCAAACGGAAAAAAAAACAGACGAAAAACGTTAAACCCCACATGCACGTTGCGGCGTGTTAACTTGCAAAATTTAGAACGAAACGTAAAACGAAAAACTTGCCAGAGATGAAGAGTATGAGGGACCAAATTGAAAATAAAAAAGTATTGGGGTTAAATCGCAAAAGATGAGAAACTTTGGATAAAAAGTTAAAAAGTCATTGGGGTTAAAATTCAAAGAATAAAACCTTTAGGTTAAAAGTGAAAATTGTATTTTTTTTTTTTTTTTTTTTGAAAACTACCCTAAGCCATAAGTACAACATCTTTATGCACAAAATTGTTGCAAATTTATAGTGTGGAAATTTTGCAATTTGCGGCTTAAACTGTATATTACCAAATTTACCCCTAAATCGTTAAGGGTAATATTGTCTTTCACACAATACAAATTTACCCCTACATCTACGCCAGAGATTATTCGAGAACGAAAGTTGAAAAGTTGGCGACTATAGAGGTACTTTTAGAAAGTTAGGACTAAAAGTGAAAAAAATACCAAACCACAAGGACTATCCGGGCATTTAACTATTTTCTAAAAATACATGTTTGTTTTATGTGGTTATAGTTCTCCAAACCACTAAATACTCGCTCATAAAATACCCGTTCGACTTTCGGTTCAATTGTAAACGAGCCGACCGACCCGGCTCGATTTGTAAACAAACCACACACGAGCAAAGGTCTGCTCGGCTCTATTCGTCTAGAATTGTTTTTTTTAATTTATTATATATATATATACACACATAAAAAAACAAAATTAAAATTATATTTATAGTTTTATATATATCACTCTATTGGTTTTTGACGCACTAGATACAAATATACAATTTTATTTATACTAGCCCAATAATCTGACACTAAATCTAATAGTAAATCCCTAAGCCGCTAAACGATGATCACTGACCTAGGTAATCCACTCATCGCATCTCGCTCTCACCGTCATCGTTCTCTACGTCTTTTCAACGCCTCATAATCGGCCACAACCTCAACCTTATAATTGACACAACATTGTCATTCGTCTTTCATTGGAAATTCAAACCGGATGGCAAACTAGATAGTAACGTTGTTTAAATCGTTCATTGCTCGCTCGGAAATTTAATATTCGGAAAATACTCGCTCGAGTTTTTGCTCGGTTTGTAAACGAGCCGAGCACGAGTAAAGACCCGCTCAGTTCGGCTTGACACGATAAGTGTGAGAAATTACTAAAATTCATTTTCATATTAAATTAAAATAACTAATAAAGAGAGGATCTAGTGAACATTAAAAATGTATATTACTTTATTTCATCTTCAAAATTATCTATAAAACGATAAGGGCAGTATTGTCTTTTCATAAAGTAAATCAAGAAAAACTTCCTGCAAAGTCTCCCCTCCATTCTTTGGCGCGAACATGTGCATAAAACTGTTGGAAAAACTTCGATCAGATTTCATAATTTTGTTAAAATATGTTGAAAATGGCGCGTAGGGCGGTAACCGCTGCTTTGATTCTCAATCAGGCATGGCAAAACTCGCTTAATAGGACCTTTGTTCGAACACCTATACTGAATTCTAGATGTGGGTACAGAATCATTAGAGATTTTTGCTCGGGAAGAAGAACGGGTCACCCGAATGATTGTTTTCATGATAAAAATGTGTCGTTGGTTACGGAGAATATGCAGGAACCGCATCCAGGTTCTAAAGTCCATTTTAAACATGATTGCTTAAAAATTAAAATATTATTATGTTTTCTGCAAGAAGAATTACTTGTGTTTGAGATGAAAGATTATGAATGTAAATAGTTGGTTTAAAAGATTTCATTTCAGGCACGAGTAAAACCGAAGGAAACGTTGGACAGACTACAAATATGGTGTTTGGAAGCACAGTGATTGATGGTTCAACCGGTGAGTGGCTCACTCTTAATGAAAAGGTAATGATGGTTAAATTTTTTTTTTTGGTCAATAAATCGTCGTCTAATTTGGTTTCGATCGGTGTCGGTTTAACATATAATCAAACACTTTTTGTCAGTTTTAAAAGTTTTTTATATATATTTTCTGCTTTGATTATGTTCCGCCGCAACATGCGGGTTAGCGTCAACTTGTTACAAACAAATAGGCAACAAGTTGCGTCGCAAGTCGCAACCCCCTTTTGAATTGCAAAACTGATCCTACCAGACGAAGCGACTTTTAAGGGTCGAGAGATTACTATTCGTGACTCACTGAACCCTGTTCAGGAATTCCACGGCCTATGTGGGAGATGGGACTGCTAAAAGAGAGTTGGGAAAATGGGGTTACATTTACCCTTTACTAGGGGGAGTGGGTTAAACTTAATTGGACTTTAGACTGGGCCAAAGCCCAATGGGTCAGGCCTATAAGGAAATCAGCCATTTGACCTCAAAAGTCAAAATGAAACTTTTTGGCAGCAAGAAAATCAGCCAATCATAGCCCAACATTCACTTCCAGCCTTGACAACTTGGTGATTATTAAATGTGGATGTGGCTTACAAATTTCTAAATAACTGGTTTGATGTACTTAACAGATAAACACTTACCCAAGTGCTAGAAGGTTTACAGCAATTGGGCTCGGAGGCGATGATTTTGTTCAGTCTATGGTAGTTGCTGTGGAGTCAGTTATTCAGCATCCGGTCCCACAGGTACGCGCATTCCAAATTATTCCGGTGTACGTGCAGCCCGATTATCTTTTACATAACTTGATTCGTTATGATTGACCGACCACAGGGCCATGTGAAGCGGAGAGTGTCATCAGGTGGGAAATATGTCTCGGTGAACATTGGACCTGTTCGAGTCGTTTCCAGGGAACAGGTTATTTTCTTATCTGTCCATCTGTTTAATCTCTTTTGAGTAAAAAAAAAAGTGTAAACTTTGGCAATAAGGTGTCAAGTGAAGGCAAGTTTCGACCCTAAAGTTGATTCAGGCTATGTTTTATCTCTAACAAGTCAAACGGGTCGAAAGTCAGAGAAAGTATAATTATAAAGCATACATCCTACTAAGCTGTTAAATGGGTCCTGTGCACGGGTGGGCGGGTCAAACCCGAGCACGACACAAAACCAAAAAAGTGCGGCACATGAACCCGAACACGGCAAATGTATTCACGGGTTGACACAAACACAAGTGATAAAATAATTATACTTATTATTTTTTTGCATATTAATACTTTGAAAATTTCAAGTTACTATTTTTATTTTTTTTTGGAGCAATTATGGTTACACTATGCTAACTTATTTTTAAACTTTATAAATTTTGGTATAAAAAATACCCAAACAGTTTAAGTTCTTACATAAACACATTTTAAAAAGATTCATAGAGTAAACAAATGGATTACACGGGTCAACCTGTCATAAACACGACCCCTTTAGCTAAACATATTTGCGAATTTCGTGTTAGGTTCATGTCGTATCAGAAATCTCTAGTATATTTGTTAAACACACAATGGAAATTAAAATTAAAAGGCTAGGCAGAAAATGTTTCGGGTCAACCCAAACCAACCAGTATAGAAAAAATTAGTTTTGACCGAGCCTGTTTTTGCACGATAAGAAACTCGGCAATTTTTCTACAGGTTCAAGCTGTATATAATGCCATGAGGAGTGATGATAGGATGAAATTCTTTCTGTAATACATTTCTTTTAGAAACTGTGTATAATATCCTCTTGCTTGTAACCTCTTTATGTTTGGAACTATATACAAGTACATATGAAAAGTATAGTAGTGTAAAACAACATAGAATGGATGTCACACATAATTCCAATATGTGGCAACTTTTGTTGACCAATGAAACTGTTGGGAAGATGCTTAATTTTTTTGTTAAACTAGCGAAAAACGTTGAAGCCTACACGCACGTTGCAGCATGTTGACTCGCAAAATTTAAAACGATACGTAAAACGAAAAACTTGTGAAAGATGAAAAGAATGGAGGACCAAAATTGAAAATAAAAGAAGTGTTGGGGTTAAATTACAAAATATGAAAAGCTTTGGGTTAAAAGTAAAAAAAACAAAGAGGTTAAAATTCAAAAGATAAAAACTTTGGGTTAAAAATGAAAAATTAATTTTATTGCAAGTAAATGATTTTTAATATGCAATTACATTTCCAGAAATTAAATTTTTTTAAGAGTAAATTGCCATTTTAGTCCCTGAGTTTTGTCCAAATTTGCCATTTTGATCCAAATAGTTTTTTTTTTCCATCTGGGTCCCTGACTTTTCACTTTTATTGCCATTTTGATCCAATCCACTAAAAATGTTTGGATCAAAATGGCAAATTTTGGACAAAACTCAGGGACTAAAATGGCAATTTGGACAAAACTCAGGGACTAAAATGGCAATAAAGTGAAAAGTCAGGGACCCAGATGGAAAAAAAAACTATTTGGATCAAAATGGCAAATTTGGACAAAACTCAGGGACTAAAATGGCAATTTACTCTTTTTTTAATGATTGATTGTTAATCTAACATGGTAGTTGTGTACTCTTCTGGCAGCATATCGTTTTCTCCCCACGGCACGCCCATCAGCTAAGAAAATGATTATTGTATTTAATTTTTTTATATAAGAGTGAATAAAGTCAAATGTGGTATATTGTTTTTTTAACGATAAATTTTTTTTAATCCCTTTTATTAATGAGACTTGAATCCGAGACTTTTTTTTGTGTAACAATTTTGTTTTTTCCAATGGATCACCACCCGATTATTAAATGTGGTATATTATTGGCTCCTCTTCTTGAAATCAAATATACTACTATCTGTGTTTGATTTTAATAAAAAGGAAAAACTTTGAATAAATCATAAATTAAGATTCTTATATTTATATTCCTTACCCCATGTAAGCTCAAAGTATCGAAAATTATAGAATATCCTTTTATGTATCTTTAGGAATTTGATCCTGCCTCTTTTAATATTATCTACTTTAATCACGAGTAACAAGTTCATGATCGATATGAGATTTGCGGTAGGTGTTACAGTAACAAGTTTCTTTTAACTATAAGAACTCTTATCCGTGACCTAGCAGTATGGCGTTTGACTAGGGGGAGTAAAAAAGCCCAGAGGCTCGAGAGCTACTCGTGATCGGTTTGGTTAAAAGCTCGAGCAAGCCGAGCCTTAACGAGCACGAGCTAGAGCCTGACATAGAGCTTGTTTAGTTATCGAGCCCGAGCTCGAGCTAGAAATACAAAGCTCGTGCGCGAGCCTAAACGAGTCCAAACAAAATTTTAGTTTTTTATATATAATGAAATAATGATGATAACATAGGCTAGTCGAGCTTTGGCTCGTTTTAAATGATATTGAAGCGAGTTCGAGCTGAGCTTTTAACTCGTTTGATTTTCTCAAAATTGGTCAAGCTGAGCTCGAGCTTTGGGTTTTACTCACGAGCCGAGCTCGAGCTCAAATAAGTAGACTCGAACCAAGCCGAGCTTAAGCTCGAGATTCATAAAAACATGACGAGCCGAGCTCGAGCCTAGTCGGGCTTGCGCTCAACCCGGCTCGTTTACAGCCCTACGTTTGACGAATTGACCCTCATAAATGTTATATGAGTTCAAATTTTTGTTAGCGTAAACTTAGATAGCATTTAGGTGTAAAAACTTTTAGTAAAAAAAAAAGAAAAAAAAATTAAATAGAATTCTCTTAAGATCACCCGTAGTGGAAGGGTTTTGAGGTGTTTTTTCCCCAAAAACGCCCTTCACGCTTGCGTCACCGCCCCCCCCCCCCCCCCGGGCGTTTTTTATGGTTTTTTGGTTGGGCGTTTCCTTAAACAAGCTTGGTTGAAGAGAGAAGGGCTAATGAGATATTTTTGATCGTTTTTTTATTTAAATTCAATTTCAATGTCTAATCATTGCAATGGACATTTGTTTAACTCACCAATACACCCATTTTTAACTTCAATCTCCTTTGCTGACTAAGAGGCATGTGTCGCTTCATGTCCAAGGGTAAGAGATTTAGGGGCTGTTTGTTTTTACTTATTTTGTCTGCATAGACACTATGTCTGCAGGCGGGCAGACATAGTGCCTTGAAGCTTGTTTGTTTTTTTTTTTAAAACAGATCTTCATATGGCTTCTTTCATCTTAAAAAAAAAAGCTATAGAACTTTGCTTCATACATCTTCACAAAACCCTTCTTCTTCTTCTTCCCTCTTCTTCCCTGCCACCCTTCTTAACATGACTCACCACCACCACCAACCACCACCACTGCACCACCACCACCAACCATCGCCGCACCACCACCACCACCACCAAGCACCGCCGCACCACCACCACCAACCACCGCCGCACCACCACCACAACCACCGCTGCACCACCACCACTGCACCACCACCACCAACCACCACCACTGCACCACCACCACCACCAACCACCGTTGCACCACCACCACCAACCACCACCACTGCACCACCACCACCACCAACCACCGCTGCACCACCACCACCAACCACCGCTGCACCACCACCACCAACCACCACCACTGCACCACCACCACCACCGCTGCACCACCACTGCACCACCACCACCACAACCACCGCCGGCAACACACCGAACAACCACCTCCACCACCGAATCCGTCACACAACTTCATTCTTATATTTGCATAAAGAAAGTTTGTGCAGACATTATCAATTTATAAAAACAAACAGGCTTATATTTTCAGCTTGCAGATCTTCAGACCACATCTTCAGTTGCAGACATGAAAACAGATGAAATCAGCTTGCAGACAGTTTATGTCTGCAAAAACAAACAGCACCTTATTTCACTCACTGCTACAGATAGTCCACGGATTAAATGGTATATTTTATTTTCCAAAATGAAGGAAAATAGTAAGTGGTATAATAAATGATGGAACATAGCAAGATGTCGGAAAAAAAATAGATTAAAAATGATAAATAAAAAACAAAAACACACAATCTAGCAAAACCACGCGCCGTCGTTGACCGTCGTATTACTCGCCGGCGGTATCTCAAAATGCCATAAGCGACCAACAGAATGTTTGCGATACTTTTGACACAAAAACTCATTAGCATAAGCCTTCTCCACCTTCCGATTCACATCGTGCAAAAACACGTGCGTCACACCGGATTTCTTCCGGTTTCTCGCCATCACGGTGGCGGAATATATCGCCGCCATCCGCCCCGGCGCCTCCGCAAAGTAACCCCGCGGCGCGTCCACCATTATCATGTCCCACTCCGTCTCGTACACTTCATCGGGTAAACTTGTAAGTGCTAATCTTCAAAGTTCAAAAAAAAAAAAAAATAGTCAATCTCCTAAAATATTAACGAAGGACTATTTTACAAACAAAATCGGATTATTGTGGGTAATTAACTGAGTTGAGATTATTATCAGCAAAAAAGAGAAAGTTCGGATTATTAAAATTCAATTTGCCAATATCAAAAATGTCCCAATAAAGACATTTATTTATTAGGGATGATGTAAGCCGGTCTGAGTGACTCGTAGGCTATTTAAAACTCGAATCATGTCGAACTTAAACAAGCTTGAGTTTGAGATTTTAGTGAGGCTCATTTAATAAATAAGCTCGGACTTACGTTTTATATATTGAACACGGGCTCACGTATATGCATTTTACATTTTTAAAGTAAATATAAATCTATAAAAAAAAACTATTATTATTATTATGTACAAAATTGTAATGAAAATAAAATAAAAATATTATCATGTGATATAAAGATACTATAATTATACATATATACAAAAAAATAATGAAAATAAAATATTTAAGTAGATAATAAACGATCTGAACTCAAACTTAAAAAACACTATTAAGCTTGAGCTTTAAAATAATAACTAGGTTAGAACCCCGTGTATTACATGGGTTGAATAGATATAATTTTATGTACTAAGTAATAAAATAGTTACATCTTTTAAAAACTCGTGTATTGTACGATTTGAATAAACACATGTCTTACACGAATAATTTAATTCGTTAACACATTTAGTCATCAAGATGTGTTTTTTAACAAAATAAATTTTGATGTACTATTTACTTATTGTAACATCTCACTTTATTTTTTATTAGGTTAGAGAGTTGTGTATTACATGGTTTGTAACATTTTACTTTGTTTTTTTTTTATTTATTATTAGGTTAAAAACTTATGTATTACCTAATGGTGGAAAAGAAATATTTTAGTAAAAGATATTAAATATACAAGAGATAAGCTGAATATTATGATTTAATATTATTATTTCATTAGAGTGTAAAACGGGATAATGGGATCCCTTATTAGAAGTATGATTCTAAATATACCACATGTATAAAAAAATATATATGTTCTACATGTATTGAATAAATCCTTTTAACGAACAGTTGATTAAAATAAATATTTGAGTAAATTACAAAAATCGTACTTTTTGTATGTCACTTATTGCAAACTATGTCATTTGTCTTCAATAATTACAGAAAACGTACTCGATGTTTGCAAACCCTTTCAAGTTATGTCCTTTAGCCCTAACTCATTTAATTTTTGTGGTTAAATCTGACCAAATGGACTTCACATGAGGGTATTTTTGTGCTTAAATCTGATCAAATGGATCCCACATGAGAGTAAAATGACCAAAATACCCTCATGTGGGGTCCATTTGATCAGATTTAACCACACAAAATTAACTGAGTTAGGGTTAAAGGACATAACTTGCAAGGGTTTGCAAACATAGAGTACGTTTTCTATAATTATTGAAGATAAAAGAAACAGTTTGCAATAAGTGACATACATAAAGGACGATTTTTGTAATTTACTCTAAATATTTTTATTTTAATATGTGATTATCAGTTATCCTTGTCCTTATCATCAAAATATAAAAACAATTAAAACTATCAATTAAATAAAATCTTTATCTTTATAAATATTTAAAATGCTAATATATTTTTTAGATTTTAATAATTAATATATTATTATAAGAATAAATATGTTATTATTAGTTATCTTTGTCTTTATCATTAAAATCTCTTCTACAAATTTTAAATTTTAAATTTTAAATTATTTATTTGACTTTCCATAATAAATATTTAGAAAAAATAATTAAGACTGCCTCATAGAGCGCCATGTGTCCCTAACATGGTTTCTTTTATTATATAGTATAGATATTCTAAACGAGAGACCTCAAACTTAACTCTCTCATAATTAAACGGGCTGAGCTCAAGTCTAGACTTAAGTAAAAATAAAACATTTAAATAAATAATAAATAAGTTGCACTCAAAGTTAATTATATATCCATCCACAAATCAAGCTCGAACTTTCAAAATAACACGCGACCACAAACTCGAACTCAAAACTCTTTCTAAGTTAAACTAAATGTTTTAAAAACCAGTTTTTTAATTGTATCAAGTTGGGCTTAGGATCAGTTCAACTGGTTGTACCATATATCCATCCACAAATCAAGCTCGAACTTTCAAAATAACACGCGACCACAAACTCGAACTCAAAACTCTTTCTAAGTTAAGCTAAATGTTTTAAAAACCGGTTTTTTAATTGTATCGAGTTGGGCTTAGGAACAATTCAACTGGTTGTACCATACCAGACGGTTCAATCGTGATGACTAATTAACCCTGTAATTCCATAAAATACATTTTAACTCAAAAGATAATCCGAAACTACACAATTCCATAATCAAAAATCATTTTTTACAACAAAGTATTTTTAAATAAAAGTCTACAACATTGGGGTGTTGAATGTATCAGGTTCACGATTGCGTAAAAGATAAAATTTGTTATCATCGCTAATTTAAACTCAAAATTTTACCATAGAATTAAACCGGTAGGCCAGTATTTACCAGATATACCAGCAATTCGAAAACTATGTCGAAACCCTATTTATACTAGTCTCTACCATCTCGAGACAATAACCGGTTAAGTTTAAGCGGACCGAGCTTGATTCTAAACAAATTAAATCATGACTCATTATTGCCCTTAAAATTACTATTATTTATTTATTTTATATAATAATAAAGAATATATAATAATAATAATAATAATAATAATAATAATAAATATATTAATATTTACCAACCTGCACTTATGATTCCCCTTGATGTAAGACTTCGCCGGAGCACACTCCGGTTCCGACCGGTACGTCCGCATAAGCTCATCCGCTTCCGACAACTTCGTCCGGTACTTAACAACCGCCGCATTAAGCTCCGGCGCATCTTTCAACACCGTCTTAACCCACGTCGGATCCTCTTCCAAAAACACCGTTTTCCCATTCACATTAAACGATGCCCACATCAACGAATCATGACCCAACCCAAACACCAGAAAATTACACGGCCCAATCGATCGCAAAACATCGAAAGAAACCGTGATTTCGGAGAAAGATTGTTGTGGGACGATCCGAGATGTGGCGTAGTGGAGGATTGATTTGAGTTGGGTCGGGTCGGGTTTGGAGTGGAACGGGTTGTCGGGTCGGGTGCAGAAGAACCGGGAGGTGGTGGTGTTTGTGAAGGTTAAGAGAAGAAGGGTACCGGCGATTACGGCGGTTAAGGATAGTAAGATTAAGAGTTTTCGTTCGGGGAGGATGGGGGTATTATGGTAATTTTTCATGGTGAGAAAGAGGATTGAAGATCTAAAGATTTGGGTTTAGGATGGGTAGATATAGATGATGATGATGGTGTGAGACATGTTCAATGAAAGATAACGGAGTCAACTTTGTTGGTCAACGGCTAAAGAATTCTACAATTTTTTGGTTATTGATTGATTTATGGGGAGGTTATGAAAATTTTAAAAGTAAATGAATTGATAAAATGGATCTTAGAAAATAAATGTACGTATTTTCTTTGATCGTGTGCAGTGTTTTACTAATCGCTAGTCGTTAGTTGGGCGTAGAGGTGTGTAAATCGGTTTTTTTCATCAAAAACAAAAACTGGTAATTTTATAATCGGTTTCCGTTACTAACTGGTTTTTTAAACCCAAAACAATAGCTGGTCCCAACCGGTTCAGGTCGGTTTAGAAGCGGTTTGTGCAAAAAAAAAAAATTAACCGCTGTTTTTTAAAACCGGTTTCAAAGATCAAGCATACTAACTGGTCTACAAAGCGTCGATTCGGTTTGGGTTGAAACCGGTTTTAAAAAAAAAATTAAAAAACGGTTTCGTTTTTTTCCGGTTTCGATCCTAAAACTGGTTTTTTGGTACAACTCTAGTCAGGCGGTGGGGTGGGACTAACGATTAATCGGGGATTAATGGGGACTAAGTGTGATTAATCGACACCTAGTCGGGATTTTTATAACCGTGATCATGTATATGATAATAGCACATATACGTGTGAAAAACAACGTAATTTTCATGTTGATGGTTGTAGGCCAGCTTAGTGGTATGAGGTGTTTATCTTCATCAAAATGGTACGAGTCTAAGTATCACAAAATTGGCTTTAGGTGGATTTTAGTTTTAGCGAAAAAAGGGGTGTTTGTCACTAAAAAAGTGTATATGTTCGTACTTGTTAACAACTTAACATCTATATGTATAAGTGTAGCCATGTTAAGGATAGTAAGGCTATACGGTATAGGAGAGGCTCTTCCTTGGAGGATAACCCTCCACATAAGCTGGGTAAAGAGGATGAAACTAAGGAAATGAGGGATTAGCCTAATATATATATATATATATATATGAGTTGTATGTATATGTGTGTGTGAGAGGGATTTTGTCTTCTTGTGCCCGGCACCATCGTCCAACCCTCGCCGATTTGGACGACGTCATCCCACCCGGTCAGGGGCGGAGTATTGTGGGTGCCCGGGGGTGCACCCGCCCACCCCAATATTTCGGTTAGAAGAGTATAAGTTCCGATTTTTCGTCCGAAAATTTTAAAATTATATAGGATCGCCCCCCCCCCCCCCTAATTATTTTTCCTAACTTGTATATCCTAAATATTTATAAACTTTGTATATAAATGATGGGTAGTTTGGTAAATATACACTTTGCTTTATTTGGAACTATTATTATTTGACCCGACTTGAATCGAATAGTCAACCCGACCCGACCCGAAACATAACGATAGGAAAAAAAAATTGGGTCCCATCACTTTACGCCCCCTCGAAACTTTTGATCAAGCTCCGCCACTGCACCCGGTACGGTGTTTGGGGTCGTCGGCTCTGCTCGACAGGGTTGGACGTTACCCACACCGTGAAGCCTAATATTAAGAGTGTACGTTAGGGGAGGATGGGGGTATTATTGTAATTTTTCATGTTTTTTTTAATATTATGTGAAAGAAAATTGAAGGTTGAAGATTTGATGTTTGGAAGACGGAGACGGGGTTAGTAAAAGATGACGGCGTTAATGGTATTGGTCAACGGATGAAGAATTCTACAAATTTGGATTGGATGTTAATTGATGGGAAAGGTGTGGAAATTTTATAATAAATGAATAGCTAAATTTGGATTTTGAAAATTATTATTAATTAATTAATTATTAACTCTACAACATTTTCGAATTGCGATGAACGGTATATTATTTTAAATATCGAAATTATAAATATACCCTTATTTATGAAATTGGGGCTAAACCAATTTACAATTTTGTCTCGCTTTAAAATAACGATTTTGACACCAGTTTAAAATTACACTTTTACCTCTGGTTCAAAATATAATTAAGCTTTTGCCCTTAGTGAAAAATTACACTTTTGCCCTCGATTCAAAATTAAGATTTTGCCCTATTTAAATTTACAATTTTTTTTAGTTGTGAAATTTGGGCCAAACGAATTTACGATTTTGTCCCGTTTTAGAATTACAATTTTACCATCAGCTTAAAATTACGTTTTCCCTCCGGTTAAAAAAAGTTATGCTTTTGCCCCGGTGAAAAATTACAATTTTACCATCGATTAAAATTACGATTTTGCACCGTTTAAATTTACAGTTCCGCCATTAGTTTTGTTTTTTTTCATCCAAAATAAATTTCGATTTTGCCCTCAATTTAAATTTACATTTTTGTCATCGTTTTTGTTTGCTTTCTCAGTCAAATTACGATTTTGCCCCCAGTGTATAACTACAAACACAAGATGTGGGAATAGTGCCAGGCAGCTGCCTGGAACTCCCCCATTGGCCCAACCAATTTACGATTTTATCTCCGCTTTATGTATATGTTATAGTTATTATTGCGTGAAACAATTAAGAAAAACTTTCGCAATTCAGTTGGTTGTATAAACATTCAAATATAGTGAGTGTCTCGGGTTCGAAGCCCTTCATGGGAAAGAAAAATTTTTATTACCTGCTGTCAAATCTTTTAAAACAAAACATTTTTAACATACCTTCTTCTTCCTACAGTGCAACGCAGATTAGGGATGGACATTTGGTACCAGGTACCGAACCATACCGGGTATATTCGGTACTGATTCCCCTTTTCCCCGTTTTTCGGTACCGGTATTTACGGGTTAAACACAGGTAAGTACCAATTATCTGTTCCGAACCAGTGTATTCGATACTGGTACCACTTTTCTCCGTTTTTCGATTGTGAATTTTTTTTATAGGAGATAAGGGTGTTTTTCCTTGGCGATATAAAATTAGGCCGCCAAGATTTATTAATTTGCGTACCGGTACTTTTGGTACCATTATTGGTCCGGTACCGAACAGGTACTGTGCTCATCCCGTTACAAAACAAAACAAATCGATAACGTTCGAATTCCCCGCCGCGTAGCACGGGGAATTTCACTAGTTATACATATTAATAGGAACTGGTCATGAACAGTAGTTCCAAGATTTTTATAATATTATAGTTTTTTAAGTTTCCATTATTTTATTATTTTATTACTTTAATTTATTATTTTATTGTTTCCTTATTTTATTATTTTAAGTTTTCTCATATAACATTTAAGATAATATCTTAGCTACATTGATGCTCTGCCGATCTCGACTGTATAACACCGGTATCCTTATTATCAAAATCGTTACTGATATTCGTATTTGTGGTTTTTTACCGATGTAAAATACATACTGATATTATTTTGGTCATATCGTGACTTTATCTTTTGCGTTTTATCGTTCACTTGATATACCGAGTGGCGATACCGTATCGATGTCATAATGAATCGAACCCATACCGAATGATACCCGCCGCAACGTGCGGGGAATTTTAACTAGTAAACTAGTATTTAGGAAACTATGACATGCGCTTTGTGACGGGATCGTTAAAACTGAACAAAATGGAGACGTAAAAACGTTTAATCATGCATGTACATTGCAGCGTGTTAACTCGAAAAAATTAGATCGAGACGTAAAATATAGAAAATAATTACTAAGTCGACTTAGGACCTGCGCATTGTAACGGAACAGTTAAATCGAAAAAAATAGCATAAAAACATTGAAACACACACACGTTAACGCGTTGCAGCGTGTTAACTCGTGAAGCTTAGACCGAAACGTAAAACGAAAAATTTGTAAGAAGATGAAAAGTATAATAGACTATAGTTGAAAGTGGAAGATGTTAACATTTAAAAATTAAAAAATATTTTTGACAAAGTTGTAAAAGAAGTAAAGCGTAAGGGTGAAAATTTATATAATATTATTTTGTAACATTTTGTATGCATGTATGGTTGTAAATTGTGCTTAAGTTGTTGTACTTTAATTTATATACTATATTTTGTAACATTTGTATGCATGTATGGTTGTAAATTGTGCTTAAGTTGTTGTACCTTAATCAAATAATGGTTTATTATCTTACCAAATTCAATCTGTTTTGTATGCATGTATGGTTGTAAATTGTGCTTAAGTGGTTGTACTCTAATCAAATAATGGTTTCATTATCTTATGAAATTCAATCGGTTTGATCCATTCAAAGTTGTGTTGTTTTATTTGTAAATTATTATTATTTATAATAATCTAATTAATTTAGCCAAAATCTTGTATAAATATAATTTGCAACATATTGATGCAATGGCTGTTGTAATATATGCATTATGATCTGTATAGTGGTAATGATATATATTAGAGTAAATTACGATTTTGGCCCCTGTGGTTATATCACTTTTACCCTTTTAGCCCAAAAATGAATCTTTTAAATCTATGCCTCCAACGTCTTTTTTCTAACCCTTTTGGCCCCTAACACTAACCTCATCCATTTACTTTTAGGGGCCAAAAGGATTAGAAAAAAAGACGTTTGGGGCAAAAAGGGTTAGAAAAAAAGACGTTGGAGGCTCATTAAAAGATTCCTTTTTTGGGCTAAAAAGGGTAAAAGAAATATAACCACAGGGGCCAAAATCGTAATTTACTCTATATATTATATATAGACTACGATGAACCTGTCAAACGTGAAAAATAGACGCGCGTTCATTGTAACGCGCGAGTCCTAGATCAACTTAGTTATTATATTCTATGTTTTACGTTTCGATTTAATTTCTTCGCATTAACACGCCGCAACTTCAATGTCGGTGGTTGCTGGCAGTAGTGTGACACTAGTGTTCGCCCCCGCCGTAATGCGAGGGTGCTTAATACTAGTTGTAACAAAATTGAATAGTAACTCCTAGGCACAAACCAAACTTGATAATTAATATATGATAAATATATGATAAATGCAGGTACTTTTCTACGCTCCGTGTGTCTAAGAAAAATTAATTTTCAGGTAATTAATATCACGCAAACAATGTCTCCCCATATAAATGTTCTTGTGGTATATCACGCAAACAATGTCTCCCCATATAAATGTTCTAGTGGTATGATGATGGCAACATACGGTTATGTTCATAAAAATTGACGTCGATTTAAGTCTTAAAAATGACGTTAGATGGATTTTAAAGGTTCTGTGTTTATGTGTGATCGTCATTGAAAACATTGTACGTGTTTGTATGTGTTAGCTCCTGCCATGTGTTTTCGTATGAATTATGTACGTATGTATTCGTTTGTGTCTATTTGATTATAATAAATTATGGTAATAACACGGGTAATTTTAAGTTAGTTTTTTTAACGACTTTATTATGTTAGGTTACCGCACTTCCCAAATTAGAGAGCGCCCAAACTATGTTGTCTTAAGTTGGTTTTAAAAAAAAAATGAATAAAAAAAAACTTTTGGTATATAAATGGGAAAAATCATTTCACAAATGAAGACTTTATTATGTTAGACTTCCACACTCCTCAAATTATGCCTTGTTTTTTTATTCAAAACAACCATTATAAGTCTTTTTCATAATTAAATATCTTTCATAATTTTCATTAATTTTATTGGTGGTGTAGATTTCTTTTAATTAGTGTAGTTTTTTTTTTTTTTGAATGGCTAAACTTGCATGCCATGGGAATTGAACCCATGACCTCCACCTATTTTACACCTTATCTAACTCACCAACACCATTGGGCTATTCCCAATGGATAATTAGTGTAGTTGAAATGTTATTACCCTTATTTAATTAGTGTAGTTGAAATGTTATTAACTGTTATATTTATATCTAGATAAACATATGTAATTTAATGGAGTAACAAGTAGACTAAGTAACTTGAAAGCAGCCTATGGTATAATAGTCTAGTGGCATCTTGGGGTAAGATAAGACTTAGAGACTATTAGGTCATGAGTTCAATTCTTATAAAGAGATTTTTCTTAGATTTATTGAGTTTTCTTCTTAATGGTGTATAGACATTATTGGCTAATGGAGATTAATATGATATGATGGTTTCATTGGGACACGACGATACTCCAACGGTCATCAGTGATCCAAAATTACCGTTAAAAAAACTATGGTCATCGTGCAACCATCACTGTAAAATTGGGAGAACAACATGAACACACTACGGTGCTGCTTGTTTTTTAAGAGGTAAAATGTCTATAATCTGTGGACCACATCTGTAGTCTGCGACCACGTCTGTAGAAGAAGAGGAGGAACAAACCTCTGCAGTTTGTAAGAAGAAGGTTGTTTGTTTTTTAATGTATGTAAACTTCTAAAATAAACTGGTGGTGGTGTACGGACGGTGGTGGTGGACGGTGATGTTTAACCCTCTGCAGATCTTAGAAGATCTTAAAAGTGCATGGGGCAAGTTTGTACCAAGAATAGCTCGCGCAAACGTTTTTTAATGAAACGTCTTCGGAAAAAAAACAGTCTGCAGATGACAATGTCTGCGCGTGTTCTGCGCGGCGCAGACTAAAGAGTCTGCATAGATCTTTTTTAGAAAAAGAAACACCACCTATGTAGTTCGAAGGGCTAAACGTACATTGATCCCCCATGTCGTAAACGTATCTTGACAAGAGTTAAAAGGCGTTCTTAAACCTATAAATACCATCTTTTATCTCGCATATGATTGTGGTTCGCTTGTTTTTCGTTACGTCTTGGACTCATAATAGTATGTAGTAAGTAGTGAGTCTAGTGACCCTTACTAGCACTTTAGCATACATCATTAAAAGGCAAATGCTAGTTATATTGTCAAGTAACCATGGGCGGTTCTTAGAAGGCATGTGCCAGGGCCGTGGCCCTGGCAAGTTTTTCGGCCGTAGTGCTAATTTTCCGTATTTCGATCGAAATTTTTTATATATACTATGTTCGGCCCGGGCATTTTTTATTGCCCGTGTCTTTCGGCTCTGGGATGTTCAACGGGCAAGATCCGCCACTGTGAAGTAACTTAAAATTTTAAAACAAAAACATATTAATCCTGACATATACTTTTAAGATTAAAGTAAAATTACATAATAAAGAAATATTAGTGTGGTAAAGTGCCGAATCAATGGCAGGACACGAAGGAGACACTCATGATTAAATAATACGTTTGTCAAAAGAATTATTAACACCTTTGGTTTTTGGGTTTGTGACTCCATTACGTGCTACCACGTAGCTCTTTTCGGATATATTATTTATAAAAATAATTATTAAAGTTCATATGTTCCTTACCAAAAAGTAATCCATTTAATATTAAAATTACATGACACACAATTAAATATTAATTTAATGTGATTAGTGTTATATTCTATTAATATCGTATCATATGATTTATTATATTCGATTATATAATAAAATAAATCAAGGAATATTATAGACCTCAAGAAAGTACAAAACAAGGGGAGGTGACAGTGAGATGGAGGGGGCAGGGGGAGGTGAGGTTGGGACAAAGTGGGAGAAAAATAAGCAGTGAAATTTGAAATTCACATTTTTTATTGAGTTAATTACTGTATTCGTCCATGTGGTTTGTCAAAAATAACGGTTTCAGTCCATTAGTTTAAAAATTACGATTTCAGTCCATTAGTTTCATTTTCGTAACCATTTCAGTCCACTAACTTAACTCCATCCATTTATTTTGTTAACTTTGAGTTAACTAACTAATTCAGGGACGGTTTGCGTCAGGTTTAGAAACACAGGGATTTAAGTGTAAACTCTAAAACATTAAAACAAAAAAAATAGTAAATTCGAAAAAATCAAAAAAATTCCAAAAAACCAAACAAATTCCAAAAAATTCTAAAAAATCATAAAAATTCTAAAAAATTCTAAAAAATCCAAAAAATCCGTTTCGGCGCGAACTGTTTCGAACCCGAACCGTTTCGACGCGAACCGTTTCGACCCGTATCGTTTCGACCCGAACCGTTTCGAGCTGAGCCGTCCGTACCGTTTCGACCTGAACCGTTTCGACGCGAACCGTTTCGACCCGTACCGTTTCGAGCCGAACCGTTTCGACCCGTACCGTTTCGAAGCCGAACCGTTTCGAGCTGAACCGTTTCGAACCGAACCGTTTCGACCCGTACCGTTTCAACCCGTACCGGCTTCGAAACGGTTCGCGTCGAAACGGTTCGGGTCGAAACGGTACGGTTCGATACGGCATGGTTCGATACGGCACGGTTCGCGTCGAAACGGTACAGCTCGAAACGGTTCGGTTCGAAACGGTTCAGCACGAAACGGTTCGGTTCGATACGGCACGGTTCGGTTCGAAACGGTTCAGCTCGAAACGGTTCGGTTCGAAACGGCACGGTTCGGTTCGAATCGGTACGGCTTGAAACGGTTCGGCTTCGAAACGGTACGGGTCGAAACGGTTCGGCTCGAAACGGTACGGCTCGAAACGGTTCGGCTCGAAACGGTACGGGTCGAAACGGTTCGCGTCGAAACGGTTCAGCTCGAAACGGTTCGGGTCGAAACGGTACGGACGGTTCAGCTCGAAACGGTTCGGGTTCGAAACAGTTCGCGCCGAAACGGATTTTTTGGATTTTTTAGAATTTTTATGATTTTTTTGAATTTTTATTATTTTTTAGAATCTTTTGGAATTTGTTTGGTTTTTTGGAATTTTTTTGATTTTTTGGAATTTACTATTTTTTTTGTTTTAATGTTTTAGAGTTTACACTTAAGTCCCTGTGTTTCTAAAACTGACGCAAACCGTCCCTGAATTAGTTAGTTAACTCAAAGTTAACAAAATAAATTGATGGAGTTAAGTTAGTGGACTGAAATGGTTACGAAAATGAAACTAATGGACTGAAATCGCAATTTTTAAACTAATGGACTGAAACCGTTATTTTTGACAAACCTCAGGGACGAAAACAGTAATTAACTCTTTTTTATTCATTTTACGAGTTTGGGTATTTTAGATTTAGAGTAAATTGTCATTTTAGTCTCTAGGTTTGTCTAAATTTACCATTTTAGTTTAAATTGTTTTTTTCTCATATGAGTTTTTGACTTTTCCTTTTTGTTGTCATTTTGATCACATACACTAACTTTGTCCAAAAACCTTATTTTTAACTAGGGGTATTTTAAGGATTTTCAATTTAAATCTTTCCCGATATCATTTTGATCCATTTTTTTTTTTATTTCTGATTAAAACACCCTTTGATTATTAAAAAACATAAAACAAAATATTAATAATTAATTAATATATATACTCACACGTAATTACACACTCTCTCTCACTCTTCCCCCAACCTCCCTCTCTCTATCTCTCTCTACATCTTCCACCCAACACAACCGTGCCCCACCACTCACAACCACAACCACCACCATGCACCACCGTTTCACAACCCTCACTCTCTCTCATGTCTCTCTCCCTCAACCATCACATCCACTGCCTAATCAAAACCCACCGTCATCAATTTACTCTTTTGTTTTAGTTAGTGGTGGGTTTTGATTAGGCAGTGGTTGTGGTGGTGATTGTTGTATTACTAATGACCTTATCTAAGTCGAAAGCAGAAGATTAGTATCTTATAATGCATAGCTAGTTATTTATTACTATTATTTCTTAACTTTGTTATATAAAGTAAGGACGTATATTATTTTACAAAAACTTGAAACCATCTATACTATATAATAAAAGAAACCACTTTAGGGACACTTGTCATCATATTAGGCCCTCTCTTATAGATAATTATTATTTTAGTTTAATTTATTCTAATTCATTATAGATAACTTTTCTATTAAATATTATTTAGTTTAATAACTTATGGATCATTATTATTTAGTTTAATCTCATTCTCATTTATAATATTATTTATTTGAATTAATTAGAGTTAATTAATGTTTTCCTCCCTGTGGTTTGTCAAAAATCACTATTTCAGTCAATTAGTTTAAAAATTGCGATTTTAGTCCCTATGGTTTCACTTTCGTAACTATTTCAGTCCCTGTACTTAACAGAATAATGGATTGAAATTGTTACGAAAGTGAAACCACAGGGACATAAATGGTTACGAAAGTGAAACCACAGGGATTGAAATCGCAATTTTAAAACTAATGGACTGAAATAGTGATTTTTGACAAACCACAGGGACGAAAACAGTAATTAACTCAATTAATTATTACTTTTATATTTATCTATTTATTTCAAATTCAAACTTAGTTATCTAATTTGATCTTAACTATATATTTGAATGTTTTGTTTAGTTTGGTATCAAATAGATTTTACGAAACTTGAAATAAAATTAACTAATATTATTTATCATTTATATATTTACGGAGTTTTAAATAAAGGGTTACATTTATTAAGACTTCGTTAACAAATTTTGCAACAGAATAGTCTATTTTTATCACGAAAACCAAACTTTGTATTAATATATTAAATATTTTTATTTTCACTATACAAAATTACATTTACTTGACCCATGTAATACATGAGGATTTTTAAGATATAACTTTTTATTATTTGATATATAAAATTAGATTTATTCAATTCGTATAATACACGAGGTTTTTTAAGTATATATATTTTTTATTATTTAGTACAGAAAATTACATTTATTCAAACCGTGTAATACACATATTTTTAAAGATGTATTTTTTTATTATTTGGTATATAAAATCACATTTATTCAGCCCGTGTAATAAATGGGGTTTTTTAAAGATGTATTATTTAATTATTTCATAAAAATATTACATTTATTCAACCCATGTAATACACGTGGTTTTAAAGATATTACTTTTTTATTTGGTATATAAAATTACATTTATTCAACCCGTACAATATGGTTTTATAGATATAACTTTTTATTATTTAATAGATAAATTATATTTATTCAACCCGTGCAATAAATGATGTTTTTAAAGATATATTATTTTATTATTTAGTATATAAAATTTATTTATTCAACCCGTGTAATACACGGGTTATAACCTAGTTATAATATAAATCATGTGTAAAGTTGTATTACATTACATTACAACATATTACAACATATTAAAAGTCAACTATATCTATATACCTATATACGTATAGTGGATGAGTGATTATTAAAAGAAAGTCTAAAATCATCATACTTCTCGAGCGTCAAACTAACAATGGACGGTTGTAATTCCGTCTGGGGGGTGTTTCACCCGGGCTATGAAGAGGCATGCCACTGAGCCCAATCCCGCCGCCGCCGTTCAAAAAAAAAAAAAAAAAAAAAAAAAAAACTATTGTATGGGGTTATTTTAATGTGGATATTCTTTCAACGATTTGAAATAAGGAGAGAACAAATAAAAGAATATTTTATAGATATTTGTAACATATCTATATGTTAAATATTTTATTTGATGATAATTCTATGTATACATGATCTATAAATAACCGCATGTATTTTGATGACATGTTTCAACAATAGTAATCTGTTAAGGGAATATGTAAATCACAGATTGCCTCATTAGAGGTTTTGAGAATGTTACAATGAAAACACATTCAACTAAAAAACAAATAGCCTCTCACTCTCTATTCCTCACTCATCTTCGACTTCTTTCACCAGACCACCACTCTAATGTAGTCTCGTTCACAACCACCCGTCACTGGTGTCAGCCATCGCGCACCATCGTCACCTGCCATCACAAAGGCGAACTTTCCATAAACTTTCTATTATCGTAACATATTGAAATATTAACCAATTTTCCTAGTCTTTAAAGTCTATAAAAAATCTATAATCAAACATTTTAACAAATACAAGAGATACTATTGCCTAAAAAAACTTCTTTGTATTTGTACAGTCTTTATGATTTTTTTTTTCTTTTTGTTGCCTAAAAAAACTTCTTTGTATTTGTACAGTCTTTATGATTTTCTTATTTTTTTTTTCTGTTTTTTAAACGATGTGAAAACTAACAAATCATGTTTTTATATCCAAATGAGTAGATGCGTCGATTTTTACTATGATACACTGGTTTAAAAACTATGATGTTCAAATTCCTAACTATCTGATGAACACAGTATTGCGTATGAATTTACTGTATCACGAACTTAGGTTGAAGGTACGGCGAGAGTGGTGACAAGACAAGGAAGAGATATGAGATACGGAGACGAAAGAAGAAATAAGAAACATGAGATCTAGATTTGGTCATGTCTTTTATCATTTTGAAACAATGCATTTAGTTACAATCTCGTCATATTTCTTTTGACAATTGTTTTCTTTAAGACCATGTGTAGAGGTTTGAGCAATAATGCCCCCACCCTTGGGCGTTTTGCGACACGTGTCAGTCCAGTCAGCATGGGGGTATTATTAGGGGTTATTGCAAAAGTGGCGTAGTGGGAATAATGCCCAATAACGCCCCTTCCAATCATTAAACAATTATTATTTTTTAATTAAAAACTTAAAATACTTCATTAAATTAAAAAAAATACAATACTAGAAATTAAAAAAAAAATCCGACTAAATTAAAAAAAAAATACACTAGTTTTCGTCTTCGCTTTCTTCACCCTCGCCAACTTCGTCTTCCTCGTCCTCCGTTTCTTCACCCTCAGGTGGTACATACCGAACCGACTATGCGTGTTGTACCAAATCAACCGTTAACGCGGAATGGTACGGTTCGTAACGCAACTCTCGCACATTATTCACTCTTTCTTCCATTGACGCTTGTAGATGCTCCTCTTGAACGGCTTCTGGCACATAATTCTGGCATATCGCCTTTCCTTCGTCTTCCAAAATCATGTTGTGCATGATTATACAAGCGTACATAGCATCTCTCATTTTTTGCTTGCTCCGTGCACGACAAGGATTTTTCAAATATTGCCAGCGTTGTTTAAGAACCCTAAAGCATCTCTCAATGTCTTTTCGTGAAGACTCTTGAACCTTTTTAAAGTATGCTCTTTTTTCATCAATAGGATCACTAAACGTCTTCACGAAAATTGAATACCTAGGATAAATTCCGTCGCACAAATAATATCCATGAGGGTAGTAGTTTCCATTTGCGTAAAACGACGCTTTTGGAGCTTTGCCAGAAATCCACTCCTCTAACAACGGAGATTGTTCAAAAACATTTATATCATTGCATGACCCGACCACGCCAAAGTAAGCCGACCAAACCCAAAGGTCCTGTGAAGCAACCGCCTGAAGAATAACAGTGGGTCCTTTTTGGTCACCCCGTGTGTGTTGGCCTCGCCATGCGGTCGGGCAGTTATCCCAACGCCAATGCATGCAATCCAAGCTCCCGATCATACCAGGCAAACCATGCTCCGCCGAATGTACCTCGTAGATCTTTTGAAGGTCGTCCCATGTGGGCGTTCTAAGATAACGCGCACCATACACATCAATAATACCTTTATAAAAAAACATACACAAACATAAGCTTCAAAAAAAAAATTGTAAACATTATAGTAAAGTATAGGAATTGTACCGCGACAAAAATGCTCCAAGGTGTCTCGCGTTGTTTTCTCGCCCATTTTTAGATACTCGTCGTTGATGTCGGTTGTGTTTCCATAAGCAAGGATTCGTAACGCCGACGTACACTTTTGGATATCGGTAAATCCAAGTGCCCCTCTCGCATCCGCTTTTTGTTTAAAATAATCGTAGTTGGCTTCCAAGTCGTCGACGATGCGTAGAAACAACCGCTTACTCATTCGGAAACGACGCCTAAATATTTGGTTCGAAAATGTCGGCGCCTCATCAAAATAATCTTTCATCAAACGATCGTGTGCCGCGCGTCGGTCTCGTTCAATATAACCTCTTTTATTTTTTTCTGGTTCGGGGCGACGACAATGCTTCACATATCTCACCGCTAGTTGACAAGCACTCGTAACCGCCTCTTGCTCGACCTCCTCATCGGTGGAATCATCGCCATCCGCAAAAAACTCTTTGAAGTAAAAATTTACCATGGATGAAGAACTAGGGGAATCCATTAATTTTTATAAAATGGTAGTGTTTTTAGAGAGTTTTGATTAAATTTGAAAGAGTTTATATATATATATATATATATAGGTAAAAGGTTAATATATATATAAACTAGCCGTTGCTAGTTTTTGATTGGTTGGTCAAAGTTCTCGCAGCGTGTTTCAAACAACGCGGATCCAATTTTTTTCGAAAAAAAAACGCCTGAAAACACCCTTATGTAATGGGATTTGGGCGTTTTTCGGCGTTATTTTTTAATTTAAAAAAAAAAAAACGCCCCACTACGGGGGTCTAACAAAAGTTCCTTAAGGTAACAAACAAATGATGAAGGTGAATGTGAATGTCTACAATTTATCGGACATTTCAAGGGTTAGTAAATTTTCATGCTAAAAATGACTTACTGAGTTTAAAATAAATCTTACATTTGGTAATTCTTTATTACCTTATGCCAACTTATTATCTTCTTTTTTCTAGTCGAATATTAGCCCAATATTGACTCAACAGTCAATGAGCCCATCATAGAATTCAACTCATCTAACTTAACATTGGTTAAGAAGAAAAGGCCCAGCCCATAAAATGGATCCCAAATTCCAAGCTATCAAATAGATATTACCAACTGAAAGAAAGTTTTTAAATAAAAAAATATATCATCATCATCGTAATCATACTCAGTAAATCCCATTAATAACAAAGCTAAGGTAGAGTCTGAGGAGGGTAAGATATAGACAACCTTACCTCTACCCTGTAGAAATAGAGAGACTGCTTCCAGTGAGACCCCCGGCTCGATGGTAGTTTTGTATCAAGCCTTGAACATAAGACACATAACACTCGGCAATTAAGAAAAAAGCCAATTAGTGCATGTACTCCCTAGTCTTCCGGCTATCAACGCCATCACATGATGCATGATTAACTATCCCCCTCTTTTAACATTAGTTTCACGAAATTAGTAAAATAACGTTAAATTAGTGCACTTTCACTTTTGCCCCCCCCCCCCAAAGTGCCCACACATATATACATTATATGCGTATACCACAAGCGGGCGTGAATAAATAAGTACAACTTTTTATTATTATAATACAGGCGTCCCTTATTACTATTACTATATATTACTAGGACGATGATCATTACAGAACACTAACTATTGCGAGAACAAAAAGAACAACTATAAAACACTAAATCTTGGGATTTAAGGTTAATATTTATAAAATTTTATGTTTTTTTACATTCATATGTGTATTATATATACATAAAAAACCATATACTTTTACCTACACATAGCCTACACACATGTTGGTAATTCAACTTACAAATAATCGTAAGGTGGAATAATCGTATTAAATTATGATTTAACTAACCACCTTGAAAACGATGATGATAGTTTGACGCGTAACAAGCTAGGTGGAAGCTTGGAGAAGGAAGCGGGTCAAACGAATTTAAGAAGGAAAAGAGAAGCATGGTTTGGATGCGAGGTAAGTGAAGCTTACGCCTTTTACTTTATTACCAAATACTTGATTTCGAGTATTGAATCTGAATTATATTGAGTAAACGAAACATGATGTTCCGGCACGATTTAAATGCGAGTCAGAAAAAGTGAGAAAGATAAGAAACCATGAATTATGGTAAAAAGGGTAAAAATGGTCAAATAGCAATCCGGACATGGACTAATGAATATATAAAGGGATTTGAAAGGACACCATTTGGCATGAGCCATAACGGGTCAAACAAAACAAGAACAATTCTTAAGTAAGATGAATTTAAAAGTAAACCGGGGTACGTTAAAGGGGGTGCAATGGTAATTAAATACCATCTCGAAATTATAAGCCCCCTTATATAGACCCATTGTTTTCCTGTAGCCTTAAGAGGGGCGAAAGTAAAAATAATCCCTATCTCTCCCTCGAATGCTCTCAACCGGACCTTCTAGGAGAAATGCTTCTTGATGAACTATTTCAATTAGAAGATCTAATTCTTAATTGGTTAAAAGAACTTAAGATGGATTTCTATAATTCATCTCAAGACGATAACCAAGAAGAATTATTGGGATCGCATTCAAATAAAAACAACCTCGTTGTTCCCGAAGTTACCTCTAACTCTAGCGAAGACGTAGGCGATAGTCGTCCCTGTGTCGATTGTGCCGTGAAGGACTCTCCATCGACTTCGTTCGGTGCATACATAGACCTGAGCGATTCGGCATACACCTTCTTTAACGAGAGCCCGGGAAAGGGTTGGACTTGTCCACCTACATTTAGCATAGGAATCACCCTCACCGACAACCTCTTGTGTTCTCGTCTTAATCTAGAGCAATTAAGGTATCTTAGGCACTTTGGGGTTGTTCCATCTAGCAAGGAACCTCCCGATCCGGAAAAGTTCCTTAGAAATAGACGAAACTTCATAAACAGCCTCTTGACACGGGGTCGTGTCCAGGTCAACACGCCCCCGTGTCCACCAAAAGATTCCTTTCTGATTTCGTGTGATTTCGTGTCAGAATACGGACAAGATGTGTCAGGATCTTGCCTGCACACGGGGCCGTGTCCAGCCGACACGGGGCGTGTGCAGCATGATGTCGTTTTCTATAAATGCAGCCAAGAATCCTGCACATTTGGACCATTCCAGGGACAGAGATTTGAGAGAATCTTCTCACATACCATCCTAGGTATTTTCTAAAAGAAGTTTCTCAACAACCTTCTTGTCCTTTCCTCTTATGACCATTTCCTTCTTCTCTATTTCTTTTGCTTCAACACCTCCATTAGAGCTTGAAATCACCATGATTCCAAACTTTATTGTGATGTTTGTTAGGTTTTTGTTCAAGGAATCTTGTTAAAAATACGTTTTGCAACACTGTTTTAAGTTATTTCTGCTCAGAAATGCTTTAGAAATTAGAAAAATAACTTGAAACCCCGAGATTCCTTGTTCAAAAAATATGCAGAAATGTGAACACGGGGCCGTGTCCGAGGTTACTGTTTCATTAAAATGAACTCTTTTTCGTTTATTTTCGTAGAATGTCAAGCCAAAACAGTGGAACCTCTTCTGCGCACTCCAGAAACAGTCGAAGGGAAAGAAGATCTTCAATTGAAGCAACTCTCGTACGCTACGTAATGGCATTACGTGAGGCTCTTGATCAGATGACGTCGGTAAAGGAGGTCCTCATTGACCGTATAAATTATCTTACGGTGGGGTTGGAAAACAGTTTTCAAGAAATCAACCTCTTGCACCAGAGGTTGAACATTCTTGTGACACCTCCCATGGAACCAATCCTCCCTCAAGAGGATTGGAACCTAGCACTTGGAGTCAACAATCCTACCGGATGGGATGACATTCCAGCGGAACCTTCTCTTGAAGATCTACAAGAAGTACCGGTGGAGGTTGCACCCCCTCAAACCAATGCCAATGAGCCCGCCTTTCTCCTCCCAAGGGAGATAGAGGAGTGGCTCGCCGACGTGTGAGGGACCCATGACCGGAGAAAGAAGTTCTTCAAGCCGCATCCAACCGAGAGAATTATCTTTTCGGAAATTTTGCTAATAGAATAAACTTTAGGCTAGAACTTCTTGGCTTAGATTTCTTGTGCTTCTTGACCTATCTATTTAGAATTTTAACTTAGTTAGGAATATTATGTAATTTTCTCTATTTGAATGAAAGATGGTTTTAGTTAAAATGGTGTTTGGATGATGATTAAAATGGGTAAAACACACTCGGGATGGTGAAGGATACTAAGGGAAACTTGAACCAGCACCCCATGCACAAAAACAGGGCCACCCGACAAAATTTTCTTCATTACAGCAAGTTCAGCACGGGGCCGTGCTCGCCCAACACGCCCCGTGCCCAACCATCTGCAGAAAATGCCCAGTTCAGGTAACTGGACACGGGGCATGCTCACTGAACATGCCCCCGTGCCCAGGCTTCTTTTTACGGGGCCGTGCCCAGACACCACGGGGCCGTGTCCAGACGCCCAGTAACATAAATTTTTGCTTTTTCACACCTTTTTACACATTCAATCAACCTAAAAACTTATTTTTGGGACACATTGAGGACAATGTGTAATTTAAGTGTGGGGGATGCTAAAACCTTGAATATTGCAAGTCCTAATTACAAGCGTTACACAAAACTCTATTGGAACCGCTTCATTTTTTTACTTGTCTAGGTTTAACTTGGGAATTTCAAGTTCTAAAAAGGTTATATTTTTACAAATTTACAACCGATAGCGTCGTGATAAAAAGAACCAACATAAGAAAATTATGAAACGGAATGACAAGTTTAGTTAAAATTTGATTATATATACTTGATCACATAAAAACCCATTCCCACAAAAAGTGAATTTTGAGCCTTTATTGAGCATACAATACATATCTTTAAACTAAATGCTCATTTTTCGTTTCTTGTGTGAATAGCCGCTTGGTTCTTACGACTCTAGAACTTGCCACGACGATACATTCCCGGTCCTTACCAACTTAAACCTGAGTAAGTAAATGACGGAGGCATTAGGACTAACCCTTTTTATTTCTACACCTTTATTTTTCTTTTTTTTACCACCTACCCAAAATCCCCCTAGTTAACCCCTTTGAGCCTAAACCTTTTCATTTCTTAACCCAAAAACAAACACCCTTTTACCCACCAAAACCTTTTTATTTTTAACCCTTTGTTTTAGTAACAAACTCGGTTTTTCTTATGACTTTCAATATATATATATATATATATATATATATATATTTACTATGAGGATGAAGCAAAAAGAAATAAACAAACAAGTTTATCAAAAATAACTTTTTTTGAATAATAGCTTCATCAAAAAAAAAATTACAAAAATAAAAAGTCTTATGAAAACCGACGCTTTTTACGCCTTTCGCCCTTTTACTAACCACTAACCCAACCACCTACCTTTAACCCAAGCCTAACCCTACACCCAAAAGTCCTCTTGATATTTACAAAGGTGTATAGTTAAAAAGGAGGATGATTGATTGCTTGGCAAGCCTATGGTAGGAGTAAGTTCCATGCCACTCTCGAGTGATTCACTAAAATACATCTTCGTCCGAATGTTGAGTGATCCCCCGTGAGGTATGTGAACTTGTATATAAATGGTATTTTAAAAAGGCATGTTATGCCCTAATAAGTCATTATCTTATGTAATGTTTTAAATAAATCATGACGAATAGGATTGTAAATAAAAATAAAACTTGATAAAGAATCTTGGAAATCCCGACACTCTATGACAAGCCCAAAACCTTCTCTTCTACCCATTCCATTTGGGAGTGTAAGCCACAAAATAAAGAGTTTTTCTTGAGGACAAGCAAAGATTCAAGTGTGGGGGTATTTGATGTGTGCAAAATGCAACATATAAATTACATCAAACGTGGCATAAAACTAACCCTTTTTTAGTACTAATGTTGGAAAAAGTATGTTTTTGTCTTCCTTTTGTATTTTCAGGATTAAATGAGCTCAAATGAACAAAAGAAGCAAAAAGGCAGCTAAATCTAACATAAATACAAGAAAAGGAACAAACGTGGCATGCCAGACCCCCCGACAGCATCTTCCCAAGCAAAAAACAAAAGAACATAAGGCTGAACACGCTCCGTGCTCAGTAAGCACGGGGGCGTGCCCAAGTGTCTGCAGAAAAGACAAAGCAGTAGAAGTTTCTATCACCCATCACGGGGGCGTGCCCACCAGACACGAGGCCGTGGTCAACTCTAAGATTCGCAGAATCTGGGAAAATCTTGATAGTACAGATACGCTTCTGCACACGGGGTCGTGCCCAGCGGACACGGGGGCGTGGTCAACTAATGCAGACAAACTGCAATTAATGAAGAAAGAGAAGGAGGATGGACACGGGGCCGTGCCCAATGGACACGGGGTTGTGCCCGAGCTGCTGTTCAGGCTATAAATAGGGGTGCTTGGCTCATTTGCAAACCATCCCTTGGAAAACCACCTCTCTCACACTTCACCCACCACCCACCACCATCACAACACCATCATCCATCATCCATCATAGAGTGTGTGAGTAGTCTCGGGATCCAAGATTGATCGTAAGAGTTCTTGACAATCAAAGGCAATGTTTGCCTAAGTCTCTTACATCACTTGGTGAAGACAAGTGTCTAGTGTAATACTTTTTATTTTTAATCTTTTCGCACTTTTTATTTGGTTATGTATTAATGACTTTAATAACTAGTTTCTTATGTTGAAGGTGATTCTTCCTTATCGTTTGTCCGTGGTGTCTTGGCATTATTTTACTTTCTATATAAAATAAAAGATTTTCACCGTTCATATCTCCACGGTCTATATGGAGATATGTTGGCTACCTGGTCGGAGGTTAAGGGAACGGTTTGGTAAGAGTCTTGCCTTGTTCAGTGTATAGATCCTGCAAGGACCGGGGTCAAATTTAGTAGGATCTCCTTCAATACCCACCGGTATTGGATGGTGGGGGTCCAAACTCTTTGATCCCCTCATATGTAAGCTACTATTAATACTTTAACCCGGCTACTTAGGACTGTATCCCTGCTGACTCAGACTACTTAGCCGAGGGTAACGTCACTTTCAAAAGAGGGGCCCTACCATATTATGCATTAATAACTTAATTAATTATCTTTCAATAATTCGACCCTTTAGGATTGTATCCTTGCTGACTCAAACTACTGGGTTGAGGGTAACGTCATCTTCAAAAGAGGGGCCTACTACAACAACTAAGATAATCTCTTAAAAAAGTGCAAAAGTGCGGAAATAATCAAAGGTTACACTATACACGAGTCGGAACCAAGTGATTCATCTTGTCTATCTGTTTTTATTTTATTTTATTTTTCAGCATTTTAATTAGTTTTATTTTTCTTGTTTAAAAACCTTTTTCTAAACTTTTGATTTGATTAGACGTTGAGGATAAACCGGTATTAAAAGCTCTTGTGTCCTTGGACGACCTCGGTATCTTACCAACACTATACTACGCTCACGATGGGTGCACTTGCCCATATATGTGTTTAGTGTTAGTAAATATCGTGTTTTATAAATTTAAAACTTGGCTAACGTGTAAAAGGGCTTAAAATATACATTAAAAACTATACACACTTACGCACATCAGGGGTGCAATGGTAATTAACAGTGTTGCAAAAATCGCGACTAGTCGGCGATTAATCGGCGACTAGTCGCTAGTCGGACCTCTACTGAGTAATTTTTCACTAATCAGTGAAAAAATCGCTAGTCGGCCTAGTCGGCCCTAATCGGCCCTAGTCGGCCCTAATCGCGACTAGTCGGTCGGGAAAAATCGGAAAAAATCGGGAAAAAAATCAGAAAAAATCGGAAAAAATCAGAAAAAATCGGAAAAAACACATATTTCGGCCAAAACCTCCCAGATTCCGGTCAAAACTTGTCCACTTAAAAAAATTACGTATAAAAATATATGTATATATGTATAAAAACTTAAAATTATACATAAAATGTCCGATCCGATTAATCCCGAGTAATCCCGAGTAGTCGCTAGTCCCTTCCTCACCGACCCGCTAGCGACTAGCGAGTTCTCCAACCTTGGTAATTAAATACCATCTCGAAATGATAATTAGTCATTTCGACTAAACAGGTCAATTGGTGTTGTTAACACCATTTGTCAATAATATTTGATGATCGCTTGTTGAGTTTTGTAACACATGGTTTGCATGGCTATTAACTAGAAATTAATAGCGAAATGTATTTAAACGGGTCAATCTTATGACCCGAGCCAGGTACGCATGTTTAGAATTATAGCTAAAAGCGACATTTTGGTCAAATAATAGCGGAAGTCCTTCGTCGCATAAATGAAGGGCTAAAATTGACCAAAAAGCCCTTGAGGGGTAAATAGGGCAAACAACCCTTAAAGAGTTGTTTTGAAATAAGCGTCTTGTTAAATTGAGTCCTCGGAATTCGTATAAAAATGTCGATATGATGTAAACCAATAGAAGCATGATTTAAGTCTAAAAATGTAGAATACTCGTAACGGGTCAAAACGAGTATATATGCAAAACGGGTTAAAATTTCTTAAGGAACCCGTAAGGTTGAAACTTGTAAATTAGTAAACGGATATAACATGATAACCGTGATGACCATGGTATTTTGAAGGAAAATAACAAGTTAGTTTGGTAAAGGCATGAACGGGTCAAAAGTGTCAAAATTGAATTTCAAGCCAAAAGCTCGAAATTTAAAATTTTTAAATTCTGATGTTGGATTTTTACTCCATGAGATGGATAATTAAATTACGAACGCGTAGGAAAAAGAATCGCGTAAAACGGAGGCCTAGATAAAAAGTTATGCCATTTTGAAGTTAGGTTTTGGTTAAAATTTAGCTGGGCAAATATGCAGCACCAACATCACACATTCTGTCAAATTGAGTCCGTTGCGTCACGCCACGGCCAAAGACTTTTGCCGTGGCACGCGGCGACGGGGTGAAATATTGAAAATTTTGATTTTTTTGTTTATTTCGATTATTTGACCCAATTACCTTGTTGTACTTGTTATTTAACTATCAAAACTGACTTCTAAGTTGGTTTTGATCATAGGTGAATGTCGAGAGTCCTGGATGAAGATCAAGCGACGAGCAAGAACCGAACACACGTTAAATGAAGCTTCCGCGTCAAATCTTGATTTGTTTTGTTATAAGTGAATTATGTAAACACTTATAAATTTGTTTTTGAAATGTTGTAAACATATGGGAATGTTGGTATGACAAGTTTTTGTAAAGTCACATTTTAGCATTAAAATGTGTATTTTATTATTAAAATCTTGATTAATTGAGTTGGGCATTACAGGTTGGTATCAGAGCTCATGGTTAAAGAACAAAGTGTGTTCGGTTCGAGGCTTGATCGCAAATCCGGTAAGTACATGTATATTAATGGTTAACATGATTAAAGTGTTGTGAACAACACATAGGGTTATCGTGTAATACACGTTACCTCAATTAAATGAAAGATATAGTTGACGAAATTACGCGCGTTGACGCGTATAGTAGAAAAGCCTTGTATTATAATACGGGCAATTATTGAAGTTGACATTACTAACTTTTGTGAATGTTTTAATTGAAGGACACTCGCGCCTGAAGATGACGAGAGTTGAACGAATTGCGGATATGATGGTGGAATGGTCCGAGGTATGACAAGAAGAGCATACTCATCAAGGACCTAAATCGCGTAACGATCTCAAATAAATAATGGCAAGGAAAGCCCGTTAGGGCAAGCATTTACCAGGTGCACGTTTAAATTATTGCATGAATAGTAATATGCAACAAATACGTAGAAACTGACAGTTGCATATGTAGATTGAAAACTTGGAAAAACCTTAATAGAATACCTATCCAGGATATTGTTTCCAAGAGAAATAACTAGAGGTGTTATTTACATGGGACGTAATGTGAAAGTTATAAAAAGGTCATGTATGTCATGTGTTGATCGCCTACTCTGGCCAAGTAGGTAGTGAATACATGATACCATGAAATTTTTATGATGGACATGCTTACACCCGATGTAGTAAGGACGGGGTGAGTGGGACAAATTAAAAAGTACCCAAATGAATCAAATGAGCAAAATATTTGATAATAATGTAAACGCACAGCCGGGTGACGAAAGCGTATTACGTTAGGATAATGAGCCTGAGTGAAGGGACAAAGATTAATGTAAAATGATTAAGATATGCATTGGGAGGGGGTGTACTTACACTCGAACCCGGAGAATGCAAACATGTAAAACGATTAAGATATGCATTGGGAGGGGGTGTACTTACACTCGAACCCGGAGAATGCAAACATGTAAAATGATCTTAAATATGCATTGGGAGGGGGTGTACTTACAATCGAACCCGGAAAATGCAAACATGTAAAATGATTAAGACATGCATTGGGAGGGGGTGTACTTACACTCGAACCCGGAGAATGCAAATATGTCTCTTAACAGACCGTTTTTGTAAAACGTCAAACTTGAGGACAAAGTCGGAATATAAAAGTAAAGCGAAGTCTTAATGCATACCGGAAGGGTTGCAATAACAACGACTTCGGTAAAACACCCGGTTGATGGGTAAGTATTTAAACACATGCGTAGACCGAGAAACGGGAACTCGGATGGAAAGTTAAAAGACTCGGGTTTTGGAGTCAAGACTAAAAGACGACAAGATGATGTAAATAGAAATTTTGATAAATTATGTTCAACTATTTTAAAGTTGAACGGGTCGAACAAAGAATGAAGTTTGACATCCATAAATGATAAAATTTCACATGAATAAGTCAAACGGGTTGAATATAATATAATGCCGGATGGCATGAGTAAGTGCAAGCTGGATAATGGTAGCGTTAAATGCAAAAGAATAATGAGCCCGGTAATGGGACATAATCAAATACGAATATATGTAAACTGGATAATGGTGAGCATAAGATGAACCGACGCATAAATGACGTGAGAAGTCATAAAGTCGGAAAATTTGTCCGAAAGAAAACAAATGTAGCCTTAGACTACGGTCAAGGTCAAAGGAAATGCCAAGGCGAAAATAAATGATTTTGAACATAAAAACGGCGCCTTAACGCCATATACATATATAAATGTATATACCTTTGAATAAAGACTTGAATAAAAGATGATCTATGGAATTATCATAACCTACGAGATTATAAATGAGGCTAAGGTCTACGGGACCAAAAAGTCCTTCGAGTCCCAAATAGAAAGAAACAAATTGTTGGGGTCTCACCTTAATAAGGTAAAAATGTGAAAATATAAAGAAATAGCCTACGAGGCTAAGCAAAAGAACCTACGGATCAATAGTATAAAACAAGGAAACTGGTTGTAACTTCCCGCGTAAAATAATAACTGGAGATAAAGTTCGTATAAAAGCGATGGGTTTCGCTAAGTTAATTAGATGGGTTAAAAGCGAAGAGATTGTGAAAGGTCTGGTTGACAAAAGTGAAAAATTTCACTAAAACACTTAAACGGGCAAATATGACAAAAGAATTCACAATTATTTAAATTGTGTTACGTCACAAAAGTGGATGAAGTCGTTACCAAAATGACAACGGAAGGGGATAAATCCTTGGACGAAAATTCCTTGGAATTGACATGAGTTCAAGAGAAAAGCGTTAAACTAAAATTCAGTATTAGTGAGAAACAATGCTTTAATAAATACGAAAATTATGAAACGAATTCGGAAAATGATTAATATCGAGGAATATGGATCTTAACACCGGTAGGTGCAAAGCGATACATTCGAAGGAAAGATTTCCGATAATAAAAGTCGATATAAACTTAAACAAAATGTGATGTAATCACGATCACAAAAAGTGATATAGAATACAATCAAGTCGTAACGTGAGTTACGAGATATGAAAATCAGAAAACACGTAAAAGGCCGGGTTGGCAATAAGATATACCCGAATGGCGGGGAATAAAGTGACGGCGACTAATCAGTCTGGCCGGTAAAGCCTTTCAAAGTCGGAGTAGTGTTACGACTTATATAAAGCGCCTGTTGAAATAAGACTAGCTTGAAGTAAGCATGATGAAAATAAATACAACCGAGTGATCAGATGACAACTCGGTTAAATAAGTGTCATGTTAGTGCATACATCTGTCGACTTCGTCTTGTATCGAGTCTTGTACTAGTATTGTTAGATCAGGGCACATTGTTAGAGAAAATAGGTTGTTTTAATGTGTTTTAAAGGTGATTTCGCTTGAGGAGAGTGATTTTGCTTGAATGGAATCTTGACAGTTTCAAGCGAAATCATCCATAGTGATTTCCATCCATAGTGATTTCGCTTGAACTGGTTTCTGTCACCCTCAAGCGGAATTCCATGTCCTATATATAGGTTTCAAGCGGATTCATTTGTAACAGTTCTTGATTTGGATACCGAGGTGCTGCCGGTTTATCCTGTGATTGTAATCAGTGTTATATCAATCAGAAAGTTGTTTAAAGTGAATTACAAGCTGTGTCTAAGTCAGTTTCTTAGTTTCCGCCTCTGAAACTGATCAAAAATTCTCTGAACGACTCGTTTGGGTCACGTACACGATCCTACAATTGGTATCAGAGCTCAGGAGGAGGAGTTCTGCAGTTTTCAGCTTGATTTCATCTCGATTTCTTACTTCTACACCTTCTTTTCTGAATTGAACAATTTTTCACGGATAAAATGGCCTGAGTTTTTCACAACACAAGCGAAACAGTGTTTTAACAAACCCTTGAGAATATCAGCTTAAAATTCAGACTAAATCAGATAAAAATGGATCTAAAACCAGATTTCGCTTGAACGAACCATTAGGTTTCGCTTGAAAAATTTGATGTTATTTCAAGCGAAATAACAAGTTTCGCTTGAAATAATCGGTTTCACTTGAAATACTTGTGATTTCGCTTGAAGTGTGTGTGCAGGTTATTTTGCTTGAAGGTGGTATCTCGCTTGAATAGTGCTGTTTTTGAAAAACGTGTTACCAAATCATGAGTGAAGAATTTTACAACGCTTTTGCAACATCAACGACTACTCCGGCTACCATTGCTCAAAACATGAACTTGGAAAATGAAACTGGAACTACTCAAAAACCCCGAAGCTAATGAGTATTGAGGAGTATTACGGATGGAAAGATCAGTTTGAGAATTGGGTTCAAGCAAACCATCTAAGATCATGGGAGTGTATTTTGAAAAGATATGTTCTTCCTCGAACTGAATTGCAAATTGAAAAAGAAATCTCTGAATTCAATGACAAAGAACGAGAAATGTATAGAGCTAAAAAAATGATGATTAGTTTACTTCAGCAAGGTATTAAAGAAGACATTTTTATATTGCTTCAACATGATAAAACTTCAAAGTCAATTTGGGATGCTCTTAAAGTCAAGTTTGAGGATAGTGAGAATACGATTAAGAGTAAAAAGGCACTGCTTAAGAAGGAATTTGATCTATTCACCAGTCTGCCCGAGGAAGATACAAAGAAACTAATCGAAAGATATTGCCACTTAGTGCGATCCATGTCGATGCTGAGCATAACCAAAGATCGTGAAGAATGGGTCGACAAGTTAGCTGATGCTTTACCGCAAAAGGAGTGGGGTACTTACTTGATGATCTTAAAGAACACTGGAGTGTATGATGGTTTAACGATTTCTCAGTTTATCGAGAAGATTGAGGGACAAGATCTTGAACAGCAAAAGATTGCAAGGATGAATAATCCGAGTAATCAACAAGATGTGAAAATGTATTACAAAGGAAATGTTCAAGAGATTGAAAAGAGTCCGAAAATTCAAACTGCGTTTAGTGCTGGAAACTCATCAGAAAATGTTGAACAAAGTCCGAATAGCAGTAGTGGATTTTCTTCATATCCAAGTGTTAATCCGAAGAGTTCAACTTCGAGTTTTCATTCTCAAAGCTCAAAAAGTGGAAATGGTTGTGTGATACAATGCAACATTGCTTTGAATTTTCCTGATGGTCAAAGTTTCTCTGAAGAAGTTGCGAAAGATCACATGGCATTACTTGGTTCTATGCTAATGTCCTATGAAGGTTTGGTTGCAGGGAGGATCGGAAATCCTATGTTAACAAAGGAGGATTACGATCAGATAGACGCTGAAGAAATGGAACTAATGGACATCAAGTGGTGTTTAGCTAGTGTCCTTAGAAGAGCCGAAAAGTTCAAACTGATTACTGGAAGAAATGACTTTCTTGATGCACATGTTTCTACTTTAGGTTTTGATAAATCTAAAGTTACTTGTTTTCGATGCAGGGAGAAAGGTCATTTCAAGAGAGAATGCAAGAATAGAGAAGCAAGTGATACAAAGAATTCGTTCGGAAAAGATGACTATTACCGGAAAGCCATATATCAACAAGTTAGTCAACAACAACAGCAAGAACCACAAGTGGCTCATGGTAGAAAAGTGATCGAAGATTCAAAAAGAGCATGTTTAGTGAATCAAGAGAATTTCAACTGGGAAAAATACATATCACCTGAAAGCAAAGCATGCCTAATCAATCAAGATGATGAAAGATTACCTGAAGGCTTTAGCTGGGATATGTTTGCGGATGAGAATCGGAATTTTAAAGCTTTCATTGCTAACATTGTGAAAGAACCAGATATGTTTACCACATGGATGAAATCTATTGGTGTTAGTGTAAAGAATGAAGATGAAAAATCTGTTTCATCAGATGAAAGCTCAGAAAGATCAAATGAAAGCTCAGAAAGATCAGATGAGAGTTCAGAAAGAGAAATTGTATTTGATCAAACACCATCTGATTCTAGTTCTTCGGATGATAATTATGACAAATCAGTAGAGTTTGATCAATCACCAACTGATGACAGTAGTGATGATGAAGAAGAAAAACATATTAATATTGCAAAATCTCATCTTTCTCCTGAAAGTTTTCATTTTTATTTTGCAGACCGCTTAGAGAAGCTGAAGGAGAAACGAGCAGCAAAAGAACAAAAGAAAATGAAGTCTGAAAGTGAAAAGGATGAGATAATTCAAAAAGAAGAAGTTAAAATTGTTGCTGAGGAGGTTGTTGAAACAGAAAAGGTAACTGAAGCAGAAAAAGTGGTTGAGGTGGTGAAAACAATTAAAGTAGAAAAGATTGTGGAAGTAATCAAGCCTTGCTTAAAGTGTTTAGAACCATGCAAGGAATGTGCAGCAAAAGACGAGAAGCTAGCTGAGTTTGAGAAGATGAAAGAACAATTATTGTTCAATCTCAACTATGTAAAGGAGTCTTATGATGTGTTGAACAGAACAGTAACTGGTCTTCAAAAGACAAACTCTGAAAGAGAAAATGCTTTGACGATGATGAATGCAACAATGATGACGAAGCAGAAAGCTATTAACTTCTACATCGAAGAAAGTGCAAAGTGGAAGCAAGAGTTGGAGACCAAGAAAATTGAGAATGAGAGGATTAGACGATTATTACAAAGTTATTCTAGTTCTGATTATCTTATTGATAGAATTTATCCAACTGTTGCAGGTTTCGAAGCATTCAAAGATGACAAGCCAAAGAAGAAAGATACTGGTAAGAAACCGACTGTTACCTATAACAAGTGTCCGCCCCCGATCTGGGAAGGTTATTCTCCCAGAAAACCAAATGAGGAGCAAGTTCAAAAGGCAGTCAATATAAAACTAAAATCCGATACAACTGATGGTTTACCAGAAAACATTGATGTTACTTTCACATCATCTGACACTGATCATGAGTCTTAGTTGATCAAAAAGGTGGCCGATCAGGTGTTGGATACAGATGAGGAGTCTGAGTTAAAGTCTGAGTCTGAGTCTGGAGGTTCAAGTTCGTCAGTTAACAGTAAAAAATCATCGGTTAAAAAGGCTTACAGTATAGAGTTTTTGCTATCAAAATCTAATTTGAATGATGAAACATGTGAAGTTGCTTATACTTTGAATGATTCTGACAAATTATATTCTGATAAAGAATTTCCAATAATAAGTGTTAGATTTGAAATGATCAAAAAGGTTTTCAAAATGACAGAAATAAATATTTCTGAAATAAAAGATTTAAATCTTACTGGAAAACCTAAAAAATACACTTCAAGAGTTCAACAGCGATTAAACAAGAAAAAGAGTTACAATTCTGGTTCTGGTTTTCAAAAGAAACCAAACCATAATGGTAATTTCTAAAAGAAAGGTTTAGGTTTCGTTCCAACTGAAAACTATAAAAATGAGAAAAATTATAAAACAAAAATAGAATTTGTTTCAGGTGGAAGTGCTGAAGAAGAACAGAAGAAACCGTTCTGGAGACAATCAAACCAGGAGTTTCTTGCTGAAAAGAAAAGTAGAGGAACTGGAGTTTTTCACAGAAAGGATACTCGAACCTGTTTCAAATGCAATGAAGCCGGTCACATTGCTTCAAATTGTTTGTTGAATACAAAGGAAAAACGGGGAGTATCTGAAAAACTTAAAGAAAAAGTTGTTGATATTGAACCACCAACTGAAAAATTCAAAATTTTTGAGAATTCGACTTATGAAGTTGGTGAGTGTTCAAAGAAAAATTTTTACAAAAAGAAAGCCAAAGACAACCAAATGTGGGTTGTTAAAATATCTGAGAAAGTTGGCGATGAATCTGATTCCACAAAATCAGTGGAGCCACAAGTTGAAATGAAAGAAGAAAAATCAGTGTCTTCAATGGATGATGTTGAAATTCCATCTTTGAAAAATGAAAATTTTAAACAAAAGGTTGGTAAGGTGGAGATCTCGAATCAATTTTATTCTGAGAAGAATGAATTTGATGTTGAGAAAGCATTTAATGGGAATGTTAAGAAAATTTTCAGGAAAATGATTGAAGGGAAAGTAAAAGGGGTTAAAGATTTTTATGCAACAAAGAAAGCAACTTATAACCCTACTGAACAAGAATTGAAAACACCCAAGGTTGGTAAGACTTGGGTGGAAATTTTGTTTCCTTGAAAAATCTGACTTGCCGGAGATCCCAAGTTTGTAATCGTGGATCAGGAATCGGCATCCTTCTTGATAATTGTTTTTCTTAATGAATCTTATAAAGGTTAAATTTTTACAGGTTAAGTGTGACTTGCCGGAGCTCCTAGGTTGGTAAGCGTGGAGCAGGAATCGGCATCATTCTTGATATGTTTGGTTAGTAAATATTCAGGTGATATTTTTATAGTGTTATATTTTGATTTACATGAGGTGGCGAGTGAACCTACAAGTGGTTGAAGAAGATTTTCATTTACAAGTGGTAAATCAGGGACATTAAGTTGTACTTGATTTTCTACACATGATTGAAAAACAATGTGATGAACCATTAATCTACAAGTGGTAACCCCAACAAAACTTATTTTCCAGAAAAATCATTTTGGTTAAAACAAACTTAAGTGTTTTGAAATCATAATGAGAAAACAGTTTGTTGAAAGGGGGAGTTCTGATTGTTTATGCCAAATGAATGGCGAATTGAAGCGATTTGATATCGGTTGTCACGTTTTTTGTACAGTTTATTTTCAAATTTTTCTTTAATGTGTTTGCATTTTAGGGGGAGTAGATATTTCAGAAAATCCAAAAACATTTGAAAATTTGAAAAAGGCAAAAACATGATAAAAATAAAAAATGAGTTTTGGTGTCAAAGAAGAGGAAATGATAGTACATCAGTAGACAGTTACAGTATGCTAAAGAAATGTAATGTTTAAATAGCGTTAAACGGTCTCACTGATGATATGCCGATAGGTTTTTACACATTTAGTAAACTTTTTCGGGATATAAACTTAAATTCAAACTTGCTTATTTTGTGGGGAACACTACTTGGATATATAGGTAACCCCTGAAATCTCGTTTGAAAGGTCCCTCTTTCTGAGATACTAGGTCTTTATGCTCAGTGATATCTGGGGTATTATCCCGGGACTTCTGATTTTGCGGAAGCAATGGCCTAGTCCCCGGAGAATACTTTCTGCTTGCTTGAAAAATAGCGCCGCCCTCAGCAAAAATGATGAAACAATAAAATTGATAGTCATTGCTGTTGTAAAAAAGATCCTCTAAAGGGGACACACCAAAAGTCGAAGCCGTCACCTCTCTGTTGAACGGAAGTTCTGACCTGAGCTCTCACGGTTCTTCGCATTTAACCCCTTACAGATATCATCTGTGGTATACTCACCTGTAAGACTGAATATTGGGATCTGGATACGAGAGTATATTCAAGAGGTGGGACACATGAATGAGTTTAACTTCTTAATACACCCAACTCATATCCTGAATAAGTTGAAATTTGTGTGAAAATTTAAGTGGATCAGTATATCGGCAATCTAAGTGAATTGTTTAATTCTTATTGTGTAACTAAGCTCAACGGTACTTGTGACTTGTCAAAAACTGATATGATCTTCTTACACGAACTCACAAAAATATTGTCTGTAAATATTTCTTTACTGCATTTTATTTCATTACATTCAAAATCCAAAAAGATTTTAGTGTGTTTTAGCATAAACTTTTGAAAAATCCAAAAATATTTTCAACAACTGATGTTAGAGAGCTGATTTTCAAAATTCTAAGTGCTAAACATGACGACAACTAGTTTGGAAAATGTGTTTGAAAAGAACAAAGTTTGAGCATTTTGAGAGGGGGAGTAAATGTTTAAATGAGAAAAGTTTTTAAATGAAAACGATATTTTTGCAAGTGGTTCATCAGAAACTAAATGAAAGATCTTTTAAGATTTGCTTTACAATTGGTTATCAGAAAATTTATTCTTGGGTAGAGATTATGCAGATTGAAGCCAGGAATCGATTCTGAACCTGTGGATAGTGTGAGCCAGGTCATGATTTTGGAACAACATTTTGAAGAGCCAGATTACGATCCTGAAGCTGATGATGCTGATGAACTTAAGGAATACCAGCACATCATAAGGGGGAGTCTGAAAACATTCAAGAGAAGATTAGAAAGAGTATTGCCCAGAGATTGATAAAGATTGAAGATGAAAAGACTCGACACTTACGACTCGTCAACATCTGAGGGGGAGTCTGTTAGTGCATACATCTGTCGACTTCGTCTTGTATCGAGTCTTGTACTAGTATTGTTAGATCAGGGCACGTTGTTAGAGAAAATAGGTTGTTTTAATGTGTTTTAAAGGTGATTTCGCTTGAGGAGAGTGATTTCGCGAGAGTGATTTCGCTTGAATGGAATCTTGACAGTTTTAAGCGAAATCAACCATAGTGATTTCGCTTGAACTGGTTTCTGTCACCCTCAAGCGGAATTCCATGTCCTAGGTGCTGCCGGTTTATCCTGTGATTGTAATCAGTGTTATATCAATCAGAAAGTTGTTTAAAGTGAATTACAAGTTGTTGATTTGGATACCGAGGTGCTGCCGGTTTATCCTGTGATTGTAATCAGTGTTATATCAATCAGAAAGTTGTTTAAAGTGAATTACAAGTTGTGTCTAAGTCAGTTTCTTAGTTTACGCCTCTGAAACTGATCAAAACTTCTCTGAACGACTCGTTTGGGTCACGTACACGATCCAACATGACAAGAATAAGAAATACAAAATGAAAGTATCGGCCTACGAGGCCATACACATAAAAGGCGTATACGCTTTGAAACCGAAAGCACATTACCATACTGTAACAACCCTCATAAAAATATTCTCGACAACAAACCATAATCAAAACCAGAAGTGCACGCGATAAAACTTGTATATTCAAGCTAGAAAATTTAGCGATCAAGGAATCTTGGCATTCGACGAACCAAATCGCATAAAAAAATAGTCTTATTAGATTCGCAATTAAAAACGAATCATGTAAGATCAAGACCCAAACATACGCGATAAGTATCGGCACGAAAATCGAGAAAAACGCACGATTGGACGAGAAGGGCGGCCATGGACACGCGTCACGAGACTTCGACACGTGTCAGGCCTACGTGGGACACGTGGCGACCAAAGCCAGGTTGACCATCGTCGCGCCATGCGCCGGGACCATATGGGTCTGGCGCGACGCGCGAGGGGACCCAAAATTCAGGTATATAAGGGCAACAGTGGGACTTGAATTCCTGCACCAGTTCGATCGAATTTTGACGAACTTACTCTCTCGTATCTCCGTTTCTTTTCACAACACCCCTAAACCCTAAAACTCTGCTCGTAATCAGAGTACTAACTCGAATCATGATACGATATCCTATCCGATCGATTAAAACTGATCCAACGGATGTTTAAGTGCTGCCTGTATACGGCTATACTTTGTCATTCGTTGTGACTTTTGATCTCGTGATTATCGTTAAAGAAAACTTAATGGTTAAGTAAACTTAATGGTTATATAAAACTTAACAGTTAAGTAAGCTAAGTAAGTTAATAAGCTAATTAAGTTAATTAAATAATCGGCAAAGTAAATTACTTAATTAAACAGTTAGGAAAAATTAATCGGTTAAACAGCTAAGTGGGATAATCCGTTAAAAAGCCAAGTAAACTTGATAGCTAAAACAATTAAGTAAACTTAATAGATAAGTAAACTTAATAGGTAAGAAAACTTAATCAGTAAGAAAAACTTAATAAATAAAGGAAACTTAATAATTAAGAAAACTTCATAGCTAAGAAAGGAACATGCCTTACCTATAAATAGGAGCCTAGGATTTCATTCTTCCTTGCTCATTTCTTTTCTTCTTCTCTCTATACGTTGATGTTCTAACCAATAATCACCGATGCGATATTCTGTCCGATCGATTCGGGAACCAACTAACGAATGCCAAAGTGTTGTACTTTGTGAATTTCGTTAAAAGAATGCCAAAGTGCTGTCTAAACAAGACTATACTTTGTGAATTTCGTTAAGGTTCTGATCTCGTGACCATCGTTAGGTTTGATGTGGTTTTACACTAATACGTATTCCACTCTGTTAAACTAAATGTTTAACTACCCGAAACTCTACACCATACTCTTATAATCAAAATGGATGCTTAATCATCAGAAGATTCAGAGCCATAAAGTAGATGCTTAGAATCAAGATGCTTGTTTAATCAAGACTATATGCTAACAAGGTGAGTCATTCTCTTTTTATCAATGGTTTTACTAAATCTCAAATTATTTTCAAGAGTTATAATTACAGGGATTAAGTCGTGGTTATCTTAAATCACTGGTAAGTGGGGTATTGTGCACATTACTAATTTCTCACGGTTAGGTTCACCAACCTAACAGTGATAATCATCACTACTTGGGTGAAAGGACCCAATAGTGGTATGACCATCGTCACCAGGGTGTGACACGGCGCCAGATAAAAATAAGATAGTAGCCATTGTAATCGCTCTTATGCTGTAATTTATAACAAAGTGTCGTTTTGTACAAAAAATGAATGAACTCACCAGTATTTCCTGCTGACCAAACCTTTTTAAAACGCGTTTCAGGTAATGACAGTAGATTGGAATAAGAGTGATGATACGGCACCGAAAGGCTTAAAGAAGTGACTTATTTTATCAATTGAATTAAATTAAGAAAACATGGTTTCATGTATTCGGGTTTATCCCTTATTAAAGCTACCTTTGTAAAACATGGGTTTTATACCGTCTATTTAATAAATAAAATCCGGTGTTTCTAAACTCTGATATTTTTGCTAACTCACGGTCCTGATGAACATTTCCGCTGCAATGTTTTTTTTAAATAATCACCGGTACCACTTGACTGCTCGCGGCTCCCGTCTTGGGTATGGTCGGGGGTCGTGACAGAAGGTGGTATCAGAGCCACTTATTTAAGCAATTGGGTGTTGTAATAATACCTAAACTTAAACAAAAGAGTTAGGAAATTGTTATTAACTGGTAGCAACAAGGATAGTATTTAGACTTGAACTTAAGAAAGATGCCTTAGTATAAGCTTCGAGATAAGCTAATTGCTTGCATAAATAAAGTGTGATGGGTGTTGGTATGCCGTGAGGATGATAACTAGAACATTGCAAGTATGGTAAATAAGCAATAACACTTGGCCACTGTTATTTCTTATTTATTGGTACTACTGGGTTCTAGAATATGATCCGTCAGGGGAATACTAATTTCCTTGTTCCTTGATGGAAGCTCTAATAAAAGGTTTATTTCTAAATCATGATTTAAGAAAGATCTATTTATGGGAAATTCAGATTACCTCTCCGGCAAGATTGGGCATGGTGTAGCAGACTCTCCAGCTTGTCCGGGTAAGATGAGGTTACCTCTCCGGCAAGAACCGGGTAAGATGAGGGTATAAGATGTCAAACAAGTGACAAAATTCCCTAAATAGTATCATGACCTGATATCTGACTTGTTTTTGGAAATATGAATCTGTTAAATACATTGACCTTATAAATGGTATATATATTACAATATGTGAAAAATATGATTATATAGATATGTATATCTATAAGGAAATCCAAAAACCATAAGGATTTAGCATAAATCACGAGCATGTGTGTCAATGATAATTCTAAAATTCTTTATCAGGAATCTCTCGTATACATCTATAATTCCGATATCAAACACTATTTCGTTTGATTATCAGTAACTAGTGTGACAAAATGAATGATAAGAATCCTTTAAATTGGGACGCCCTCGAAAGTATAATAATTCCTTTTGTGTTACCTTAGATTATTAACGCATTAGGAAACCTGTCGCTAAAGTTGTGCTAGGCATAAAACTTCTAAGAACTTACACTAATAAGAGTAATTCTACTTTCTTTAAGAACTCTTGCGAAGATAACAGTAACCACGACTAGATGCACTTACAAAGACTCTCCTCACTTATAATCCTATTAAGATTACCAGTAGTAAGGAAGCTGTTATGACAATACATGGGCTTAAAGGACTGAAGTGTCATAACCATTAGCATATGTTAAATGAAGTAATGTATGCTTCAAAATTTAGACATTTAGATAGTGAGACCCGAGCTTCGAAACACATGTTCAAAACATATGCCATAAAGTGGAAAGAATGAAAAGAACTGACAGAAAGGAAATTATGTCTGCTTCATAAAAAGGAACAAATGGAAACAATGACTCCTGGAAGTTTGCAAGCCAACCGGAGAAGTAACCACAAGGAGGAAAGACAGACCAGCCGACAAAGTTCGTCTCTGTGAGAAAAACTACGAGCTATGCACGGGGGGTAAGACATAGCATATATGATCTCGGAATTCATTAACACTAGAAGCATGGAACTGAAAGATATTCCGACCGACATGTTCCCAGAGGATCTACTTAGACTATCACCCGATCGTGAGAAGAAACTTAGAATTCATCCGAGACTAGGAACAACACCAATTGTTATATCCCAAAGTTAAGACTAATATAGTAGTTAATGCTTTAAGTCATAAGTTTCATAGGAAGTCGAATTAAGTACCTGCTCTTAGATTAAATTGCGGATAGATTTAATGAAATAATTAAAGAGTACCCAAGAAACAGCAATCAAGGATGATGCTTAAGGATTATAAAGGAATAATGAAGGAATCAGAAAAAGGAACTAATGGAAATTAGGGATTCCATAAAGAATTCGGATACCAATTCAAGGAAACCTGCAAGAAAGGATTCTTGAAGAAGCCCATAGAACTAAGTATTTGATACATCGTGTAAGTAATATGAGGTATCGAGATTTGAATTACTGATAAATTGAAATGAAAAAGGATGTAGCAAGTTATGTCTCTAAGTATTTAATCGATTAGCAAGTTAAAGCTGAGCATTAGAACCCTTTAGGTTTACCTCAACGACATCAGTATGGCAATGAGATTGATAACAATGGATATTGTTACCAAATTACCCCAAAACAAAGAAACGACACAATCTGGGTGATTGTGGATCGACTAATCAAGTCTGCTCAATCCCTACCAATGAAGGAAACCCTTTAGTATAAGACATTTAGTTAAGCTGTGTGGAGACAAAATAGTCTCATTACAAAGAATCCTGATATCTATCAAGATAGTCATTTCACTTCTCATTTCTAGGAAAATTTTAACCCGACCTATTTTGATGTAGTATGAAGGAACACTACAAAACATAAAAGATGTGCTAAGTACATGTGTGATAAATATTGGTGCAAGTAGAACTATCACTTATCACTCATAAGACTCTCCCATAATTAGTGTTACCGTTTGAAGCATCTTATGGATAAAGGTACCATCCATTAGGTCGAGCAAAAATATGAGAAAAGCAACTATCGGGCCATGAGATCGGCAAACCATTAGAATTTCAAATCAGAGAAAGAATAATACAAAAGGTCTCTCCGTAAAAAGGGAATAGTCCGATACGGAAAGAAAGAAAAGTTAAGACTGAAATTTGTTGAACCATTCGGAATCCTTAAATAAATTGGATCAGTAGCTTATCAGCTAGAGTTATCAGAAGAAATAACATGAATACATGATATGTTTCATGTATACCCCTTAAGGAATGCCTAGCTGATAAATCTTTAGTTATACCTCATCAAGCTATAAAGGTAAATGAAAATTTTAGATCCATTGAAAGATCATATAAGTCAAAAATAAGAATCACAAGGCAAGAGCTTAGTTCTGGTCAAAGAAAAATGAAGAACCTGAATATACATGAGAGTTAGAATCAGAGATGAAAAGAAAATATATTTACTTGTTCCAGCAAATCTCGAGGACGAGATTTAAAACAAGGTGGGGAGGATGTAACAACCCTCATAAAAATATTCTCGACAACAAACCGTAATCAAAACCAGAAGTGCACGCGATAAAACTTGTATATTCAAGCTGGAAAATTTAGCGATTAAGGAATATTGGAGTTATTATTGTTTGATCCGACCCGAACATATAACCCGAAACATAGCGATAAGATTTTTTTTTTGGGTCCCATGACTTTTCGCCCCTGCAAGTGGCAGGTCTAGAAAGAACGTTAAGGGGTAACGTTTCAAAATATTCTTTTCTATAGGGGCAGCGAAATCGAAAAAACGTCAAATTTTTCCAAAATTTACACTACCGCCGGAGTGTCAAGAGGTAGCGGGGGCAACCCCTAATATCAAGCTACATCCGCCCCTGGCACCCGCGGAACTTTTGGTCAAGCTCCGCCACTGGTTATTCCACACAAAGTTTGTGAAGTATACTTAAATAAAAATTAAGAAGCAAATATGTTTAGCATTTCATATAAAATTGATAAAAACTAGGATTACAACCCGCCGCAATGCGGCGGGGATTCTTTATTTATAACTAAGTCGATCTACGACCCACACGCTATGTTAAACCTGTCAAACGGGGTAAAAATAGACGATGTAAAAACGTTCACCCACACACGCACGCACGTTGCGTCTTGTTAACTCGCAAAATTTAGAACGAAACGTAAAAACGTTAAGCGAAAGACGCACGCTGTGATGTGTTAAGTCACAAAATTTAGAACCAAGCATAGAGGGCAAAATTTGCAGAAAATGAAAACTATAAAGGACCAAAGTTGAAAGTAAAAAAAGTTATGAGGATAGATTGTAAAAGATAAAAAGTTTTGGGTTAAAAGTAAAAAACAAATAGTTTTGGGTTAAAAGTAATTTATGAAATACTTTTGGGTGAAAAGTAAAAAAAATCAATTTTTTTTTTGGAAAACCCCCAAAGCCAACGTTACGACAACCATATGCATAACAATTTTTTCTTTGAAAAATTCCCAAAGCACACCCCGCGTTGCGGCGAGGCGTAAAACGGTGTCAAATAGTACTAATGTCACACAACCGTCATCGACAACCAACACTGACTCGACCTATAATATGCGTATTGCGACGAACCTGTCAAACATGGAAAAATAGAGGTAAAAACGTTGAACCACACATGCACGTTGCGTCGTATTAACTCAAAAATTTTAGAACTATACGTAAAACGAAAATTTGCGAAAGATGAAAAGTATAAGTGACAAAAGTTGTGAAGTTAAATTGCAAATAATGAAAAGTTTTGGGTTAAAGTTAAAAAAACAAATTATGTAGGGTTAAAATTGGAAAATGTACAAACCTTTGGGTTAAAACTAAAAAATCAAGGTTTTTTTTTTTGAAAAACACCCAAAGTTTGCTAATTTATATAGGTTTTAATTTAATATAGCTTTTCCAAATATAATTAAGTTGTTTTAATATAGAACTTTTTCCATGTATTTAACCACAATTTTTACATGCGATTCAAAAATCAATATGTAGAGATATTGTCAAGCTATTTGGTATATCTAGATGTCTCATTCGATTTCCCATTTAACCATAAATTTACATACGTTTAGCAAAAGAAATCTTAATTAGTCTACAACTTTAATAAATATAACGATATCATGATAAACATAATAGACATAAACAAATTATGCATATTTATACGACAATTAGATTTATATGTTATTAGATACGAGAGTAAAATTTTACGTCCACCTAAATTTTCATGCATTTAATTCTGTGTTATTTTGTGTTAAGTACCATAGTGGCATCGTGTTGTAGAACTTTTTCAAAGAAATGTGCGTATTTTATTTTCAAATATTTTTTTAGCTTTTGTGTTTTTTTTTTTCTCTAATATTAATTTATAAGGTAGTCGCACTTGATTAGTGCGACTTCATAAACCACAAAATCTGGTAATCGAATGTAGTGAAGTTGCACTTAACAACCGTAACTTCACTGAAAATATATTTTAGTCCACTGGGTTAACTTCATCCATTATTTCTTTTAACGAGAAGGGCGGTTCGGTCATTTTGTATGGCTGAATTGCCATTCTAGTTAACAGAATTACATATAAAATGACTGAATTGCCCTTCTGGTTAACAGAAAAAATGGATAAAGTTAACCCGGTGGACTAAAATGGCAACAGTGAAACCTTTTTGGACCCACATGTTAAAAATGAAACCTTTGGACTAAACTGGCAAAATGACCCAAACCACAGGGACTAAAATGACATTTAACTCTATATTTAGCAACCACGACCTAAGGAGATGTAGAGAACCACAACTTCATTAAAAAATGTTTTCACAAAACAACATTTTTGTAAGGAAAAAAAGTACTCAATGTTGTGTTCTACAACTTTCTGTTAGATTATATATTAACCGGTCTTAAGCCCCTTGTGTTGCGGGGCAAGAGCACAAAAACCGTATCACCAGTGTGTGTGTGTGTGGGGGGGGGGGGGGGGGGTAAGATGGTGCTGCTCACCGAACGATGATCAAAAACAGGAAAAAATGTAAAACAAAAACATGACGTGAACTAACACGTAGACGCTGTTAAATTTATACCAACAACTTTATTAAAGTTTAAAAGTTATGATTATGTTAGCTTGATTACAAAGTAAAAAAGTTAAAAAGGTCGTGTTTTTGGGTTACAATTAGTGAATTTTACACAAATTATTATATTGATTGTGTTTGGTTTCAACGATTTGATCTTTGTCTCTTTCGAATGAGTGAATTACATTAATAAACATCTTAATCATCTGACTTAAAATAACATCCGAGGTCTGGAATTTTATGCATTTAAATGTTTTCATGTCAAAAGCACAGGGAAGGAATCACTACAATGGGGTAAACACATGATCAGCAATATCTAAATCATAATTGTGCTATCCTAACAAATCGAATGTTACCCTATTTCAGGTTTGGATGCGGGTATTACATAATGATTGAAAGAGACATGCGGAGTTCATGATTGGGTAAGGAAACGATTCAAAACTGTGCATAATTCCAATTTCAGATATTCAAATTAAAATTTGTGCATGATGGGTTTTTATCCATGTCTGATAACTTGCGGTTCGTGTTTGCTTGAAAAAACAGTGCCATGGCAAGAGGGATCACGGGTGCAGCCTTAGCGCTAACATTTGATGATTAGTAGAGGTTTGGAGTTTACTGCTGATGACATATGACTTGAATATTTGAAAGAAAAAGGTATTTCTTGAGCTTTGAATGCTATGGAATATGGTCCATCTGAATGAAAAATTGTGTAGGTGCTTTCTTAAAAAACAAAGACAATCACCTATTTGGATGCAGAGCAAGAACATGTATAATCTATATTGACTTCTATCAACTATTTCAGTTATGATATGTTTTCTTTTTTATTAATTTTTATTTGTGATCAACGATTTTGAAAGCTATACAATATGGTCTAACTGAATAGAAAAATGTGTAGGCGCAGGTGATCGAAAATGGAAGATGTGGAAATATCAACCCTTAGGTTAGAGGGAACTATACCACCGGTATAAGTACATGTTGTACGCATGTGGATTCCATCTTATATGGATCACGAGACACACTACGTGCTGGGCCGCTGGTCAACCGAGAGGTACACCTATAAACCTCGAATGTTTAGGCATAGACGATAAATAAAATCATCATCGCCATAATTTATTTGCATCTTAATGCGTTAGTATACATTTGGTTGAGGCTTATAATCAATTATTAACTTAGGTTTTCTTAGGCGGCATGGTTGAGTGGTTCATGGCTTCAAAAACATATCATAAACTTCATTTGGCGGGGTTTACGGAGACATTCGACAACCAGGGCTTCTAAGATTCCGGTGAGTTCACTTTTTATTGGGGCATACCCTTTTTTTAGTCGTTAATGATATGAAAATTTACTAAATTTCATTTTTTTCATGGTAATTAGGAGCTTAAGAGGGGCTTGTGTCAAATCACAATCTAAGTGATGCTGCTAAAAATTGGAGTAATGCACTATCCTTCTGTTGGATTGCATTCTATCAAATGTGATTAGAATCAATCAAAAAGTTTAAAAGGTCTCAAGTTAATCATCAATCATAGCTTAGTGGGATTTGGAATTATAACATGGGTTGATTCAGTTTTTGCTATTTATTTGTATTAGGTATATGCAGGGATGGGCACTTCTTACTGAGTACCGGTACTGCACCGATAATTTACCGGTAACGTACCTTACCGAACCAATACTGACCGAAAAAATGCGGTAATCCTGATTTAAGTACTGAATATATGAAAGAAGCGAAAGAGAATGGTCGATATATAAATATTAACTACACTTGATTCACTTAGATAAGTTTAAGAAATGAATTATAGAAAACTAAGTCAACCATGGTTTTTTATTCTTTAACCTCCTCTAGGTGATGTGGACACCCTCTTAGGCCAGAGAATTCCTCATGAGCGCCAAACTCTTTTCCTCTATTTTCCTTTCACGCAGCTTCTTATACACGCTTTTCATCCGTATCATTCAAAAACCCTAATTTTCCTTTAATCCTCCTGAACATCTCTCCATTTTTCCCCATTTTCTTTCATCAGTCTCCCGTTTTTATCAATGACGACTTCATCTATTGATTTCATCTATGTCGATTTCCTCTGATCCTGGTATGTTCAAGGAACCCTAAATTTTATCCACCTGCTCTTTGTCTTCTTCATCTCACGTGCTCCTATTTGTCTCCCGGCGACGATCCGGTTTCGATTTTTGAATTTATTTTAACTGGTATGTGATTTTGTTATAACCCTAATTGTTTAGCACTGGATCGATTTGTTGTATCTTCGTTCTATCATTTTTGTGAATGTTTTTCAAGTTACGGATTACTCTTTTACACTATATTGTCTCTTTGCTTTCAGATCTGCACGGGTATGCTTCATATTTCTAAAGCCTTTTCCCTTTTCTTTCCATCTTCTCACAACCACATTATTTGGGATTTTGTGATCGATTTTATGATGTTGCGAAGTCGGAAAACGCGGTTTCCAGAGAGTTCGGACCAAAGGCATTACTGCATTTTTATTGTCCGGGATAGGTAATTTTACTCATTATTTTTTATATAAATCTGTTTTTTCCAACCATTTTGATTGTTAAATTTTATAACTGAGATCAATTACAATAGAAGTTTCTGAATCCACTAACTTGGTTTAATTAGATTAGAACAGGTTTAAGATCACTGGATGTCGAAGCACCTCCACCAGCCCACAAAAAGAGAAACAACTAATAAATAATGCGACTAAAACAAACAAGGTCCAGTAAGTATTTAACGGAAGCCAATACACTGAAACCACAACTAAACCGTACCACTTTAAATAGTTGAAACAACTCTACCACAATTAGCTAACTAGGCCCTTTCAAAATAAGTGAATATATAACCCACCATAAGCAAACTAAAACCAATATGTAAATTGTACTATTGGAAGCCTGAAACACTCCTTATGCCTCCTATCTTTTCTAATATTGGGACCCTATAACAAGATAAAACCCGATAACACAATATGACTGTCATATTTTATCACACTGATGTGTGTAAAATGCAACATATAAATTACATCAAATGAGGCATAAAACTAACCCTTTTTAAGTACTAATATTGGAAAAAGAGTGTTTTTGTCTTCCTTTTGTATTTTCAGGATTAAATGAGCTCAAAAACGCAAAAGAACCAAAAAGACAGCTAAATCCAACATAAATACAAGAAAAGGAATATTAGTGGACTGCCCGACCCCTCAACGGCACCTTCCAAAGCAAAATAGAGAAAGCAGAAGGCTGAACACGCCCCGTGCTCAGCCAGCACGGGGGCGTGCCCAAGAAGCAGCAGAAAAGACAAATCCATAGAAGCTTCTATTGCCCATCACGGGGCCGTGCTCAGCGGACACGGGGGCGTGTCGAAAGTACAGCAGGCGCATTTATTGTAATTGCGAATTACAATTAATGAGGAGAGAGATTGTCAGACAGACACGGGGCCGTGTCCAGCGGACACGGGGCCGTGTCCAGCTCTCTGTTCAGCCTATAAATAGGAGTGCTTGGATTCATTTCATCTCATCCCTTGGCACACCACCTCTCTCACACTTCATCCACCACCCACCACCATCACAACACCATCATCCACCACCATCATCCATTGTCCATCGTAGAGTGTGTGAGTCGTCTCGGGATCCAAGATTGATCGTAAGAGTTCTTGACAATCAAGGCCATGTTTGCCTAAGTCTCTTACATCACTTGGTGAAGACAAAGTGTCTAGTATAATACTTTTTATTTCTAATCTTTTGCACTTTTTATTTGGTTTTGTATTAATGACTTTAATAACTAGTTACTTATGTTGAAGGTGATCTTTCCTTATCGTTTGTCCGTGGTGTCTTGGCATTATTTTACTGTCTATATAAAATAAAGGATTTTCACCATTCATATCTCCACGGTCTATATGGAGGTATGTTGGCTACCTGGTAGGGGGTTAAGGGAACGGTTTGGTAAAGGTCTTGCCATTGTTCAGCGTTTAGAGGTCCTGCAATGGACCTGGGTCAAATTTAGTAGGACCTCCTTCAATACTTCACGGTATTGGATGGCGGGGGTCCAAACTCTTTGATCCCCTCATAAGTTAACTACTATTAATACTATAACCCGGCTATTTAGGACTGTATCCCTGCTGACTCAGACTACTTAGCCGAGGGTAACGTCACCGCCAAAAGCGGGGCCTACCACAATACTGCATTAATAACTTAATTCATTATCTTCCAATAATCCACCCTTTTAGGATTGTATCCCTGCTGACTCAAACTACTGGGGTGAGGGTAACGTCACCTTCAAAAGAGGGGCCTACTACAATAACTAAGATAATCTCTTAATTATGTGCAAAAGTGCGGAAATAATCAAAGGTTATACTAGATACGAGTCGGAACCAAGTGATTCATCTTGTCTATCTGTTTTTTCTTTTATTTTTATTTTCAGCATTTTTAGATAGCTTTTAATTTTCTTAGTTTAAAACATTTTTTCTAAACTTTTATTTTGGTTAGACGTTGAGGATAAACCGGTACTAAAAGCTCTTGTGTCCTTGGACGACCTCGGTATCTTACTAACGCTATACTACACTCAACGATGGGTGCACTTGCCCATATGTGTGTTTAGTGTTAGTGAAATATCGTGTTTTATAAATTTAAAACTTGGCTAAAATAAGTGTTAAAAAGGGCTTAAAATATACACCTAATATATACGACACTTCGCACGCATCAAGTTTTTGGCGCCGTTGCCGGGGACACAAGGATTTTAAGAAAGTTAGGAATCAACGGCCTAATCAGTTTTCCTTTTTCTTTTTATTTTTTTAGGATTTTTCTTAGTTTTTCAGCTTCTGCAGAGCCCAGCACGGGCCGTGCCTGCTGAACACGCCCCCGTGCTCAATCATTGGAACTGGCAATCCTGTTTTACGTTAGACAGTAAGCTGAACACGGGGCCCTGCTCACCCAACACGCCCCCGTGCCCAAGAGTCAGTTACTGAAAACAGAACCGTTAGATCCCGGCGGTTGGTAATTTCTGACATAAACATGAGTGATAGTAATTGTTTTTACTTTCGGCACTCCTATGGTACGTGGTATCAATTATGTGGTGGCGAACATGAAGAAGTAAAATGCTACTTTCTAAATTATAAGCCCCACTACATGGACCCACCAACTTCTTACAACCTTAAGAGGGGCGAAAGTAAAAATAAGCATTATTTCTCCCTCGAATGCGCCCAGCCAGGTATTCTAGGGGAAATGCTCCTTGATGAGTTATTTCAACTAGAAAAGCTAGTTCAGAATTGGTTAGAAGAGCTTAGGAAGGATTTTATTGATCCACCCCAAGACGATAACCATGAAGAAAAGTTGGAACCGCATTCCGACAACCTCGTTGCTCCCGAAAATACCTTCGTACCTAGCAAAGACTTGGACGATAGTCGTCCCTGTGTCGATTGTGCCGTGAAGGACTCTCCATCGACTTCGTTCGGTGCATACATAGACCTGAGCGATTCGGCATACACCTTCTTTAACAAGAGCCCGGGAAAGGGTTGGACTTGTCCACCTAGAATAAAAATAGGAATTACCCTCACCGACAACCTCTTGCGTTCTCGCCTTAGTCTAGGACAATTAAGGTATCTTAGGCACTTTGGGGTTGTTCCAACCAGTCAGGAACCACCCGATACTAACAAGTACCTTAAAAAACTAGACAAACTTCATAAAACAGTCCCTAGACACGGGGCCGTGCCCAGCCAACACGCCCCCGTGTCCATCGAAAGATTCCATTCTGATCAGTACGTCAGAATACGGACAAACTGTGTCAGAACTCCACCTGCACACGGGGCCGTGTCCACTGAACACGGGGCCGTGTCCAGGATGCTGTCATTTTCTATAAATGCAGCCAAGAATCCTGCACATTTGGACCAACTTGGGGCAGAGATTTGCAGGAATCTTCTCTCAAACTATCCTAGGTAAGTCTAAAAGAAGGTTCCAACAACCCATCTTGTCCTTTCCTCTTTTAGCCATTTCCTTCTTCTCCATCTTTCTCCAAGAGCTACCATTGAAAGTTTGGAATTCATCCAACTCTATGGTAGGGATAAATGAGTTTTGTTCAAAGAATCTTGGTAAAAACATGTTATGAAACATTGTTTTAAGTTATTAGTAGCAAACAAAGGCCCCACAAGTTCAGAAAATAACTTAAAAATCCAAGTTTTCTTGTTCCAAAACTCTGCAGAAAGATAAACACGGGGCCGTGCTCAGTGAGCACGGGGCCGTGTCCGGTCACTGTTTCATTAAATAAACTATTTTTAGTTTATTTTTCGTAGGATGTCGAGTGAAAACAGCGAAACATCTTCTGTGCATTCGTCAAACAGCCGAAGAGGAAGAAGACCCTCCATTGAAGCTACACTTGTACACTATGTGGTAGCATTAAGGGAGGCTCTCGATGAAATGACGTCAGTAGAGGAGGTCCTAATCGACCGTATTAACGATCTTACGATGGGACTTGAAAGCAGCTTCCAAGAAATTAACCTCTTGCACCAGAGGTTAAATATTCTTGTAGCTCCTCCAATGGAACCAGTCCTTCCTCAACAGGATTGGAACCTGGCACTCGGAATCAACAACCCTACCGGGTGGGAAGACTTTCCAGCGGAACCTCCCGTGGAACACCAACAAGAGATCCCGGTGGAAGTTGAAACTCCTCAAACTAATGCCAATGAGCCCTCTTTTCTCCTTCCAAGGGAGGTGGAAGAATGGCTCGCCGACATTTGAGGAGAGCCGCACGCGGAAGAAGGAGTTCATATAGGCCTTGTTTAACCAAGATTAATTACTTCTTGGAAATTTTGCTAATTAAAATAAAATAAAGGCTAGGACTCCATGGTTTGTTATTTCCTTGTTTTATCTAGTCTAATTTAGGATTATGTAAGTTCTCTCTATGATGAAATGAAATGATGGTTTTAAGGTTTGGATGGTTTGTAATGAATAAAACACACTCATGGTGGTAAAGGATGAAAAGGGGAACGAGAAAAATGAACCCATGCACAAGAACAAGGCAACCCGACAATTTTCTCCATTTCAGAAGGTTCAACACGGGCCGTGCCCAACCAACACGGCCCCGTGCTGAGCATCCTGCAGAAAACGCCCAGTTCAGGTAACTGGACACGGGCCGTGTTCACCCAACACGCCCCCGTGTCCAGGCTTCTGTTTCTCTTGTTTTAATTCTGTTACTGGCACTTGAACACGGGGCCGTGCCCGGACAACACGGGGCCGTGTCCAGTGCCCAGTAACACAATTTTTTGCTTTTTAAACACTATTTTACACATCTAATCAACCTAAAAAATTATTTTTGGGACACATTGAGGACAATGTGTAATTTAAGTGTGGGGGGGATGCTAAAACCTTGAACTTTGCAAGTCCTAAAATACAAGCCTTACACAAAACTCTATTGGAACCGCTAATCACCCCAAATTTTTTTCAAAAATTTCATTTTTTTTACTTGTCTAGGTTTAACTCGGAAAATTCAAGTTCTCAAAAAGGTTATATTTTTACAAATTTACAACCGATAGCGTAGTGATAAAAAGAACCAACATAAGAAAATTATGAAAAGGCATAGCAAACTTATTTAAAATTTGATTATATATACTTGATCACATAAAAACCCATTCCCACAAAAGTGAGTTTTGAGCCTTTATTGAGCACACAATTACATATCAATTGACTAAATGCTCATTTTTCGTTTCTTGTGTGAATAGCCGCTTGGTTCTTACGACTCTAGAACTTGCCATGACAATACATTCCCGGTCCTTATCAACTTAAACCCGAGTAAGTAAATGATGGAGGCATTAGGACTAAGGGGCTGTTTGGTAGCCTTTGAATGGTCATTAAGAGGCTACCTCTTAATGGAACCATTAAGAATTTTACTAATGAGAAGGTAGAAGAATGTGACATGTGATGATTTACCATTCAGAGGTTACCTCTTAACCATTCAGACTTGAGGTTACCTCTTATTCATTCAGAGGTTTTAAACCATTAAGAGGTAGCATCTGAATGGTTATTAAGAGGCTACCAAACAACCCCTAACCCTTTTTATTTCTACACCATTATTTTTCTTTTACCACCTACCCAAAAAATCCCCCTAGTTAGCCCCTTTGAGCCTAAACCTTTTCATTTCATCACCCAAACAAAAACCCTTTTACCCACCAAAACCCTTTTTCATTTTTAACCCTTTATTTTAGTAACAAGTTCGGTTGTTCGTAAAAAAAAAAAAATGATGAAGTAAAAAGAAAATAAACAAACAAGTTAATAAAAAAAATTAACTTAGTTTGAATAAAAGCTTCATCAAAATAAAAAGTTGCAAAATACGAAAACCGACACTTGTTACGCTTTTAGCCCTTTTTCTACTAACCACTAACCCAACCACCTACCTTTAACCCTAGCCTAACCCTTAACCCACAAAGTCCTCTTGATATCTACAAAGGTATAAAAGTTAAAAAGGAGGATGATTGATTTCTTGGCAAGCCTATGGTAGGAATAAGTTCCATGCCGCTCTCGAGTGATTCACTAAAAATACACCTTCGGCCGAGTGTGAGTGATTTCCCCGTGAGGTATGTGAACTTGTATATATATAGAATTTTAAAAAGGCATGTTATGCCCAAATAAGTAATTTCTTTTATGAAAAGTTTTAAATAAATCATTACGAATAGGAGTGTAAATAAATAAAAATAAAACCCAAAAAGATCTTGGAAATCCCGACAATCTACGACAAGCCCAAAACCTTCTCTTCTACCTATTCCATTTGGGAGTGTAAGCCACATATTAAAGAGTTTTGCTTGAGGACAAGCAAAAGTTCAAGTGTGGGGGTATTTGATGTGTGTAAAATACAACATATAAATTACATCAAATGAGGCATAAAACTAACCCTTTTTAAGTACTAATATTGGAAAAAGAGTGTTTTTGTCTTCCTTTTGTATTTTCAGGATTAAATGAGCTCAAAAACGCAAAAGAAGCAAAAAGACAGCTAAATCCAACATAAATACAAGAAAAGGAATATTAGTGGACTGCCCGACCCCTCAACGGCACCTTCCAAAGCAAAATAGAGGAAGCAGAAGGCTGAACACGCCCCGTGCTCAGCCAGCACGGGGGCGTGCCCAAGAAGCAGCAGAAAAGACAAATCCATAGAAGCTTCTATTGCCCATCACGGGGCCGTGCTCAGCGGACACGGGGGCGTGTCGAAAGTACAGCAGGCGCATTTATTGTAATTGCGAATTACAATTAATGAGGAGAGAGATTGTCAGACAGACACGGGGCCGTGTCCAGCGGACACGGGGCCTTGTCCAGCTCTCTGTTCAGCCTATAAATAGGAGTGCTTGGATTCATTTCATCTCATCCCTTGGCACACCACCTCTCTCACACTTCATCCACCACCCACCACCATCACAACACCATCATCCACCACCATCATCCATTGTCCATCGTAGAGTGTGTGAGTCGTCTCGGGATCCAAGATTGATCGTAAGAGTTCTTGACAATCAAGGCCATGTTTGCCTAAGTCTCTTACATCACTTGGTGAAGACAAAGTGTCTAGTATAATACTTTTTATTTCTAATCTTTTGCACTTTTTATTTGGTTTTGTATTAATGACTTTAATAACTAGTTACTTATGTTGAAGGTGATCTTTCCTTATCGTTTGTCCGTGGTGTCTTGGCATTATTTTACTGTCTATATAAAATAAAGGATTTTCACCATTCATATCTCCACGGTCTATATGGAGGTATGTTGGCTACCTGGTAGGGGGTTAAGGGAACGGTTTGGTAAAGGTCTGGCCATTGTTCAGCGTTTAGAGGTCCTGCAATGGACCTGGGTCAAATTTAGTAGGACCTCCTTCAATACTTCACGGTATTGGATGGCGGGGGTCCAAACTCTTTGATCCCCTCATAAGTTAACTACTATTAATACTATAACCCGGCTATTTAGGACTGTATCCCTGCTGACTCAGACTACTTAGCCGAGGGTAACGTCACCGCCAAAAGCGGGGCCTACCACAATACTGCATTAATAACTTAATTCATTATCTTCCAATAATCCACCCTTTTAGGATTGTATCCCTGCTGACTCAAACTACTGGGGTGAGGGTAACGTCACCTTCAAAAGAGGGGCCTACTACAATAACTAAGATAATCTCTTAATTATGTGCAAAAGTGCGGAAATAATCAAAGGTTATACTAGATACGAGTCGGAACCAAGTGATTCATCTTGTCTATCTGTTTTTTCTTTTATTTTTATTTTCAGCATTTTTAGATAGCTTTTAATTTTCTTAGTTTAAAACATTTTTTCTAAACTTTTATTTTGGTTAGACGTTGAGGATAAACCGGTACTAAAAGCTCTTGTGTCCTTGGACGACCTCGGTATCTTACCAACGCTATACTACACTCAACGATGGGTGCACTTGCCCATATGTGTGTTTAGTGTTAGTGAAATATCGTGTTTTATAAATTTAAAACTTGGCTAAAATAAGTGTTAAAAAGGGTTTAAAATATACACCTAATATATACGACACTTCGCACGCATCAACACCATAACCGAACCATGGAATTCCCAAAACTTGGAAATTTGATATGCAATAGAATATCAACTGCTTCTTATTCAATGGAAGCAGTGCAGATTTTCTATTAATTTGAACGTGCTATGCGCCTATGCTTAACGAAATAATATTGTTGAGCTTATAAGAACTTATGTTTCCCTTCCATTTGTTTAAGCTTGAAGCTTTGATTGTTAATGCTGCTACTAAGATCAATCGTAAGTATTATTTATTATTTTCATTTATAAAATAAGCTTATTATCTTAGTTGTGTGATTTTTTTTAAACTTAGAAGGTTTAGTTGATTCTATATTTGTTTTTAGACATATATAAATACATACAAAACTTTATTGAAGATGTTGATGCTATTTTTTTATTTGCTATTAGTTTTCATTGATGATATTTGTATTAACTTTTTCTATTTACTTTATTTAGATGATGAACGACATCAGAGACGTTATGGATGATGATATAGATATTTTATTGAAGATGTTGATGCCAAACTTTTTAAAGAGTTAGGTATTCTATTAGTTTAGCTTTATATAGATTTTGGAATTGTATGTAGTTTATAATTTAATGTAGTTTGTTATTCATTTAGAAAGAAATGTAATTTGACGGGTTTATTTCCGAATTGAATATGTATTGGGTCGATTTGAAAATGTTCGAATTGGTGTATATATTGGCTTGAATTGGACAGGTTTGGAATGGACACGAAATGCCAAATAAATTTTTTTTTCAGCTTACATTATAAGGCGGGGTCCATCATAATAATTTTAATAATTTTTGAAAATGTATTTTGGATCTAAAGACGGGGTTCATCATGTTTAAGACGCCCCGTCTAATAAAAACCCATTTTAAGAAGCAGTATTTTAAGACGGGATTAGAAACCCCGTCTTAAAACCCAAATCACCCCGTCTAATGCTCCATTTTGTAGTAGTGTGCTGAGTTACCTTATCTCTCAAGTCCTCCTACAACTCATGGCGATTCAGTTCCCTTGATCACAACTATCATGAGTTCACTATGTTTAATATAACAAAAGGTGACCCTCGGTTTTAATTTAGGAGTTTGTAATACATGGTTTTGTTAGATCTATAGTACGATGTTTCGTTGCATTTAATCATAACATTTTATGTAAACGATGATGATGATGATAAGATATTATCTTTTACCAACCCGTGTAATACACGGGTTCTTAAACTAGTTAAAGTTTAAAAGTTGTGTGATACCTTTATTAAGGTTTAGGGTGGAAAAGTTAATTGCTTAAAGAAAATTCAAAATAATAATAATAATAATAATAATAATAATAATAAACCACATGAGTGAAAATAAAATTTTATAATAAAAGACGAAATAGACTAAAAGACGAAATTGTTACAATTAATTGGAATAAGAGAAAAATGCCCGGATAGTCCATGTGGTTTCACCTTTTTTCACCTATAGTCCCTATCTTTCTAAAACTACTTGAATAGTACCCAAGTTTTCACGTTTTGTTCTCGGATAGTCCCTGGGTCTAACTTCAGTTTGTTTTCTCTGTTAAAATGATGTGAAATGACAAAAATACCCTTTCCTTAAAAGGCTAAACCACAGGGACTATCCGGGCATCTTCTTCATCTTCTTCAAAACCCTAGCCCCCATTAGTTTTATCTCACAATATACACACACATAACCTGCATAACCAAGAGAGAGAGTGAGATTCGACCGAGAGAGAGAGAGAGAGACGATGGTGGTGGCACAGCGGCGGAGCAGTGGTCGCGACGGCAGGGAGGTGGTTCGAGTGGAGGTATGGTGGGTGATTGATACGTGATGACGATGGTGGTGGCACAACGGCGGAGCAGTGGTGTGTGGTACAGTGGTGCGGAGCAGTGGTCTGCGGCATCTGTAGCGGCGGAGGACAGGTGGTGGCGGTCTTCACTTCTTTCCGACAAGTTTCCGGTAAAATCCTCTCCCCATTTTCTTTTATTCCGTGAAGATCGATGAGGATGATGATGTTGCCGTTGAGGATGATGATGTCGGTAAAATCCTCTCCCCGTTGTTGAAGGTGATGATGATTTGCTGAGGATGATGATGATGTCGGTGGTGGCTGACGATGGCAACCGACGCCGGAAATAACTGTTGGCCGATGATTTGCGCGACTTTGATGTCAGGTTGAATTTGAATTTGATCGGTGAAATTTGTTTGCAGATCTGTAAATAACGGAATCCGTACAGTTTTATTGGAGATCATTTTCTAGAGGTTTATTATTTGTGTAAGGGTTCATACGTTTGCTGGAGATCGAGATGGCGTTTTTGGAGTTGAATGAAGAAATTTGGTTTTTGTTCGATTAATTTCGACGTATGCTGTGGTGGAGAAATTGCTCCGTTTTCGAGGTTGAATTCGAGGAATTAAGCTCATGTACAAAATCGATCACGGCCTGGTGATTACAGGTTTATGGATTCAGCTGAAAAATCTGCAAATAAAATTAGTAGTATGGGATCTGGTAGCATTGATCAGGTTGATGATGATGTTTCACGATAAATTTGGCCAGTCAGTAGCTGTTTTCAGGCGGTGGTTCTGCACGGCGGAGACCGGCGGCGGCCGGTGATGGTGGAGGGTGGAGGAGGGTGATGGTGGGTGGAGGTTGAAGATGAAGTGTGGTGGTGGGGGTTTTATAAATAAAAATGAAGAAGATGCCCGGATAGTCCCTGTGGTTTGGCCTTTTAAGGAAATGGTATTTTTGTCATTTCACATCATTTTAACAGAGAAAACAAACTGAAGTTAGTCCCAGGGACTATCCGAGAACAAAACGTGAAAACTTGGGGACTATTCAAGTAGTTTTAGAAAGATAGGGACTATAGGTGAAAAAAGATGAAACCACAGGGACTATCCGGGCATTTTTCTCTTGGAATAATGTTATAAATTAATATAATATAATAAAATAATGGCCATTATAAATTATAAACTATAGCCAATGATCTCTAGATCAAGTGGTGGAGGGCTTGCATTTCTCTTGAGAGATGCAAGTTCGACTCCCTCTTGGTGCAGATTGAGGCACTGGTAGGCAATGATAAGAGACCCAGGGAAATCTGGGTTGGATCCTTGAGCCAAACGGGTTTTATCGGTAATTTCACCGTCGTGCCTACGGGCAGGTGGGTTACCGGGGTTTCCCCGGAATTGGTGGTAGACTCGGGTTACTCTCGGAGTACTCCGTTTGTCCAGTGGGTGCTCCGAGAGTGCTCGGGATTGACTTTGTTTGCCGTTCAAAAAAAATTATAAACTATAAATAAGCAACATGTATATGCATATGGTAGTTATACCATTGGTTTTGAGAGTTTTTCAAAAAAAAAAAAAAAAATGAATTTTTCCTTTCTAACCCTAAAGTTTCAGTCTTTGGTAATTTAAGTCTAAAGTTTCATTCTTTGGTAATTTAAACCCTTTGATTAGTTTGATTTTTCATTTATAATTCAACAGTTTCTATCTTTTGCCCATTGATTTTTTTTTTTTTTACTTTTAACCTAAAGTTTTTCATAATTTGCAATTTAACCCCAACACCTTTTAACTTTCAACTTTGGACCTTTATACTTTTCATCTTTCGCAAGTTTTCTGTTTAACGTTTCGTTCTGAATTTTTTGAGTTAACACACCGCAATGTGCGTGTGGGTTCAACGTTTTTTCATCTATTTTTTCCCGTTTGACATGCCTGTCGCATCACGACTATTTTCCCCCATTTGACAAGTATGTCGCAACGCGCGGGTTAGAGATCAACTTAGTTATTCTTTTCTATGTTTTAAAGATAGGTTCGCGGTAATGTAAGAAACATTTGATTTTCATCTAATATAATATATAACTAACGAATCCCCGCCACATTGCGGCGGGTGATAATTCTAGTTATAATAATTTATATAATAATAGATCAAATATTAAATTATACCTTATTATATTTAATTGTAATTGTTGATTAACCATATTATCTTTATTAACTAAGAGTTTCCCATTGGGTGTGCATATAGAGAGATAGCTCCGACTCCTTTAGTGTTAGTGCGGTAAAAAATTGATTTTGGGCAGCCATGATTTCAGCTCCAGGTACGTTATGGAATGGTGTTCGTGGATTCCTCTCAAGTGTAATATCTTCGCTTGGAGAGCGGAAATCAATTGGATTCCAACGGCTGAGACATTGTCGAGACATGGTATTTTATTGAAGAGGAAATGTGTCAGTTTTGTAGCAATGGCAAATATTCATTTGATCATTTGTTCTCTTCTTGCATCATAGCTTCTATTGTTTGGCAAAAAGTGAGTTCTTGGTGCCGTGTTCCCATTTTTTTGTGTTTCCGTTTAGAGATCTTCTCGAAATCTATAATCATTGCAGTAAAAAGGCGGGGGAGAAAGAGGCTTTCCAAGGCATAATTATGATAGCCTGCTGGAGTATCTAGAAAGCTAGGAACGGGAGAAGGTTCAATGGTAAGCAAGCCAAGGTCGAAAGCATTTTTAGCGAAGTCAGATCTTTGGGTTTTCTCTGGTTCAGGAATAGATCCAAGTATAAAACTATGCTTTGGTCGGATTGGTATAAATTTGTAATTATGTAATTTTTAGTTTGTTTCCGTCTCGGTTTTCGGGTTCGGTGTGTTCTAATGAGGTTTTCGTTTCAAATAAAAAAATATAGAGAGTAACTAGAGATATTACTCTCTAAATTCGTCACATCTCTCTCTCTCACAAAACCGTGTTCTTCAAAACACATAAATCCCTTCAAAACTGTACACCCTAAACGGAAACTCGACCAATCTGATGAACATGACGTCTACTTCCCTCTCTGATGCGATTGCTAGCTTACCAGCTACACATGATTGAAACTAATTGAAACTACATGATTAATTTCATGTTTTATACATGTTCTTATAATATAAACACTTTCTAATAATATAAACGTGAAAGATAGAAAACTTTATAATAATAAATGTAAGAGAAAAAAAGAGGACAAAACAACCCTAGCCCCTCAAACACCATCTAGACATGTTCAAGTGACAACTCATGAAAGGTATTTACTACACAGTAAATACAAATAAATAAACGTACACCAACCTGCTGTCACAACCATTACTTCATGCAACAACCCAACATTAACCACTTGTCTATTTTTACACTTAAAATCAACAAACCCTAATTGAACCATTTCACAAAAAATCCAAACACTACAATGTGGAACAAGGGGTGCTTGTTGGTGGCGGTGACGGTGATGTGGATGGTGGCATGTGGTGGCGTAGGGGCGGGTGAAGAGTCGTTAGCGCAACAATGTTCGACGAAGGTGACCGCGGTGATGACATGTGTGGATTTTGCGACGGGGAAGGAAACGGCGCCACAAAAGAAGTGTTGTGATTCGGTGAAGGAGATGAAAGATAGTAATCCGGCGTGTTTGTGTTTTATCATACAACAGATTCATAACGGTACGAATCCGATGTTGAAGAAGATGAACATTCAAGAGAGTCGACTGCTTCAGTTGTCGTCGGCTTGTAAGATCGCTAACGCAAGCATAGTGATTGCCCAAGTAATTTAATTTCCTTTTTTACGTACTTAACGAACAAAGAAATAGACGTTATCCAGTCAAATTCTACTCGTAGCAGAGCTATTAGTAGGATTTGACGGGAGAGAGATAAGGACAAACCTTTTCTGTATTTTTTTGAGATATAGAGATACTGCTTCTACTTAGACCTAAGCACACGGGCTGGATTGAAAAATACATAAACACCAACTCAAAACAAGTCTAGTTTTGAGTTGATAAAAGGCAGTTTTATGCTAGCATTAATATGATATATGGCTACAAAAGATCGAGCATTATTTATTTATTGAATCTCGAGTTAAACTTCACTAAACTCTTTTTCAAGGTCCCACTGATAAACAAAAAGAATATATATATATATATATATATATATATATATATATATATATAGGCTAAAGGTCAAATACAAATAAACTAAACGTACTAAACATACGAATTGAAGGAAAAGAAAAAAAGCATGGTGCCATTTTTGTAAGTACGAGTAACTATCAAAATTACTCTGCATCAAAATTACTTTTACAAGTGAATCAAAATTACCCTGCAAGTTTATCAAAACTTTTGTAGAGTAATTTTGGTCTTGTAGGGTAATTATCAAAATTACACTAACCCCCAAAAAACTGTAGAGTAATTTTGTAAAATGATCATGTAGAGTAATTTTGATCTTGTAGAGTAATTTTGTTAGCATTTAGTTTTGGGGTTTAGCTTTATGGTTTAGTTTTTAGCTTTTTGTTTGGGTGGAGAAGAGAGGGGGGAGGGGGTGTTTAGGTTTTTTTTTTTTAGGTTTTTAGGGGTTTGGGGGGGGGGGGGGGGGGGTTAGGTTTTTGGGGGTTGGGAGGGGGGGGGGGGGTTAGTGTAATTTTGATAATTACACTACAAGAACAAAATTACTCTACAAGACCATTTTACAAAATTACTCTACAAAAGATCAAAATTACTCTACAGGTACATTTGTAGAGTAACTTTGATAGTTACTGATAATTACAAAAATGTCACCGCCTACTTTTTCCTTTTCATGCAATTCGTATGTTTTGTCCGTTAAGTTTATTTGTACAATAACTTTCCCCTATATATATATATAGGGCTGGGCTATATAGAAAACCCTTATGTTTTTAAAAAACCCTAGAAAACCCAACCTCCCGACATTTTTTTTTTTGAAAAAAATAACACATGTAATATACATGTTTTTAAGAGTTTTGGGCAAAAAAAACAAAAAAGCGCCGAAGGGATGTTTTTAAAAAAAATAAACAAGTTTCAGCATTTTTTTGCCTAACACATGTTAGTCACGAAAGTTGCTGAAATTTGTTTATTTTTTTAAAAACATCCCTTCGGCGCTTTTTTTTGTTTTTTTTTGCCCAAAACTCTTAAAAACATGTATATTACATGTGTTATTTTTTTCAAAAAAAAAAAAAATGTCGGGAGGTTGGGTTTTCTAGGGTTTTTTAAAAACATAAGGGTTTCTTGTCTAGCCTTAGCCTATATATATACATACAAGGTAATATTTTTGTAAAAAGGACATTTTTCATGAGAAGTGTAAGAAAGCATATGAATTGACATGTAGACATCGTGTTTTGGACTGGGTTGTTTTGGCAATAAAAACACAAAACGTAATAATTTAAAACACAATGCAATGTATTATAGGCATGAAATTTAAAACGCAACTAAAAAACATTGCTTAACACTTAAAATACACTACTTAGCGTTATTGGCATGGTGTTTTAAGTTTTAAGCCTATAATTCATTGTATTCTGGCTTAAATTGTTATGTTTGGGGGTTTTCTTGCTAAAACAACCCAAAACATCATACCTAAATCGAAAACATGATATCAATATGTCAGTTCCTATGTTTTCTCACACTTTTTACGAAAATATTCTTTTTAAAGGAACCCAAAACTATATACACATACATATATCTTAATCACCTTCAGAATTTTGAGGAATAAAAAACAATGTTGTCAAGAATAGTGTAGTAGTTATGCATCATAAGAAGAAAATGACATTTGGTGGGATCATGTCGACATTCTTTGGCTCTTTGCAACCTTTTTATCCTAATCTAATGTCTTGTTACGTACGACCCATGTGGTCGAATCATATACATATTCTTTGCATGCAACAAAAAATACACTATTTTTTTCAAAGGGTGAGATCGGGTTTTGCCTAAAAAATACACTATCTTTTTTCAAAGGGTGTGTCCGGCCACCCACCCCTCAACATGAGTCCGCCCTTGTTTATATCGTAAGTCTTTTCAATATATTAGATGACTATTGTTAGGTGGCCGGGTCGAGTGGTTTAAAAACCATCTTGTAGTCATGTAAATTATGTTTATTTTTGTTTTGTCTATGATTTATAGACAATATATCTCAACTTTTCGAAAACAAAAGATGACTATGTGATGACGGTCAATAGTCACTACAATATAAATGATAAGTATCATATATTGCAATTTCGTCGGTGAAATGGGTTGTCGATGGATATGCGTAGGTGAAAATTAGTCGGAAATATGGTTGTGGGGCGATCTTTGGGTATTTACTATTTAGTGACGGAATACCAAAAGTTCCTTTAATTTACCTTTTACAACTTTTTTATAATTGGTCCAGTTCGTCAGCGCTACTCAATTGTCTAGTAGTGAAAACCTCATTTCAACTTACTTTACACTTGAATATTAACTATGTTACAACCACCATGACACGTAACTCATCACATGTCTATAATATCAGAGCTGTTGAAGTTACCGTCAGATTCACCTGATGCTGCCATATTCACTAACAATGCTACGATCGTTCCTCCAACATCTAGTGGAACGCCATCATCAACGTCTACAACAACTTTTCCGCTGGGATCACACGCGCTCAAGCACAATGCGCCGGGGATTCTACGATCTGCTTGGATTCCTTTGGTATTCTTGTTAGTAGTGTCTTCAAACAACATGTTCTATGTCTAGATATCAGTTAGAAAGTTGGGTCATAAAGATAATTTAATTCTCTCTAGACTATGGTTTTTGTGTGGCACATTGATGGTATGTTGTGCCTGCTGGTTTGTTGTTATGACTTTACACTTGTTTGGTGTTTATTTATGTTTTGTTTGAGATCATGTCAAATTTGTTTTGCTATGATATCTTGTTGATTTGATAATACTTGGGTCATGTTTGGATGAACTTATTTTATCTCCTTATGATTTATTGACTTCTTGAAAAAAGGAGTTTTTTTTTGAAATGATGTTTGGGTAATAAGGTGAAAAGTAACTTTTTAGGCATTGAAAATGAGAAATGAAAAAGTCACTTGGTTGTGACTTTATCTAAGACTAGAGGGTATGGTGAGGCCCATCCCCATGAGGATGGGCCGCCACGTAGGCGCCACATCACCGGCTCATGGGGGATGGGCCTCCTTCACTTTTGAGGGGGGTGGAGGATGGGGCTACCCCACCTTAATATTTTATAATTTTCTAAGTTTTTTTTATTAACTTAATAAAAACTTTATAAAAATTAAAAAATACAACATAAAACAACATAAATAAATCAAAAAGTTTAACGTACTGAGTCTCTAACCGCTCATTCACACCCTCTGTAAAAAAATTCAAAAAACCTTTTGTAAGGTTGAGTTCTCTAAGTTTTCACAACTTGTATAAGTTTTTATTTTACCCTAACCATATATGTTTGTTAAGATAAAATATATTAGATGTAAACAATAATTACTAATAAGGTATCAAATCATATGTACAATTAACGAAAATATAACTGTTCTTTTGTTTTACTAATTTATCTAAATAAGTCATTTCATTAATAAGGATTATATACAAGTTTATAATTTACATTTTTCGTCATTCAACCCGTGTAATACACGGGGTTGTAAGCTAGTTTCACAACATAAAAAAAAATTACATTTCCTAAAAATACAAATAAAAACATTTCCGAAAAAAAAAATTACATTTCCTAAAAATAAAAAATTACACTACTCGTCTTCGTCTCCGTCCCCGACGTTTACGTTGTTCCATATATGTTCTACCAAATCCTGTTGAAGGTTTGCATGCGTGTAGTCGTTGGTTAGCGCGAACGAGTTTAAATCCTGTTGCGTCGGATCTACCGGGACAGTATTCCCGTAAGATGCATTCTCATCATACTCACAAATCGCCCGACCTTCGTCTTCAATAATCATGTTATGGAGCAAAATTAGATGCCATTGTGGATGAAAAGATATTTTTTTTTATAAAAGATTGGTATAAAAATGGGAGTGTTTTTTTATAAAAATGGATGAGAATGGGAGAAGAATGGGTGAAATATTGAGGAAATGGTATAAAAAATGGAAGAAGAATGGGTATATATTTAAAGTGAAAAAAGTTTTTTTTTTTTAAATAATTCTAGCCGTTACATAACGGCTATTTGTTTGAAAGTGGCACGTCGAGTTCGTCTGTGGGGAGCCGGGGACGACGGAACGGAAGCAGGGGGCGGTGTGGGGGACCGGCGCCGGGCCTAAGCCGGCCCCCATACCGCTTAGTCTAAAAGGAGATAAGGATGTTAAAAAGTCAATAAGGAGAAATGGAAAAGATCATCCAAACATGCCCTTCATTTCATAAATTTGTTGTATTATGAGAATATGTTGATGTGGGAGTGTCAACAAGTTAAGATGAAGCTGAAGTCGAGCTTGTAATTTTAAAGGAGTGTCTTTTCATTTTTCACACCCTTTAAGATATATTATTTTTTAAATTGTACATTTCATAAATTTTTTCGATATTTTCCCAAGAGTGAATTACAGTCGAGCTTGTAATTTTAAAGGAGTGTCTTTTCATTTTTCACACCCTTTAAGATATATTATTTTTTAAATTGTACATTTCATATTTTTTTTCGATATTTTCCCAAGAGTGAATTACATGAATTGTCTCTGTGATTCGCATTGATTTCATAAATGCCATCAAGGGCCGCGTATGGTTTTCATGGTACGATTTTTGTAACACAGATGGCCCTTAATAGCTAACGTCATAAAATTTTCAGTTAAGTTTGTGTAAAATGACTAAACTACCCTCTATTAAAAAAAGAAAATATATATAAATTGAAGTGCACCAATGTAACTCGCAAGTCTAAACATGCTTGTTATTTATTTGGTCATAACAATTTCCATTTAATATAACAAACATATAATCACATAACATGTATTACTATATGTACAAACGGTATAAAAATAATTAGAATATTTAATTAACTAATAAATAATAAACTAACCAAGCCCGAGCCAAGCTCAAGCTTGAAAAATTCTTCACAAGCCCATCCCGAGCTTTAGAAACAGAGCTCTAAACGAGCTTTCTAGAGTTTGAGACCGACTCTTGGTATGGTTTGTGACAGAACCCTTTCAAAACTAGCACATAACATAACCATTACTGTACGGTCCGCTTATATGCTCAAGCAAACTTTTGGTACAATGGTACCGTACCATTATGCTCGGGTTTAAACCTACACATCAAACGGTTTAAGGCATACCAAGTGCAATCAAAGTTTCAGATAAGTTGAATAATCACACACTTACAGGCTCAATTCGCAGGCGTTAATTTTGAAACCAACCGGATTTACGTTATTCTCCAGGGCCTAAATAAAAGACTTGGTCTTTACTCTTTAGTCTTACATAAATATTCCTGCTTTTAAGTCTAAAACATAATCTAAGTACTTTAAATATGAGCTTCAAATACATCATCATCCGTTGTGTTGGAACTGAAACGAGTTTTCATATGGTGATTTCGTTATCTGGATGTGGGGATCGGTTGGCTGTTGGTTAGCCTGCCAGTAATCTTGGGAACTAAGATGTGAACCATGATGAACCGTATGAAACTCGTGTTGAGCCATGGTGGGACCGGTTGAATGTATGGGATGGTCGAGCTCGCATGAACCCCATGTATTGTTTGACAGAAGAGAGAGAGCACGTCGGATGTCGACTGCATCTGCATAAACAAAAAAAAAGTGAAATCTGTATATGATGATATTATGTTTTTCCTTATTTATTCACTTTTTCATGTTAGCATTCAAGATTAAGTTGAAGTTACAAGAGTGATTCAAATCGGTGTACTTCTTGCATTTTATTTAGTTATGAACGGGTTAATTTGGGTTGCGCTTGATCAACGAAAAACTAAGCTTAAAAGGGTGGGTCAACCGGTAGAGAGTCCCTATAGTCTTTTTTCAGTGCATACAACTTGGTACTTTGTTTTATACAAAGATTTATATTGTTATTGTAATAAATTTGTTATTGAAACTGAAGTTATCGCGTTAAATATCTACAAATAATTAAAAAGAAAACCAGACAAACAGGTGTCACCACTACTAAAATTTGGGACATTTAATAGCGGTGCTAAACGGGTCATGTTTGCGGGTTGGCGGGCTCAACCCGACCCGAAGGCCGAACCTGAAAACTGTGTCATACATATGAACCTGAACCCGACCCGAATATTAGCGGGTTCAACCTGAAACTGACCCGTTCAACCCGAATTTTTTAAATTTTGTATTTTTTTCCACAAATTAATATATTAAAATTAAAATTCACTTTAAAAACACAAATGTATATAATACAATTACATCTAATTTATAGAATTTAATGTGAATTTCTCTTTTTAAGTTATAATTATGGTATAAAATACACACCCGATTTAATTTATGACATAAAAATACTGTAAAAAATATAATATAATATAAAGGGGTTAAACGGGTCAATCCATCAACCTGACTGGGTTGACCCGAACCCGACCCGTTTAGCTAAACGGGTTCACGGGTTCAACCTGAAACTGACCCGAACCTGTTTAGACTAAACCTAACCCCGCAAATTTCGTGTTAGGTTCATGCGTGTTTTCGGGTCGTGTCAGAAATTCACACCCCTAATTTAATACGGTGTTTCTCACATTCACATTGTTTGGTTTCGAACAAATAACTAAACGTCTATTGTTCTATTCCCTAAAATTTAACTTAAAAAGAGTGTATGGTTTATCACTTGTTCTTGTATATGTGTATATAAATAGGAGAACTAATAAGTGTTGGTGTGCTCAGAAGTCAGAAGTAACATTACAGCTACTTTAAAGTCCCATTGATCTCAATTTAAGGAACAAACATTTCAACTACCAACAAGCACCTAGACTCTTGTTACAAAAATAATGTGCTTATTTATTTATAAGATTTAATCATGTAATTAGTGTTCAACTAGCCATAGGGGATGAACTAAGAATTTATATCGATTAGGTTTCAGTTATTGTTTTCTTACATCTAGCAATGGAGTTTGCAGTATATAATTGTGCAATCTACATCAAAACTGAAATAAATTTTACAGTTCTTTTTGGTTTATACAACTAACTTTAAAGTTTAAATAGGCGTAAAATATAATCCAACTTGCATTTTTAGCGATAGGCGTAAAATATAAACCAACTTGCATTTTTAGTGATTTTAGCTATCAAATGACATTTTAATAACAAATTGTACCACTTAATGCCAATTCAACTGGTAGCACAGAGTTTTTAAAAAAAATCTCACTTGTCATTTTAATGTATATGCATATGCCACAAGAAATCTGAAGTGAATTTATTAATTATTTTTTCACAACATTTTTTCTAAAAAACATCACTTTATCAAACTTGTAAATAAATTTATAAAAAAAAATTCAATAAGCATGCCATCACATCTGGCAAAATAGAGTTGACTGCGATTTTCGTCCGGTGGTTTGTCGAATTATGCCAATCCAAACCAAATTTCAAATTTGTACCATTTCCGTACCTGGCATTCTCGAAACATGTCAGTTCCGTCCCAAAAACTTAACGTTTGTTAAAACCTGTTGTTTAATGAAGGGTAAAACCGTCATTTTCCTTTTTATTCCCCCTTTTTAAAACCGTATTAATATGGTTTAAGAAAAAAAAGACTTTTTTACCCTACATTAAATGGCAGGTTTTAACAGACGTTAAGTTTTTGGACGGAACTGGCATGTTTCAAGAATGTCAGGGACGAAAATGGTACAAATTTGAAATTTGGTCTGGACTGGCATAATTGGACAAACCACAGGGACGAAAATGACAGTTAACTCGGCAAAATAAGTTAAATCTGTTCGCTAAACCCATTATAAAATTAAGTTGGTTCTATTTGGCGCCTAATTCAAAGTATGCCCTGCATAAATTTAGCTAACGTATGGTTAGCAGTTTTTGAATTCAAACAAATTATTTTTATAATCAAGTAGCATATAATAGACACCAACCTTTTATATATAGAAACGTAAATTAAACTAACCTTGATCAAAAATCTCAGCTCGGGTACCCTTCGATGGCACTAACCTATCGCAAGCAAACGCTGATGTGTTCAGAGCATCCGAAAGCTGGACCCCACTAGAGTGAGTCATCGCATCCATTGATTCAGTAGCGTAAAATGACGAATAAGGGTCTGTTGCGTTATAACGTGTTGGCTCAAATTGAGGTTTCCTACGGCGGGCATTATGGTCAGAGAGTCTTTTTCGGCAGCTTCGTTTATCCTCATCAAACTCTGACATACTCTGAAACCTGTAAAAAAAAGAAATTATAGAACGTTATGTTCAAAGGTGGCAATTTGGATCCATTTACTTATGAATGAGTCGATTTGAGTTGTTTGTTAATCTTTAATGGTCAAAAAGGTAAACCACATGTCGAATGGGTCAAAACGGTTGGGTTGACCGAATGACCGGAAAACTTTTCTGTCTGGAAAAGATAACTTTTCAAAGGACTAACTATGCAAATTGCTCTGTAATTTTTGGGGGTGCTAAACGGGTCTGTTTGCGGGTTGGCGGGTTCAACACGACCCGAATATTCGCGGGTCAACCCGATCACGACCTGTTTAACCCGATTTTTTTATTTTTTATTTTTTCCCCGCAAATTAATATATAAAATTAAATTTACAACAAAAACACACAAATCTATATAATACAATTACATTTAAATTATAAAATCTTATGTTAATTTCTTTTTTTAAGTTATAATCATGGGATAAAATACATACCCAATTTAATTTATGACATAAAACATATTGTAAAAAATATAATATAATATAAATGGGTTAAACGGGTCAACCCGCCAACCCGACCCGTTTAGCTAAACAGGTTCACGGGTTCAACATGAAACTGACCCGAACCCATTTAGACTAAACCCAAACCTGCGAATTTCGTGTTAGATTCGTATCGTGCATTCGAGTTGTTGGTTCTAACATCTTTTTGAACAAATTAAAGGAAAAAAGGCAGAACGATATTAATGACATACAAAGGATTCACACACATGCTAATATAAATATATAATCCAATAAGTAACTGTAAACTTCATAAGCTAACCTGCTGCATTGTTGGCAAAAACGTCGTTCAAGACCCGCAACAATAACTTTCGGTGACTTAGAATGACTTTCGCAAACTTTATGTTTTCGATGATACTCTTTCGCAGACGAAAGATCAAGGTTGCATCCTTCAACTTGACACCTGGAAACAGGCGTGCTTTGACCCGACTGTTTGACTTTCTTCCCTGCAGATACAACAGACGATACAGGAACACCGAAAACCGAAGACACTTTGTTGTTTTTCGCATAACCGTTCTCAAAGTATGTTCTTTTACCAAGTTTCAACCCGATAAACGGTTCACTAGAGCAAACCGAACCCTCTTTGTTTTTGTTACACGAGTTAGAAAAAATGGATCTTTTGATACCATCTTTGAATGATGATGATTCGGCTGAGGCTGATATCGAGCTTTTTGTCGACGAATTGTTTCCGACGTCCGACACAGAACCGCCACTGTCGCCAATAACTTCCGATAAGTTAAAACACGACCCATCGATATCAAGGTTATCCCACTCAAATTTTGTACTCCACTCCATTTTGGTAAAAGATTATTAGCTCAGATTGTTTTCAATCGGTATAAATCTAGCTGAAAAACAAGATAAAGTTCGACCCGAATCAAAACAACAACCAATTAATTGAACACAAAATGCTTGAAATTTGATCAAACAACAAAGAAGCTGCAAATAGAATACAATAACACAATAACAGAAATGAGTACCACTTATATGTAAAATACAGTTAATAAAATGAGTAAAATGCCATTTTCGTCCCTGAAGTTTGGCTAGTTTTGCGAATTTCGTCCAAATGTTTGTTTTTTCGCATCTATATCCAAAAGGTTTGAAATCTTGTCATTTTCATCCGGCTCGTTAACTCCATCAATTTTTCTCCGTTAAGTCAGGGGTATTTTCGTCTTTTTTTGTTAACTTAAAGGGCAATTCAGGGGTATTGGGTCTTTTTACATAAAGTGAAAAAGACCGAATTGCCTTTTAAGTTATAAAAAAAAACGGAAAAACCCATGACTTAAAAGGAGAAAATGGAAGAAGTTAACGAGCCGGATGAAACTGGCAAGATTTTAAACTTTTTGGATCCAGATACAACAGAAAAACAAACTTACGCACGAAAGTTGCAAAACTGGCCAAACCGCAGGGACGAAAATGACATTTTACTCTAATAATATTCCCAAAAGTCCTGCAAGCTACCTTTATCCAGCCCTGTATCAAAATGACACCTTTACAAAGTATAGATAACTTCATGATAAAATGGTGACTGAAGTACCCCTTTTTTCAACTGTTTTGTTTTATTCTATTCACACCAATAATTGCTAGACACTAAAACAAAAAGAAAAAGGCTTCCAAAGGGACAGCATATGCAAAGTACAGTGTGAATATGACTAAACAGTAGCAAGCAAATAATGGCTCACAACATACCAACAAGCTACCAAAATTCAAAATGAACCAAACATCCTTAGGACTTTTTGCACTTATCAGTAACGACAAATTGCACGAAAATGTAGTACATTGTTTATTTATTGGCTAGATATTTAATACTATGGTTAGAAATTGTGATCATAGTATGTTGCATTAACCAAGAGTGCAGCATATCTCACAGTTTGTTGTATTTTTATCCACATATTGTGCAGCCTAACTCAGTAACACATGTATCGTGTGAGAACACGCAAAACAATATAAATCATTTATTTCTTCAATCCTAAAAAAAATACTTTTTTTTTTTTTTTTTTTTTTTTTTTTCTAAAATGGAATAATTATCCAAAGTGACGGACCCAAAATTATTTTCCTGGGGGCAAAAGGGGGCAATCGGTCTTTTTATGTATAATTTTTTTTTCCATAGAGGGTCCGTTTGTTATAAAAAATGATTAATTTCATATATACCCTTACAAACTTGAAAATTTTCATACATACCTAACAAAAACTAAAAATATCATATATGCCTTACAAAATAGTGAAAATATCAAATATACCCAATTTATTAGAAACAATCTAATAAATAATCATTTTGTCTTTATTAATTTAACTTCAAGTTTTCATATATGCTCATCTTTTAACTTCATATTTTTATATAACACATTTAAAGTTCAAATTTTTTTTACCCGTTTTTTTTTTTTTTGAGTAAATATAATATTTGAAATTAAAGGTCATATATGAGATCTCAAAGTTAAGGTTGTCTATTTCTACGGGGTAGAGGTAAGGCTGTCTACATCTTACCCTCCTCAGACCCTACCTTTGTTTTGCTATTGGTGGGATTTACCGAGTATGATGATGATGATGATATGAGATCTCAAAGTTTTAGAAAAATAAGGGTAAAATTGTCAGTTATTAAATTGCTTTTAATGAATTGTCATTTAGTAAGGATATATATATATATATATAATATTTATAGTTTTGCAAGGGTATATATGATATTTGCAAGTTTGTAGGGGTATATATGAAATTGCACCTATAAAAAAAATTATGAATGTATTTATTTGTTTTTAGTTTATTAAAAAACCCACACATGTGTAGCTTATTAAAAAGCATGCAAACAAATTTCTTTGACATTTTTATACACATAATCTACATGTGTATTTATTAAAAAACATACAAACAAATTACTTTGACATTTTTATAAGCATACAAACAAATTACTTTGACAATTTTGTACACATAATCTACATGTGTATGTCAGAACAGAAACACAACATTTAAAAAAATATATATCATTTATATAAAAAAAAAAGAGTTAATTACATAGTTAGTCCCTGTGGTTTGCACAAAATAACATACTTAGGTACTAATAGTTTAAAATCACCTTCTAGGGTATTAACTTTTTATTTTGTAACGTTTGAAGGTATTAACTTCTAGGGTATTAACATAATTAGTCCCTGTGGTTTGCACAAAATAACATACTTAGGTACTAATAGAATGTGATTTTAAACCTACAAATAACGTTAATACCTCCAAACGTTACAAAATGAAAAGTCAATACCCTAGAATGTGATTTTAAACTATTAGTACTTAGGTATGTTACTTTGTGCAAACCACAAGGACTAACTATGTAATTAACTCTAAAAAAAATAACACAATTTAGATTTATTGTTTTTGTTCTCACAATAATTTAGTGTTATGTAATAATCTAATGTATATCTAGCAACATAATCATCATAGTCCAAATAAAATCACACGAACAAATGATGGTCCCCAGTGGCGGACCTAGAAGAAAAATTGAGGGGTATCCTCAATTTTTTTTTACCTTTGGTCGTTCTTGAGAATTAAAAAGCCTATGCGGGTAGTAAAATGCCCTTAGTTTTTTTTTTTTAAACCTAGGCCTGTCCCCTGAGAATTCAAGAGCCCTTAGGGGACCTGGGCTGCTAGTAAAAATGAGTTTCAATATATATAACTGCACATCTGTGTATTACACGGGTTGAAATTATGTATTGTTAGGTATAGATACATTTATAGTGAAACTATTTTTGAAAACAAAATCGTTAATTAATTCTTTATAATCCATACTCTATAATAGAGTGTTACTCTAATAAAATGTGAGAACAAAAACTATTGACTTGCAAGATCCGAATATAATTTTATTTCTATACGCTTTGATTATCATTTTTTACTAATGAGTGTATGAAACACACACTAGAAGGTTATAGATTATTTTTATAAAACTTTAAATGTTATTAAGAAGTTTTATAGATATAATTTGTAATAAAAATATCTTCAACAACAAAAAGAATAAAAAATAAAAAAAAAGTAAATCTAATACTTAATAAAAAGGATAAACAAAGAAATAAAAAAAAGACAAACATATAATGTTTGATATTAAATGGTTATACAGTAACAAATTAAATATACTAAATGGTTAGATATTAATTAAAGTAAATTGTTTTTTTTTCTTGGTAAATATTTGCTTACAACTTTTTATGGTTTTATTAATACTGGCCTTTAAGAAAAAATAGAGTAAATGGTTAAATGCAATAGTTTGACAATTGACTTGAATATAACTTCTGACATTCCAACTTGCTTTGCTTTTTATTATTATTTATTATACTTCATCTTCTCCATGTTAAACGATTTTTTTGCAGGTCGACCGGAAACGTTTCCGACGATGGAAAATTTTGATTTCATTTCATCTTCACCTATCTTCACCTTAGGTAGTTGTTTAGGGGTGTCATCGTAGTTGTTTAAGGGTGTCCTTAGTATAAAAATTAAAAAAAAAAATAAAAAGTTTATACTATCGGAAAAAAGTTGAGCCGTAGGCCGTGCTACGACTGGATCTACACTAGGTCCGCCCCTGATGGTCCCCAAACACATCCAAAAAACTATAAAATTATAACAAAACGACACAGTTTTGTTACAAAGTAACGTCATTTTCCCAACAAAATCAATAAAACATTTAAAAGGGGGAAATCATTTCCATTACCAATTACTCAAATTCTAGCAACTAAAATTAATTCATTAATATAATTCACATGCACAAAAAGTAGAAAATAATAATAAACTAAATAATATAAAGAGTAAAATGCCAAATGGTTTTGTCACTTCAGTTAATTTTTTTTTTTTTTTTTTTTTTTTTTTTGTATTTGAGTCTTAAGGTTTCATTTTTATTGCTATGTCCATCTAATTGGCAATCTGGGTCAGAATTTTTTATTTACCTACTCCTCTTTTTATCGTTTTCCTCATTTAAATGAAGGGTATAATCGTCTACGCTAGTGATATTCAGGCATAAAACGATGACTGTATCCTTCATTTAAACGAGGAAAACGACAAAAAGAGAGAGGTTAACAGAAATTTCTAACCCAGTTTGTCAATTGAGTAAAAATGGCAACAAAAATGAAAGAGTTAACTTTCGTTTTGCTCCGAGTGTTTGGTCATTTTAACGGTTTTGCTCCAATAGTTTAAAAATAACTATTTTTCTCCCTGATCTTTCAAGTTTGTCGTCAGTTTGCTCCCTAATCTTTCGAGTTTGTCGCCGGTTTCCTCCCTAATGGAGTTAGAGGCGGGGAGCAAAATGACGATAAGTTGAAAAAATCAGAGAGGAAAATGGCTATTTTTAAACTATTGGGGCAAAACCGTTAAAATGACCAAATCACAGGGAGCAAAATGGAAGTTAACTCAAAATGAAACGTTAGAGAACAAGATACAAAAAGTTTATTTTTTTTAGAGAAGAAGTGGCAAAAATATCTAAACTCATAAAATATTTTGACATTTTACTATAACAAGATGGGCCAATAACCAAGATTAACCCAGATTAATACACATGGATGACCTGGATCAAAAGACTATTCATTTAACCCTTTCTATTAACAGATATTAATGTAAAAGTAAAAGTAAAGAAAAATATTACATTTCCAAAACTAGGGTTTCTAAAAGGGGGAAGTTAACTTTTGAGACGAATCAAAACAAAATAATAAAATAAAATGGCAAAAAGGTAAGCTGAAAATGGAGTTTAGAGAATGTAGATGTGTGAGTTATAAATAGCAAAGAGAGGTTACCTTACCGATGAGGGGTAGAGTCTGCAACATTCCACCAAAAATGAAGAAAATGTGTAGTGATTGATGATACCAAATGAAGAAACCTAGAGAGAATGTAATGGCGGGTGGAGTTCTTTTTTTTTTTTTTTTTACTGTGTGTTCTGTTGTGTTGGAAAGAAGAAAGGTTAAAAGTACTAACTGGAATTTGCACTTTGGTCCTTGTTAAATATCCAACGATGGTTTTGTTATGTAGTGTGTTGTAAGTATTTGTTTTGTTTTGTGGTGTTTGAAAAGAGTAAAATGATCGGTTAGTTTCGTCACTTTAGTTCAAAACTTAATTTTTTTAATCTGGTTCTATGTAGTTTTAATTTTGTTGTCATCTTCATCCAAAATCAAAATCTGGTCAGATTTTTCAGTTAACATCTAACTTTTTTTGTCTTTTTTTTTTCTATTTTAATGAAGGGCAAAATGGTGTTTTAACGTTTTATTATAACAAATTTAAAAAATCTGACCATTTTGCCCTTCGTTAAAAGGGAAGAAAAAGACAAAAAAACTAGATGTTAACTGAAAAATCTGACCAGATTTTGATTTTGGATGAAAATGGCAACAAAATCGAAACCATAAGGACCCAGATTCAAAAGGTTTGAATTTTGGATTAAAGTGGCAAAAGTGACCAAAACTCAGAGACCATTTTGGCAGTTTACTCGTTTTAAAAATATAAAAAATGTAAATATTTAAATATAAAAGGTTTTTTTATGAGAAATCGAGAATGTGTTCTTTTAATTTGAATGAAATTATAGTTTAGCGACATCTTGAGAGTGAGATAAGGGTTAAGCAGTGGCAGACCTAGAAAATATTTGTTGGGGGTGCGGATAAGTGATTCAAGCATATTTTCAGGAGGGTGCGATCGGGTTTTTTGCCTAAAAAATACACTAATTTTTTTTTCAAGGGGTGCGCCCGCCCACCCTGGGCTTCACCTAGGTCCGCCACTGGGCTTAAGGACCATTAAATCCAAGGTTTGATTCTCACATGAGGTTTTTCTCAAATTTATTGGGTTTCCTCTTGAATTGGTATATATGCATTATTGCCTAGTGGAGATGGATATGATTGGGTGGTTCCACTGGTTGCACGATGATACTATAGTGATCCGTCAGTGATCTAATTTGTCGTTAAAGAAAAAAGATAAAGAGTTAAGACCTTCTGCATACTACACAGGGGCGGATCTACCTTAAAACATCGGGTTCCCAGGAACCAGTGTTGTAAAAATCGCGACTAGGCGGCGATTAATCGCTAATCGGCCAGTAACTGAGTAATTTTCGTTAGTAAGTCCATTAGTCGCTAGTCGGGCCTAGTCGGCCAGCCAAAAATCGGCGATCCCGGCCAGATTCCGGCAAAAAACCTGTATATTACGGCCAAAACCTCTAAATTCCGGCCAGTTTCCAACCAAACCATGTGAATTCCAACAACTTATCTTGTATACTTAAAAAAATGAGTTGAGTATGAGTTAAAACCTAGCTACTTAAAATATTTACCTATAAAAATGTGTATATGTATACATAAAACTGAAAATTACATATAAAAACCCGATCCGATTAATCCCGAGTAGTCACTAGTCCCCACCTCACCGGCCGACTAACGACTAATGAGTTCTCCAACCCTGCCAGGAATCCAATCGGTTTATAATTTTTAGCCAAAACCTATATAGAAAATACAGTAGAAACCCATAAATAAATTATGGGTGAACCAATATCAAAATATGTGTAGTCACAAACTGGATTGAGACTCGCCTCTCCATCCCCCCTGCCCCCTCCAGCGAATAGCAGCCGCCTCCACCGCCGCAACACCGTCCACGCTCCATCTTAACCATTTAGGGTTCTTAACAAGTTTTAGACTCAGAGGTGAACTTTCTATTTCTTTCAAGCAATTTTTTTTTTCAAGCGGGTGCTTTGTTGAATCTTTGAACTTGTTTTGCATCGAATATCAATTTTATGAATGTGCTATTGGAATGATTTTGTGAATATAATATTTGAATATTAAGCTTGTATGAATGCTAAAGGGTATGGGGAGGGTCATCCTCATGAGGATAGGTCGTCACGTTGGACGTCACATCACCATCCTCCATGGGATGACCCTCCTAGCAAAATGAAGGGGGTGGAGGATGGGGCCCCGCACTATTTATAAAAACAATTAAAAAATATAAATTGATTTGATTTTAGAGAGAGAGAGGAGAGAGAAAGATGCAAGAGAGAGAAGAAGATGGGTCGGCGAGATCGTCTTCTGGCCGACGGAGAAGACGGGACGGACCTGAGGGGGGCGGTGTGGGGGTGCGGCGCCGGGGCTCGCCGGGGCAGGGCAGGCCCCCATACCGGGTAGTCTAAGTACATGAACATAGTGTCATTGTAAAATCTCAGATTTTGATAATTAGACAAATGTTAAAAGATGGTGATCCAATTCCTATAGTCTTCTGCTCAATTGATTCAGTCTATTAAATTCTTTAACAATTTCATTTACTTATAATCAATATGAACTATGAATTCCTAAGTTGAATATGGTTACCAAACTATGAAATATGGTGGCTGATGTTTAAGGATATACCAACCACGTGTAGTTATTTCTAACATGATATATTTATAGGGGAAAATTACTGTACAAATAAATTTAACGTACTAAACGTATGAATTGCATGAGAAGGACAAAAGCATGCGGTGACATTTTTGTAATTATCTGCTTGTAGCGTAATTATCAAAATTACTCTACAAATGATACTTGTAAAATGTTCATGTAGAGTAATTTTGGTCCTGTCGGGTAATTATCAAAATTACACTATGTCACACCCCCAAAATACCACATGCGGAACCACTGCGGGATGTGTGACGTACCAGGATCCAAGCCACCAATCACATTGAACCAATAATAAATATTTAAATAAAACATTCGATTCATTTCGTAATATAAATCCAAGTCATAAATTAAAACCAAAGTAAACGTTCAGCGGAAGCATATAGTAAATTGTTAATCAACTGTTTCAAAACAAGTGTTCAAAACCAACGTAACAAGTATCCAAGAGTCTCGATCCATGACCACCCCAGCACTCCCAGATAGCAAGTCCATAACCAAGAATCTAATGACCTGCAAGCATGCAGACACTAAGTGTGTCAGACGATGCTGGTGAGTTCAAAGTTTGTTAACACGTTTTAGTTACCAGATATAAGTATAATTTAATGATTTGATGTTGTTATTAACTCGATTACTGCAGATGGCTCTAGATTTATTTGGCCAAACCCTAATGCTCTATCACACATTGGTCAAGTGGTTAAGGTAATTAGTTCACGACCGTCCTCCCCGGTACGGTGTGAGGGTGCCAAACCTAATAGCGCTATCAACTAATAACCTCGTTGCCTCCCCGGCAACCAATCGGTAGATGTAAGGGGACTTAATGATAGAAATGAGTGTAATAACCAACATCCCAATAACCCGACGTTCCTCCCCGAAACGATTACCAGATGTTCCTCCCCAGGACGCATGCTTGGGAAAAAGCAGTGAACTCACCTTGGTTTGCTCGGTATGATTAGTTACTTGTTCACACTTAGTTAATCAAAGCCTATGGTGTTCATGTACACGTAATCAGTTTCACATTCGCAAGGTTCACGTATAAATAAAAGTCATAGTGCATTCAATCAGCGGTCACCGGATAGCACATAGCAGTTATACAAACTCATTCAAATACACAATTCACATGTATGTTTCGTATCAGTGCTTAACAGTTAAGTGTGCAATATGTAAAACCAAATCATGTCTTTCCCCAGTTACAACTATCATCATTAACAGGCAAAACTCAACATATAGTCTTTCATTATCATACATGTTCCTAACTACAGTTTGATTGTGAGATTCTGTCCTTCAAGGCGACAAATTATCCTCAAGTTTCGTCGATATGATGGCCGACGAAAATCATTATTCGCCGAGAGATAAGCCAACGAAATACCAAGTTACGTCAGGGACATGCCGACGAAAATCATTATTCGTCGAGGGAACTTTCGTCGTTGCCTTATCAGCTGCTAATCTTGCGAAAAACCCTAACTGTAACTGTTCCATTCATGACGATACAATCATTTGCAATCATTACTCAATCATTCCAATCATCAATTACATCACACAATTATCATCAAACCAGTGATCGTGCCCTAACAATGTGAAACTCCTTGATTATCAACATTCAACAAGATCGTCCCTAATACTATCAAGTTTCAGAATTCCATATCAGGTTATTTAACGTATGACTAGATCAATGTTTTAACATACTCCCTAGATGATTACTATATCTATATCATCAACAGGATGCTCCAACGACCTTATTAAAACTATACATAATCATGATTGACATTGCCAATAAGAAATCAACAGTTTATACATAACCTAGAACAAGCAATAAATAATAGAACAAGTGTTGTCGCACTCACCGGAGAATCGAAAAGGAATGATAGTACTTGAATCGGTGAGAGGGGAAAGCTTTGTGTGAGTGCAAGGTCGCCTTCAGTATTAGAAAAGAGGAGATACTAGGGTTTCGCTAAATAAAACTCCGTGTACAATACGTGAATGTAACGTAAATATATATCCGAATCGTGTTTGGGTCGTACTTGGGCCAAAAGTCCATCTCAGCGACGACGAAACATCAAAGGGGCGACGAAACTCCCTTCTTCGTCGAGTCCGTCTTTCGTCGAGTGTGAGAGTGCAAGCGTAATCTCAAACAGTTAATCAGTTTCAATATCTTAATCATAAGACCATCATAAGACCAAACAATATTACAGTAATCATTCATATACCAAACATGCACAATTACAATGCAAACAAATTACGAAAACACCGGTGTGAAACAAGTAACGTGTCGGGAAGGACCTTGAAAACTCGGGTTGTCACATCATCCCCAACTTGAAAGAAATTTCATCCTGAAATTTGATAAGCAAACCAAAACAGCACGATGTTAGATCAGGATGACTGTGGATTTTCCGCGGGTGCCACATCATCCCCAACTTGAATAGGAATTTCGTCCCGAAATTCACTAGTTGCATCAGGTTTAGATTTGTCAGCTGGGAATAAGTGAGGGTACTTGAGCTTCATCTGATCCTCGCGTTCCCATGTGAACTCCGGTCCACGTTTTGAGTTCCAACGAACTCTCACAATCGGAATTCGGCTATGCTTGCGGACTTTGACTTCCTGGTCCATAATCTCTATTGTATCCTCGGCAAACTACAACTTGTCGTCAATCTTCAACTCTTGAAACGGTACCACAAGAGTTTCATCGGACAAACACTTCTTTAGCTGAGAGACGTGGAAGACATCATGAACGTTACCCAATTCCGTAGGTAACTCTAACTTGTAGGCCACTTTACCAACTCGTTCTAGAATTTTAAATGGCCCGACATAACGAGGGTTAAGCTTGCCACGTTTTCCAAAACGCACCACACCCTTCCAGGGTGAGACCTTCAACATAACACGATCATTAACTGCGAACTCCAAAGGTTTCCAACGCTTATCGGCGTAGCTTTTCTGACGATCACGCACTGCCGCCATACGATTCCTAATCTGAACAATTTTCTCGGAGGTTTCAAGCACCAGCTCTGGCCTGTGATCTGACTGTCACCCACCTCAGCCCAACAAAGAGGTGAACGACATTTCCATCCATACAATGCTTCAAATGGAGCTGCCTTGATACTGGTATGGTAGCTATTGTTATAAGACAACTCTATCAAAGGTAAGTGTTTCTCCCAACCCTTGCCAAAATCAATCACGCACGCCCGCAGCATGTCTTCTAGTGTTTGGATGGTTCGTTCACTTTGACCATCCGTATGTGGGTGATAAGCAGTACTCATGTCGAGGCGTGAGCTAAACGATTTGTGCATCGACTGCCATAACTCTGAAATGAAACGCGGGTCACGATCCGAGATAATAGAAGTCGGCACCCCGTGCCTATAAACCACTTCCTTTAGGTAGACAGCAGCTAGTTGTGAGAACTTATCTGTTTCCTTGATTGCTAGAAAGTGTGCTGACTTCGTGAGACGATCAACGATCACCCAAATTGTGTCGTTCCTGCTTTGAGTTCTCGGCAAACCTGTGATGAAATCCATTGCGATTTGCTCCCATTTCCACATGGGTATTTCTTGTTGTTGCAGCAATCCAGACGGTTTCTGGTATTCCACCTTGACTTTTGAGCACGTCAAGCATTTACTTACATACGTCGCGATGTGAGCTTTCATCTTCGGCCACCAATACATGACTTTGAGATCCTGATACATCTTATCCGAACCTGGATGAACAGAGTATCGAGACTTGTGTTCTTCGTCCATCACAAGCTCTCTAAGGTTACCAAACAAAGGAATCTATACACGCTCCATGAAGTAGAGGATACCATCCGATCTCTTTACAAGTCGTTTTTCCATGCCCCTTAGGTATTCTGCTTCGATGTTTTCCTCTTTCAACGCTTCGGTTTATGCAGAACGGATCTGGTCAGGTAGGTTAGAATGAATGGTGAGCTGCAAAGCGCGAACACGCTTTGGTTTCGATTCCTTCCGACTGAGGGCATCAGCTACAACGTTAGCCTTACCCGGGTGATACTTGATGGCACAATCGTAGTCATTTAAGAGTTCTACAAAGTGACGCTGTCGCATATTCAATTCTTTCTGGTCAAAAATATGATGAAGGCTCCTGTGGTCGGTATAAATAGTACATTTAGTACCGTACAGGTAATGCCTCCAGATTTTGGGCGCAAACACCACGGCTCCTAACTCCAAGTCGTGAGTCGTGTAATTCTTCTCGTGAACCTTCAACTGTCGCGAGGCGTAAGCTATCACCTTCTCACGTTGCATCAGCACGCAACCGAGACCCTGAATCGAAGCATCACAATATACCACAAAATCTTCTGTACCTTCAGGTAAAGACAAGATCTGTGCACTGCAGAGTTTCTGTTTTAACATCTGGAAAGCATCTTCTTGCTTCGTTCCCCACGAGTATACAACGCCTTTTTGTGTCAATGAGGTAAGAGGTTGGGCGATCTTCGAAAAGTCCTTAATAAACCTGCGATAGTACCCAACGAGTCCAAGAGATTGTCGCACCTCTGAAGGAGTCTTTGGTGCCGCCCAATTTCCGTTAGCATCAATCTTAGCAGGATCCACATGTATTCCTGATTCGTTCACAATGTGGCTAAGGAAGAGTACTTCTCGAATCCAGAAGTCACACTTAGAGAATTTCGCATAAAGCTACTCCTTCCTCAGAAGCTCCAAAATAAGACGCAGGTGCCGCTCGTGATCTTCCTTGCTCTTTGAATAGATCAAAATGTCGTCAATAAACACAATAACGAAGTCATCGAGGTATGGTTTGCATACACGGTTCATGAGGTTCATGAAGACCGCTGGCGCGTTCGTCAACCCAAACGGCATAACCAGAAACTCATAGTGCCCATACCGTGTTCGAAAAGCCGTTTTAGGAACATCCTCCTCTCGGACTCTCATCTGACGATAGCCCGATCTTAAGTCGATCTTCGAATAAAAACTTGACCCCTGCAACTGGTCAAACAAGTCGTCGATGCGTGGCAAAGGGTATCGGTTCTTGACAGTCACCTTGTTAAGTTCCCGATAATCTATGCACATATGAAAGGACCCGTCTTTCTTCTTTACAAACAAAACTGGGGCTCCCCAAGGTGAAGAACTGAGTCGGATAAAGCCTCTATCAAACAGCTCTTGAAGTTGATTGGATAGCTCTTGCAACTCTCCAGGTGCAAGACGATAAGGAGCTCGAGCAATTGGGGCCGCTCCTGGCACAAGGTCAATCTGAAATTCCACTTGGCAGTGAGGAGGTAAACCAGGTAGTTCCTCAGGAAATACATCAGGAAACTCATGAACAACTGGTAGGTCTTCGATCCTTCTTTCTTCTGACAGAGTATCAGTAACAAGTGCTAGAATAGCAGGATACCCCTTTCGTAGACACTTCTGCGCTTGCATGGCTGAGATGATACCAACCATCGCACCACTGCGATGCCCCTGAACCGATATAAATTCTCCACTAGGAAGCGGTATACGCATGATTTTCTCTTTACAGAGAATTTCCGCTTGATGCTTAGACAACCAATCCATACCAACCACTATATCAAAACTACCGAGGGTAACATGAAGGAGGTCAATTTCAAACACTTGACCCACAAGATCTAGTTTACACCCAAAAAGGACATGCGAAGCTTCAATCGTTTTGCCATCAGCTAACACTACTACATGCTTAGCTTCTAAAGGTGTTGGAGCTAACCCTAATCGTTGACTGAACTCTAGGGACACATAACTCCAATCGGCACCGGAATCAAATAACACAGAAGCAAAGAGATTGTTCACAGAAAACGTACCAGTCACGACATTGCCGTTGTTCCTAGCATCACCAGCACCAACCGTAAACACCCTTCCACGAGCACCATTACCCCCATTGTTGCCATTGTTGTTGTTCCCAGCATTGTTGTTGTTGTTCTGGCGGTTGTTGTTGTCGTTGACATTCTGATTCAACTGAGGGCAATCCCGCTTGAGGTGACCCTCATTCCCACATTGGAAACACCCCTTCCTATAGCCTTGGTTCTGGTGGGGCTGCTGCCTTTGCTGTTGCTGCTGATTCTGCTGCTGCTTTGGGTGCGGGGCTCTACAGTCTTTTGCCTCGTGGCCCACTTTTTCGCACCTACGGCAAGCCCGGACACACGGTCCATGATGATGATAACCACACTTTTTGCACTTTGGCTTCTTACCAACGTAGGTGCCTTGACTCTGATTGCTGCCCTGGCCTTGGTTAACTGAGGACGATTGGCTGAAACTACAATTATTGCTGTTGTCAGGTCTTTTCTGAGATTGACTTGCACTGGTTGCTTTGTCAGCATCGTTCCATTTGCGCTTGTTATCACTAGCAGGTGTGGTAGCGGTAGCAGCAGGGGTAGTAGCAAAGACACGAGGCGGTAGCGATCCACGCTCGACCTCTTGGTCGGTAATCTTGTGTGCTAAACAGATGATCTGAGGTAGATTGTTAAGGTTTGCAGCAATGACATAACTCTTTATGGCTGGTGCTAGACCCTTGATATACAACTCAATTCGTCGAGGTGGGGGTCGAGACAGGTTAGGGCACAAAATTGCTAGTTCATGAGATCGTTTCGTGTAAGCCTCGATCTCGGACCCTTCCATCTTCAAATCGTAGTACTCATTCTCGAGCTTCTGAATCTCGTCACGAGGACAATACTCTTCCCTCATCAACTCCTTAAAATCATTCCATGTCGTTGCATTAGCCATTTCGATGCCCAACATTTGCACCTGGGCATTCCACCAAGTTAAGGCACCATCCTCCAAAGTGCCTGTAGCATACTTCACACGGTCCCCCTCGGGACAATTACACATAGCGAACACTGACTCAGCCTTCTCAAACCAACGCAGTAACCCCACAACCATTTCAGTCCCACTAAACGTTTGTGGATTACAATCCATGAATGTCTTGAATATGCAACTAGGCGGATGGTTTTGATTCTGATTCGCTTGATGACCCAATGGACGAAAGGAAATACAACACAAGGGTAAGAGTTGTGTACGCGACACAAGAATAAAGAAAATTTGGCACATATCGTACCAGCTTGATAGGCTGCTAATGCCTCAGCCACACGGGTGTTAATCAGATTTGTCAACTCAGCCTGAGTCATCGCAATGTGTCCACATCCATGGCCTCGTCCACTCATGATTCTATATAAGAAGAGGGAACAAGTTTAAGAATCGAGATAAGGTAGGAGTCAAATCTCACGTTGACATCTACAAACTACAAAGTTTACACCAAACAATAGGGTAGAACCCTTCTCACACTTGTTATGCCTCACCGGGACTCTTATGCACCTCACGTTATTATTATGTGTGCATCCATAATAATAAGGCAATTTGCATGCTTATCTCAGTGCCTCTTAACTTGCGCTGGAAGTTTCCCCCACATTCAAATAGTAAAACGAAAGGCATTACAGGGTTAATAATCACAAGAGTCGAAGGGTAGTGCCACTGATGTGTCTAAAATTATACACATTTTATGCATCGAATTCCTTACATTTTGATAAGTTTGTAATCGGTTTTCCCGCGATTTTGGTACTGATTTGATTATATGTTATATTTACAGGAATTTGTGAAGAACCTGTTGATTTCGCGGTGAAACCGAAGGAAAGTAATTGCAGCGAAAGGAGCACGGAAAGACGTGTCGGAAAACAAGGAAAAAGAAATAAAGGTTACTGAACAGGAGGCCTTACGGACCGTAAGACCTGGTCTTTACGGTCCGCAAAGAGGTGGCGAGCGCAGAATTTTCTAACAGCCTTACGGACCACAAGAGTTGTTACATACGGTCCGTAAGTATGTCGGTTTTCGCAAAAAAATGTTATAAATACAATACAGCCAATTAGGGTTAGAGACACGCATACCAGGCGACTTTGGAGCATTCTTGGATGATTTTGAGGCATCTTGGAGCTGTGCAAGAGTCTGGGAAGCTTTCAGTTCAAGTTTTGGGCATAATCAGTTCGTTAAACATTAGTTTTTCGGTTTCTTTTCGTCTTGAACTATGAATTCAGTTGTTTTCAGACTTTGTTTAGTTGTTTTCTCGAATATTATGAGTAGCTAAACTTCATAACTACCTGGGTTTTGATGAACTAGAGGATTGTAATGCGTTTTTGACGTTATTTCGGTTATTTGATGTGATTTACATAACTTTTCCTTGAAATTGATCTTGATATTGCATGTTGGTATGTTTTGATTGTTTTATTAGTCAATAAATTCAGCGGTTTAGGCATGAAGAAATTCCCCCTAGACTTAGGATTTAATTTAATTCGGTTATCTTAGGATTTTCGGGTTGAATCTTGTGTTGAGAAATTGACCAAGTTGACTAATAATTAAAATCACTATATTAAAACTTGCATCCTCATCTTGTGACTCGAAAGACGATTAGGGTGAGCTAGGTTATTAGCTAATTATTGGTGGGTAGATTGGGTGACCGATAGCTCGGGCTCGTTTATTGCATCGTAATTAAGGTTTCCTAGGATTTCAATTATCAAGGTTGAGTTTGCTTTGCGATTTGAGGGTTTTGGGGGTAAAGTTGCTTTCATTGCTTGATCTTCGTAGGATTTGGTATCGACAGCTCGAGCCGGTTCGTTCTAGCACTTCACATTTAGTCTTGCTCTTTCGTTTGGGACATCTCTAGCGGGGGGTCAATCGAGGGAAATAGATATTTAACCATTATCATTGTCATATTAGCATTGCATGATTCTAGGGATTCGACACCTAGGTAGTCCTTATCTCATATATATTTGATCACAATTTGCTCTCGTGTTTGCTTCATTTTGCTTGTTTTGTTTTCTACGCTTTCTTAATTAATTTAGTTATTACTTAAATATCAAAAAAATCAACTTAAAACAAACTTAAAAATTGACTTTATATTCGATAGAGGTTCATTATCTAAAGTTTGCATATAGTGTCCACGGATTGATATCCGGTCTTGCCATCTACACTACACTGCGACTGGCGCACTTGCCGATTGTGTGTGGTTTAGTTTGCGATTCCATTTTCAAACTTGTTCGAAATTAATAGTCACAGTTTCACACATCAGCCACACTATCTAGTTCCACTAAGACATGCAGCACGGGTAATCACAACAAGGTATCAAATATGTTGTTTCATGCAAGTCGTGTGTGTGTAACTACTAAGCAAGTAATGCATAAGTAAACAGAAGACGAACCTTGCAATCTGGAGCTGAGTGTCATGGTCGATTTTCGAAATGGTTCGGTTATAGTCTGGTTTTATAAAAACGTTTTAAAACCTAATTCACTATAACCAGTGGCTTTGATACCAAACTGTCACACCCCCAAAATACCACATGCGGAACCACCGCGGGACGTGTGACGTACCAGGATCCAAGCCACCAATCACATTGAACCAATAATAAATATTTAAATAAAACATTTGATTCATTTCATAATATAAATCCAAGTCATAAATTAAAACCAAAGTAAACATTCAGCGGAAGCATATAGTAAATTGTTAATCAACTGTTTCAAAACAAGTGTTCAAAACCATCGTAACAAGTATCCAAGAGTCTCGATCCATGACCACCCCAGCACTCCCAGATAGCAAGTCCATAACCAAGAATCTAATGACCTACAAGCATGCAGACAAGTGTGTCAGACGACGCTGGTGAGTTCAAAGTTTGTGAACACGTTTTAGTTACCAGATATAAGTATAATTCAATGATTTGATGTTGTTATTAACTCGATTACGGCAGATGGCTCTAGATTTATTTGCCCAAACCCCAATGCTCTATCACACATTGGTTAAGTGGTTAAGGTAATTAGTTCACGACCGTCCTCCCCGGTACGGTGTGAGGGTGCCAAACCTAATAGCGCTATCAACTAATAACCTCGTTGCCTCCCCGGCAACCAATCGGTAGATGTAAGGGGACTTAATGATAGAAATGAGTGTAATAACCAACATCCCAATAACCTGACGTTCCTCCCCGGGACGCATGCTTGGGAAAAAGCACTGAACTCACCTTGGTTTGCTCGGTATGATTAGTTACTTGTTCACACTTAGTTAATAGAAGCCTATGGTGTTCATGTACACGTAATCACTTTCACATTCGCATAGAGGAGTAGACAAGGTCGATGAAGTCACCAGGATGCAAGCACAGATTGACGCTCTACAAAAGCAGGTGGGTGATATGAAGATATAGAAGGAGCAGCTATGCGAGATATGTACTGGGAAGTATGACACGACCGCATGTCCTATTGCTCTTACTGAGTCACCAGAGCAGGTAGAGTTTGTGGGTAATCGAAATCAAGGAAATTTCAGGGAGCGTTACAATTCGAATTGGAAGAATCACCCGAATTTCAGCTGTAAGAACAACAACCCACCGGGGTTTCAGCCGCATCAGAGTTTGCTTCAGGACGCAGGAGTAGGAGCGAGTTCAGGTGCGAACAACTCGACATTAGAGGAGATGCTTAGGAAGAACCAGGAGACATTAGCTCAGCAGACTCAGCTGCTTACACAGTTCATCACTCAGGGGGATGCTCGATATCGGGAGACACATGCAAGGTTCTTGGAGCACGAGACTTTCATGAAAAATCAGAGTGCAGTATTCCAAAACCTTGAGAGGACTGTAGGTGCGATGTCAGAGAAGTTGAATCAGAGACCTCCTGGTGGTCTCCCCAGTAGCACTGTTAAGAACCCGAATGCCACTGCAAAAGCCGTTACTACGAGAAGTGGTCGAGGAGGTGTAGAGGTCGAGCAGGTAGTCGATGAGGACTCGGAGGTCGACGAGGAGATTGAGATGGAGACACCAGCTGGCAAAGTGCACCCTAGGCTGCGCCCAGCAAGTACAGCACAGTCCAGCGGGTCTCCAAGAGAGAAGAAGGATGCAGAGAAGGAGCCGATGAGGGTATATAAGCCGACACCCCCCTTACCCTGGTAGGTTAGTGAAGGGTAAGGACGCGGAGCAGTATGGTCGTTTCTTGGAGATGCTGAAGAAGTTACACGTGAACATCCCGTTCGTCGAGGCTTTGGCGAAGATGCCGAAGTATGCGAAGTTTTTGAAGGATCTTCTCACGAATAAGAAGAAATTAGAGGACCTTTCGACCGTCACCCTGAGTGAGGAGTGTTCTGCTGTTATGCAGAGCAAGCCGCCAAAGAAAATGACTGATCCTGGTAGCTTTACCATCCCATGTCTGATTGGGAATCTTACTGTCAGCAATGCGCTTGCTGACCTAGGTGCTAGCATAAATCTCATACCCTATTCCATATTCGCTAAGCTTGACCTAGGAGAGCCTTCCCCTACGCGCATGAGTATTCAGCTCGCCGATCGATCGGTGAAGTATCCGAGGGGAATCGTGGAGAACATGTTGGTGAAAGTCGACAAGTTCGTATTTCCAGTTGACTTTGTCATTCTTGACATGGATGAGGACGCTGAGGTCCCGTAGATCTTAGGCCGTCCATTCCTTGCCACTGCACGAGCAGTCATTGACGTATATGATGGCAAGTTGACTCTTCGTGTCGATAAGGATGAGGTCACTTTTGATATCCAACATTCTATGAGGCACACCCGTCAGCATGATGACACTCTTTACTTTATTGATATTCTCATGTCACATGTGGGTGGCCTTCTCAACGAGATTTGTGGGAAAGAAGCGTCTAATACGCATGATGTGAGTATGGATGATCAGGGTAGTGGTGTCACGGCCCGTGGCCCCGGTATGACCCGGTCCAGAGCTGCGAGGCAGGAAATCCGATGGTATTTAATTAAGTGACAGCGGAAGTCTTTTTAAACAGGATCGATTATTATTAAAACTGCTAGTTTATATATAATATAGGGATAAATCCCATAATTTACAAATCAGTGATTTCACTGGGAAATCTTTATTTCTTTAAAACATGTTTCTTTATTTATTTACATTGAGCCACTTTCTAAGCTTGTAGTGCTCCACGGCACTTTTCCTTTGCTCACAACAGATCACCTGAAACATGTTTGAAAAAGGTTTTGTCAGCAGGGAAATACTGAGTGAATCATTCATTTTTACTAAAACGACTCGTTTGTTATAATTCACAGTATTAAGAGAGATTACAATGTTTCTGATATCAAACCAACTACCCACAGTATTTGTCACTCGACTCTTTTTCGGTGACTGTGGTCATATCACCATTGGCTGCCCTAATGAATGACGAATATCACTATTTTTAGGTTCGCCCACCTAAAGTGATAACAACTGTAGTAATGTGCACAATACCCCACATACCGGCTGTAACTTGGTGATTACATAAACTTAATCACTGTAATTATAACCTTTGAAAATATTTTTGGAGTATTGTAAAACAGTTGATAAAAGAGAATGACTCACATTGTAGATTTAACGAGCAGAATATAAGCCTACTGATTAGCCTTGATTAACCTAATTTAAATAACAATGCACACACAACAGGTTAGTAACTAATACAACAGTTACGACAATTCACGAGATTAAACCCTCACAACGATTTACAAGTGCAATACTTAACAATTCAACGGATTCACAACGAATGACAGAGTATAGTCCGATTTCGAACAGCACTCAAACATTCAAGTCGAAATCACGATGAATAACAAAGTATAACTCAATTTGAGCGGCACTTAAACAATCGTTGGATAGTTATAATCGATCGGACGTTGAATCGTAATAGCGATCGAGTTATTACCCTGATTGCGGCAGCACTACGTGATTAGTGTGTGTTAATTTGTGGTAAACAGAAAGTAATTCGATGCATGAAACGAATTTCTTCGTCGAACATATGCCAAATTTCAAGTACCAATGTCTGCTATTTATAGTCACATTTTGCCCCCCCTTACGGACCGTAACAATTAAATTGTTGCGGTGCGTAAGGCTTCTTACGGACCGTAAGATTAAATTTGTTACGGTGCGTAAGGGTTGAAAATAGGTTATAGGGTAGCCACGGTTGGGACTAGCTTTGTTGACTTGACATATTCTATTTTTCGAAATTTGACAACGAATTATTGTAGATAATCGTCAACTAGGGTATACCCCCCTTAAGTTTTAGGGGCCCTAATCCTGATTCCGATTGTTCTGAAAATTTTTAGGGTTTGTTCAAAATCACTTGGGTTTCTCAATTAGGGTTTCCTATTGGCCAAATTAAAATAATAATTAGGACTTTTGATGAGAGTTGTTACATTCTCCCTACCTTAATAAAAATCTCGTCCTCGAGATTTACTGGAATAAATGAGGATACCTTTTCTTCATTTCTGATTCCAGCTCCCAAGTGTATTCAGCTCCTCTCTTTGAATCCCATCTGACTTTGACTAAAACTAGTCGTTTATGTTTAAGAGACTTGATCTTTCGATCCTCAATTTGAAGCGATTTCTCAACAAATTTTAGCTTTTCATTTACCTCTATATCTCGAAGAGGTACTACTAGTGATTCATCTGATAAGCATTTCTTGAGATTGGATACATGAAATACATCATGTACTCCAGCTAATTCTTCTGGTAATTGTAAACGATAAGCAACTGGTCCTATACGTTGGATCACTGGAAATGGTCCTACGTACCTTGGACTTAGCTTTCCTTTCTTACCGAATCGAACAACTCCTTTCCAAGGAGAAACTTTCAACATTACTCCATCTCCTACTTGGAATTCTAATGGCTTGCCTCTATTGTCCGCATAACTCTTCTGGCGATCTCGAGCCGTCTTCAGCCTTTCCTTGATTTGTGAAATTTTATCGGTCGTCTCTTGTACTATTTCAGGACCTGATAATTGATTTTCTCCTATTTCTGCCCAACAAACTGGAGTTCTGCACTTTCTTCCGTACAGAGCCTCGAATGGAGCAGTGTCAATACTTGAATGATAACTATTATTATAAGAGAATTCAATTAGTGGTAAATGGTCGTCCCAATTTCCGCCAAAATCTATTACATATGCTCTAAGCATGTCTTCTAGAGTTTGGATCGTCCTTTCACTTTGTCCGTCTGTTTGTGGATGATATGCCGTGCTTAAATTTAGCCGAGTTCCCATTGCTTGTTGGAAACATTTCCAAAAATGAGAAGTGAAACGACTATCTCTATCTGATACAATGGAGAGTGGAACTCCATGCAGGGATACGATTTCATCTACATATAACTTCGCCAATCTTTCCATACTAAAGGTTTCTTTCATTGGTAGAAAGTGAGCTGATTTGGTTAATCGATCCACAATTACCCAAATCGCATCATTACCTTTTCTTGTTTTAGGCAACTTAGTAACAAAATCCATTGTTATAAGTTCCCATTTCCATACAGGCATTTCCAACCGTTGTAGTAGTCCTGAAGGTTTCTGATGTTCTGCCTTAACTTGTGAACAAGTAAGACACTTAGAAACATATCTTGCTATATCTTTCTTCATGCCTATCCACCAAAAATTCTTTCTTAAATCTTGGTACATCTTATTGTTTCCAGGGTGCATAGTATACCTAGATTTGTGAGCTTCTTCTAAAATTTTGTTTCTTAATTCTCCTTGCTTAGGTACCCAAATTCGTGTCTTGTGGAATCTCCAAATTCCATCATTTCCTTGCTCTATTTCCTTTATATAACCTTTCATTCCTTCAGCATCGTCCTTGATTGTTGTTTCCTGAACTTTCTTTAATTGTTCCATTAAATCTACTTGTAGATTTAATCTAAGAGCACGGACTCGCTTTTGTTTTTCCTGATACTTACGACTTAAGGCATCTGCAACTACGTTTGCCTTTCCTTCGTGATATTGAATATCACAGTCGTAATCACTCAGAATTTCCATCCATCTTCTTTGCCTCATATTTAACTCTTTCTGCCCAAATATATACCTTAAACTTCTATGATCTGTATAAACAGTAAACTTACTTCCATACAGATAATGTCTCCAAATTTTCAAGGCAAAAATTATGGCTCCTAATTCTAAGTCATGAGTCGTATAATTCTCTTCGTGTTTTTTCAACTGTCTTGAAGCATACGCAATTACCTTTTTGCGTTGCATAAGTACACATCCATATCCTAGTTTTGAAGCATCACAATATACTTCAAAATCTTCTGTTCCTTCGGGTAATGCTAAAATTGGAGCATTCGTCAATCGGTGCTTTAAAATCTTAAAAGCTTCTTCTTGCCTAGGTCCCCACTCAAACTTAGCGGCTTTACAGGTTAACTTAGTCAAAGGTACAGCTATCTTAGAGAAATCTTTAATAAATCGTCTGTAGTATCCAGCTAAGCCTAGAAAACTTCTAATTTCCATAGCTGTTTGTGGGACTTTCCATTTGGTAATTGCTTCTATTTTAGCAGGATCTACGTGAATACCTTCGTGATTCACCATGTGTCCTAAGAATTGCACTTCCTTTAACCAAAATTCACACTTCGAGAATTTGGCATACAGCTTTTCCTTTCTTAACAAAGTTAAGAGTGCATGCAAGTGTTTGCAATGTTCTTCCTGACTTTTGGAATAAATAAGTATATCGTCGATGAATACGATTACAAAATTATCCAAGTATGGTTTACAGATTCGATTCATCATGTCCATAAATGCTGCTGGGGCATTTGTTAGTCCAAAGGGCATGACTGTGAACTCATAATGGCCATACCTAGTTCTGAAAGCAGTTTTAGGTATGTCCTCTTCTTGTACTTTTAACTGGTGATATCCGGATCTTAAGTCTATCTTAGAAAAATACCTAGCTCCTTGAAGTTGATCAAAAATATCATCAATCCTAGGTAATGGGTATCGATTCTTAATTGTAACTTTATTTAGTTCTCTATAGTCGATACACATTCTCATCGATCCATCTTTCTTTTTCACAAACAACACTGGTGCTCCCCAAGGGGATGAACTAGGTTGTATGAATCCTTTGCTTAATAATTCATCTAACTGCTTTTTTCAATTCTAACATTTCAGTGGGTGCTAATCGATAAGGTGCCTTAGCTATCGGTGTAGTTCCCGGAATTAGATGAATTCTAAACTCTACTTCTCTATCAGGTGGTAACCCAGGTAATTCTTCTGGAAATACCTCTGGATATTCTGAAACTACAGGAATTTCCTTAAGTTCTTTACCCTTAGTACTAATGATTACTGAAATCATATAGACTATTCCTTGCTTTCGTTCATAATTAGCAACTTTCATTACTGATATGAACTTCATAGGCTTACGTGGTTTATCTCCTGTAATCACAATTACTTCTCCGTTGGGTGCCTGAATTTCTACAGAGTTCTTATCACAGAGAATTCGAGCATGGTTGGCTATTAACCAATCCATTCCTAACACAACATCGAATTCAGCTAATTTCATAGGTAACAGATTTGTAGAAAACTTATGACCTAAAAGTCTTATTTCTATATTTTGCAAAACTTTATCTATTGTAACTGAATTCCCATCAGCCGTTTCGACTGTAAAAATCTGCCTAATGTTAGTTAAAGGTATTTTAAGAGCTTGGCAGAATGAAGTATTGATAAAACTTTGGTTTGCACCAGAGTCAAATAATACTTTTGCATAAACGTCGTGGACCAAGAACGTACCAGCTATGACGTCAGGGATCAGTTCAGCTTCTTGAGTGGTTAGCTGGAATGCTCGGGCATTCTTCTTTGTTGTTCCATCAGCTGGTTTGCCTTTATTGTCTGCTGGTTTAACTAATTTCAGGCAATCTGGCCTGAAATGTCCAGTTTCTCCACAATTGTAACAAATTGTGGATTTCTTCCTATAGTTTTCTTCACGATGTCCTGTCATTTTGCAAAAATTGCAATATATATTACATCTTCCAAAATGTTTCCTTTTGCAATTTCTGCAGAATGACAGGTTTGAGGGTTGCCCTGTTCCTCTTCTCTTGAAATTGTTATTATTATTACCCGTACGAAATCCCTGGGTAATTTTCTGAGCTAATTCTTTCTTTCTGTCTTCATCTCTTGTGCGCACCAATTCGTCGGTTAGGGTATTAGCTAATTCCACAGCATCGTCAATAGTGCGAGGTCTCGCAGCTTTAACGATATTGCGGATTTCACTAATCAGTCCCCAGATGTAGCGAGAAATGAGTACCGGTTCTGGCGAAGCCAGTGTTAGTACCACTTTAGCATATTCAAAGAATGTCGAAGTATAACCGCGACAATCTACTCCTACCATACGATGATTTAGGAACTTATTTGCCATTTGTTCCTTTTCATATTCAGGACAATATTTTCTTTCTACAAGAATTTTAAATTCTTCCCAGCCTATAGCATAAGCTATCCTTCTTCCTTTTGCTTGTAATACGGTGTTCCACCATTCTAATGCCCCTTCTTTGAATAAATTTGATGCATACATAACCTGATCTTCTTCGGAACACTTACTTATTGCAATTACTGCTTCGGTTTTCTCTAACCAACGCAGTACTGCAGTTGCTCCTTCGTTGCCTGCAAATTCAGCAGGTTTACAAGCAAGAAATTCTTTGAAAGTGCAACCAGGCGTTGCAGCTTTCATTTTCTTAGGAGGTGGAGCCTGTCGTGGATTATTATCGTCATGATTGCCGCCTCCATTTACACTATTACTAAAATTGTCTTCCTGAGTACGTTTACTAGGAATGATTTGTTGTGGTTCAATTGGATTCTTTACAGCAGCAACAAATGCTGGAATAGCATTGGCTATCCCTTGAGCAACAATATTTTCGATGTCTTGTCTAGTAATATATTGATTTTCCTAATTTTGCTCAGATTGATTCCCTTCATTAACTGGTTCATTACTAGCGTTTTCCATCTGATAATTATTATAAATATAACTATTAGTATCAAATGATTGTAAATAAAACAATTACACAGAAGCACATAAAATCTTACAACACAGATATATGTATCCAAAATTATCGATGTTTCGACTTCTATTTTGTTTTATATATAGGCATCCATACTCACTTTTATCTTACAATGTTTTATTTCCCATTTTACAGAGTTATATTTGACTACTACTATTATTATACAGACATTCTTCCCAACCCCACTATTCTTTGGTCAACTGGCAGTTTAGTAGCGACGCTCCCTTTCGTCGTATTTCCAGGAAATTTGTTCCCCCATTTCCCGGATTCTATTCCCTGTACTTATCAGCTCTTCATCGAACTGACGGAGTTCGGCTAGGTTTTCGTTGCTCACTGGAGGATTGGGGATAGGTTCTGGATCAAACTGTGGAAGGAAAGAATAAGGACTGTTGATGATATTTTCGAATTGCCAGTCATTCGTCCACCATTCTTCCATTTGGCCTAAATGTTGAGTGTGGATTAGTGGGTCTGGAATAGCTGGTTCCAGATTTACAGGAAGTTGGTTTACGGCTCTATAAGGATATAGATTATTATGGATAGGGCTAATGACATCACAATTTGCAAGTAAACGGTCTATTTCGTCTTGAAATGTGATTTCTTCAGTTTGTCTAGAACTCTCCAATTTCTATTCCTTTTCCTTTATCTATAGGGTTTTCTATTTTAGGGAGTTTCCTAGTGGCTGGCTTTCTTCTGCGTACTTTCCTCCATCCTACATATCTTTTTTTCTTTTTAGGTTTCTCTTTTTCCAGCGGTGGAGCTTGGAATTCCAGGGGTTCCTCTATGTCAGCAATATAACCAGTAAAGTCGTGGGAGACTTCAATTGGTACTGAGTAGAGGTTGAAATTCTGAAATGCTTCCGATATCTCACTCATGCTGGACAGCATATATGCAAAATGCATAAAAATGCTTAGTTAAAACTTTGGAACAAAGTTTTGACAAATAAACATTAGAGTTTTATTGCATACTGATTTGTACAAAAGACTACAGGAAAGTGAACACACTATAATTTATTTATTTACTGGGTATTAATTTTCTACTAAACCAGGCTTATTGATAGTTTAGAGGTTTGCATTCTCTGCTACTGTAGCTAGCATATAAAGGTTTGCCCACTTTTCATCTAATGTGTCTTCCCAAGGTGTCCTATTGCCTAATTCCTGAATTTCTGGATTAAACCTCACTTTCTTGACTTGGGTTTTCTTTATTTTCTCCTGTCCCTTTCTAAGAAATGAATTTCTTTTATCTTGGGAGAGAGGGTTTTCATAATTTGCTTTACGGACAAAAATCCCTTCTTCCAGATCTGCTGGATGTTTGGAGGAAGAGGTTCCTTTTTATGTGGGTGCAGTATCTAATTTGTGGTAGATAGCAGAAATCTTTTGTTTACCCATACTGTAACTCAACAATTAATCAGTTAATAAAACATATTTTCACAGAATAGCAATTAAATTTCCTAAGTATTTCTCAATTATTTTAATAGGCTAAAATCAATAGTAAGCTTAAATCAGTGGCTCTGACACCACCTTTTCCTGTCACGGCCCGTGGCCCCGGTTTGACCCGGTCCAGAGCTGCGAGGCAGGAAATCCGATGGTATCTAATTAAGTGACAGCGGAAGTCTTTTTAAACAGGATCGATTATTATTAAAACTGCTCGTTTATATATAATATAGGGATAAATCCCATAATTTACAAATCAGTGATTTCACTGGGAAATCTTTATTTCTTTAAAACATGTTTCTTTATTTATTTACATTGAGCCACTTTCTAAGCTTGTAGTGCTCCACGGCACTTTTCCTTTGCTCACAACAGATCACCTGAAACATGTTTGAAAAAGGTTTTGTCAGCAGGGAAATACTGAGTGAATCATTCATTTTTACTAAAACGACTCGTTTATTATAATTCACAGTATTAAGAGAGATTACAATGTTTCTGATATCAAACCAACTACCCACAGTATTTGTCACTCGACTCTTTTTCGGTAACTGTGGTCATATCACCATTGGCTGCCCCAATGAATGACGAATATCACTATTTTTAGGTTCGCCCACCTAAAGTGATAACAACTGTAGTAATGTGCACAATACCCCACATACCGGCTGTAACTTGGTGATTACATAAACTTAATCACTGTAATTATAACCTTTGAAAATATTTTTGGAGTATTGTAAAACAGTTGATAAAAAGAGAATGACTCACATTGTAGATTTAACGAGCAGAATATAAGCCTACTGATTAGCCTTGATTAACCTAATTTAAATAACAATGCACACACAACAGGTTAGTAACTAATACAACAGTTACGACAATTCACGAGATTAAACCCTCACAACGATTTACAAGTGCAATACTTAACAATTCAACGGATTCACAACGAATGACAGAGTATAGTCCGATTTCGAACAGCACTCAAACATTCAAGTCGAAATCACGATGAATAACAAAGTATAACTCAATTTGAGCGGCACTTAAACAATCGTTGGATAGTTATAATCGATCGGACGTTGAATCGTAATAGCGATCGAGTTATTACCCTGATTGCGGCAGCACTACGTGATTAGTGTGTGTTAATTTGTGGTAAACAGAAAGTAATTCGATGCCTGAAACGAATTTCTTCGTCGAACATATGCCAAATTTCAAGTACCAATGTCTGCTATTTATAGTCACATTTTGCCCCCCCTTACGGACCGTAAGATTAAATTTGTTACGGTGCGTAAGGGTTGAAAATAGGTTATAGGGTAGCCACGGTTGGGACTAGCTTTGTTGACTTGACATATTCTATTTTTCGAAATTTGACAACGAATTATTGTAGATAATCGTCAACTAGGGTATACCCCCCTTAAGTTTTAGGGGCCCTAATCCTGATTCCGATTGTTCTGAAAATTTTTAGGGTTTGTTCAAAATCACTTGGGTTTCTCAATTAGGGTTTCCTATTGGCCAAATTAAAATAATAATTAGGACTTTTGATGAGAGTTGTTACAAGTGGGGTCACTGAGTTGGATGTTGAGCAGGACCCTCTGTTGCAGGCTACCGAGCCTTCCCCTAGATTTGAGGTGTTTGAGGTCATCGAGGAAGAGGAGATTCCGAAGGAGAGACCATCTGTTGAGGTACCCCCGCCCTTGGAGTTGAAGGAGTTTCCGTCTCATCTGGAGTACGCATTCTTGGGCGAGGGATCCCAATTACCCGTCATCATTTCTGCTGGATTGATGGAGGAGGAGAAGAAGAAGCTAATGAGTGTCCTGAGAGACCATAGGCAGGCGATCGCGTGGAAGCTAATGGATATCAAGGGTATTAACCCTTCGTTTTGCACGCACAAGATCTTGATGGAAGAGGAGTTCAAGCCGGTGGTTCAGCCTCAGAGAAGGCTAAACCCTAATATGCAGGACGTAGTGAAGAAAGAGGTGATTAAGTTGCTGGATGCAGGACTGATTTACCCGATTTCGGACTCTGCATGGGTGAGTCCCGTCCAGGTGGTCCCCAAGAAGGGGGGTATGACAGTGGTCGTCAACGATAGGAATGAGTTGATACCCACCCAGACCGTCACCGGCTGGCGAGTTTGCATAGATGATCGCAGACTCAATGATGCCACGCGCAACACTTTCCTTTGCCATTTATTGATCAGATGCTGGAGCGACTGTCAGGACGGCAGTTCTATTGCTTTCTTGATGGATTCTCAGGTTATTTCCAGATCCCTATTGCACCAGAGGATCAGGAAAAGACCACATTTACATGCCCTTTTGGCACCTTCGCGTATCGACGCATGCCATTTGGGTTGTGTAACGCTCCAGCCACATTTCAGCGCTGTATGGTGGTGATCTTTCATGAGTTGATCGAGGACTCCATGGAGGTGTTTTGGGATGACTTTTCTGTGTTTGGGAGTTCCTTCGATCACTGTCTGCGTAATCTCGAGCGTGTGCTTACTCGATGTGAGGAGACGAACCTGATGCTTAACTGGGAGAAGTGTCATTTTATGGTTCGAGAGGGGATTGTGCTAGGGCACAAGATTTACAGGCGAGACTTGAGGTTGATCAAGCCAAGGTTGATGTTATTTCCAAGCTCCTGCCGCCTACTTCTGTGAAATCGATTCGGAGTTTCTTGGGTCATGCGGGATTCTACCGCCGTTTCATCCGCGACTTCTCCAAGATTGCTCGCCCGATGTCCCAGCTGCTAGAGAAGGATAGGACATTCGTGTTCGATGATGAGTGTTTGAGGGCCTTCGAGTTGATTAGGGAGAGGTTAGTGAGTGCTCCCATTCTGGTTGCTCCCGATTGGAGCCTTCCTTTCGAGATTATGTGCGATGCCAGCGACTTCGCTGTTGGGGCCGTTCTAGGGCAGCGTAGGGAGAAACACTTTCATCCCATCTACTACGCTAGCAAGACCCTAAACGATGCCCAAGAAAACTACACCACGACGGAGAAGGAGTTACTAGCAGTCGTATTCGTGTGCGACAAATTCCGTTCTTATCTTGTGCTGTCGAAGACTGTTATTTTCACAGATCATGCGGCTCTTCGGTACCTGTTTGTGAAGAAGGATGCGAAGCCTAGGCTTATTCGATGGATTTTGCTGCTTCAGGAGTTTGATCTAGAGATTAGGGACAAGAAGGGGGCTGAGAACGTAGCTGCTGATCATCTGTCGAGATTAGAGAGCCCCGAGATAGAGAAAACTCAGGAGGATAGGATTGGGGATGAGTTTCCACATGAGGCGTTGATGTTTTTGAAAGCCCACGAGGAAGGCTTTCCCTGGTTTGCTGATCTGGCGAATTACTTGTCTACAGGTGACCTTGTGGAGGGCATAACGTACCAGCAAAAGAAGAAATTCTTTGCGGATGTCAAGCACTACATTTGGGAGGATCCGTACTTGTTTAGGATCGGTGCGGACCAGGTTTTTAGGAGATGTGTGTTTGGGTCCGAGTCTCGCAGTATTCTGCGACATTGTCATGAGGGACCGACTGGTGGCCATTATGATGCAGCTTATACCGCCAAACGCGTGTTTGATGCGGGTTTTTATTGGCCGACCATCTTTAGGGATGCACATGAGTTTGTGCGAAGCTGTGATGCCTGTCAGAGGACAGGAAATATCTCATTCCATAATGAGATGCCTCAGAACCCCATCCAGGTGGTTGAGATCTTTGATATTTGGGGTATCGATTTTATGGGTCCGTTCCCTATGTCGAGGGGTAACCGATACATCCTAGTCACAGTGGATTATGTTTCTAAGTGGGTGGAGGCAGAGGCCTTGCCTACGAATGACGCGAGGGTTGTTGTGAGATTCTTGAGAAGATTGTTTGCCAGGTTCGGGACACCGAAGTCCTTGATATCTGATCGAGGCACCCACTTCTGCAATTCACAGATGGAGAAGGTCTTGAAACGCTATGGGGTAACTCATCGGCTTTTGACGGCCTGTCATCCACAAACAAGTGGGCAGGTGGAAAATTCGAACAGGGGAATTAAGAGAATCTTGGAGAAAACTGTCGGAAACAGTCGTATTGATTGGTCCGAGAAGTTGGATGACGCTCTGTGGGCTTTTCGTACTGCGTACCGGACGCCTATTGGGACCACACCCTTTAGGTTAGTTTATGGGAAAGCGTGTCATCTACCGGTTGAGCTAGAGCATCGTGCATACTGGGCACTGAAGGCAGTCAATCTGGACTTGCCAGCTGCAGGTAAAAACCGGTTTCTTCAACTTCACGAGTTAGAGGAGTTACGCGATGAGGCGTATGAGAAGTCGTGGGCATATAAAGAGCGTACTAAGGCACTGCACGACAAACACTTGAAACAGGTGAAAGAGTTCAAGTGTGGGGAAAAGGTGTTGTTATACAATTCCTGGTTGAAGCTGTTCCCGGGAAAGTTGAAATCGCGTTGGTGTGGACCGTATGTGGTTACACAGGTGCTCCCGTACGGAACGGTAGAGGTTGAGAATGAGGACAGTCAGAAGTTTAAGGTTAATGGGCATCGGTTGAAACATTTTGTCGAGGGACCGACCGAGGAGAGAGAGGAGGAGGTGATTGACCTCCTTGTTATGAGCACGTGAGAGTTTGTTTTGCACGCTCGGGGTTTCCCGAGTTGTACAGTTTGTACCGTTATTTGTATTTTTCATTTTGTGTATTTTGAGTCTGTTAGTGTCTGATTTGTATCGAACGTACTGATCTGTTTGTCGAGGTGTGTAGTTCACAGGTGAAGAAAAGCGAACCGAGGCGAGAAGGTGGAATTTTGAAAATGAGGTAAATTTAGGGGTAGTATGTTAAATAATAATAATAATAACACTAATAAAAATATTGAAAATAATAATAATAAACATAATAATAATAAATAAATAAATAAATAAAAATTTAAAAGAAATAGTCTGCTTTGGCAGCCTTTACGGACCACGAAGATGTTCTCATACGATCCGTAAGCATTTCATCGGTTCAAAAAAAAAAAAAATAAATAAAAGCCCCAATTAGGGGTCGTCTTCCCCATTTTAACCACAAACCACCACCGCCTCCTGTTACCAACCACCACTGACCACCGCCCTCCATCGTCACCCACCTTTCTTTCCCCACCAGCCACCGCTCACCACTCACCACTCACCAACCCCCATTATCGTCTCCACCAGCCATCGTCCCCGCCGCACCGCTTTAACCACCACCTTCCACCATTGCCATTTCCGCCGCCGTCTCCACCGCCAGCAACCATCTCACACCAACCACATTTTCACCCACCGTCCACCGTCGACAACCGCCACTTCCATACCCATCGACAGCCACCAGCCACCACTGTTCACTTTGATTTACGCGCTTGATTGACTTGCAGGTATGTTCTTGTATACTTTTCTTGAATCAGTTAGTTTTTATCACTTGGATTTTACTCAGTAGTTATGTTTCAGTGTCGAGTCAGTATCTCGTGTCGGGTTCAGTCGTCTGGGGTCTCTGTCGTGTCGGTTTAACTTTAGGTGAGTTAATGTGCATTGTTATGTTTGAGTTTGAGTTGTTTCGCGTTGAGTAGTGATCAGTCTTAAATTGTGGTTAATCGAGTCTAGTGTCGAGTCGCATTAGTTAATTGTTTTTAGTTGAGTTTTCTGTTGAGTCGATTAGATTTTGCGTCGTTCTTGTAATGCTGCTTTTGTTATTGTTGTTGTGATAATATCTTGTATTGTGTCGAGTCATAATTCAGGCGTAATGTGTATGATGTACCATTCATTTCGGATGCCTATAGTATGATGAGGTTGAGCTTTGAATTGATATATGTCTAGTGTCAAGTTGCGTTTTATTTGCAGGATTGTGACCGCCTCGCCCGTACTCAATCTCCATTCGGGCGAGGACGGTTGGTTTCTTGTAAATGCGTCGGGGGCATGCCAAAATTTTTAATTTTTGTTTTTGTATTTATTCGTTGCGGCCGCGAACGAAATGCTATACGGCCGCAACCACCACCCCCAGCACACCAAAAAATATGTCTTTATGTTTTCCATTTAGTTTAATTATAAAATACATATATATACAAAAAAAATACAAAAAAAAATTTGAAAATGCATCGTAAAACGTGTTTGGGGGCGGTGACTTGTATTGTTACTTTGTAGTTCTCACTGTTGTAAATAAGTGCAGGTATGGCATCTTCGTCCCAGTCGGGCCGAAAGCGAGGACGTCCATCCGGTCAGCGCACACCACCACAGCCGCCGCCCGAGCGTCCTGCTCGGGTGATCCGATATTCGGAGGATGCGCCGATGCCTGATCCGCTAGCAGCACTACCATCACCAGTTGACCTTCCCCCGGAGGAGGAGCACACATTGCTGCAGTTTCACCCGGATTCAGACGAATATACAGCCTTGCAGAGGTATCTCGGTCTATGATATCACCGAGCTAGGGTTCTAGATTGGGGATTGATGGAGCGCATGGGCGTACGTGCTAGACTTGAGGGATTGATCACACCTCGCTAGAGGAGGTTATTAGACGAGAGGCGAGCAAATCATCATGAGCTTGTACTGGAGTTTCATTCTACTTTTAGGCTTCATCATGCTCGTTTCACTGAGCCAGCTGCAGTCAGTTTTGCTCTCGGACGGCGGACACATATACTGTCCCTTGCTCAGTTCGCCGTCCACACAGGGTTGTATACGTTAGAGGAGACTACGCAGCCGATATTCACTGAGAGTTTGATGGGTTGGACGGATGAGGCATTACCTCAGTGTGTCACCACGACACAGCTGACGGCATTTTGGTCCACCATAGGAGATGGTGTGTGGGTTTCTGGTATTCCAGCCACACAGATCAGAGATCCAGTTATCCGTTTTCTTCATCAGATTTTAGCATGCACCATTCTTTCTCGATACATGAGTCTCGAGAAAGTGACATATCATGATCTGTTTGCCTTATACTGTATGGTGGAGGGCCAGGAGGCCAATGTGGCAGTATTCTTACTACATGCACTTGACAGGGCTCGAGGACGCGGTACAGACTCTAGGATTTGTATGGGATCATATGTTAATGTACTCGCAGAGAGCTTGGATGTTTATCAGGATTTTCCGCCAGGATGGTTACACGAGGAGCCTGCTGGGTCATTGTACAGACTTGGTGACATGAGGCAGATGATACAGCTATTGGCAGTAGGCGATCCACCTAGGTTTCTTGAGCCGAGGGCAGTTCAGTTAGTTCCTGGGGCCGAGGGAGCGGCACAGTAGGATGCCCCAGTGGTTGCGCCACGTCATCAGCATGGCGGTAGGCAGAGAGCTCAGGTTAGGGGAGCTGGAGCTCCTAGGGCAGCGAGGTCAGTGGACGAGAGGCTGGATAGTTTGGAGCAGGCTGTAGATGAGGTTAGGGATACACAGGTAGAGATCAGGACGATGCTTCAGCGCATCATGGATCATCTTCACATTCCTCCACAGGGTCAGCAGCCACCACCAGGCCTGCAGTAGTCAGCATCAGCAGGGATTTTGGGTTACCTTTGTACTTTTCCTTTTATTTTTGTTTTTATGATCATGGTCTGTACTTGATACATATATTCGGGGGAATTGTAAGGGTAACCGGTTGGGTCTTTTGTTGTACTTGTACGTTGTATATTTATTGTATATTATGGTTGTGTTTGATATATTGCTTCTAGCCGTGCAGTTCATTATACAGGTTAGATTATGATGCTTAGTCGCGTAAGTTGAACGGTTTGTTTGTCTACGAGAAGTGTATCGAGCATATCAGGGGAGTTTCCGTTTCACCTCTCCTGTTTGTTGTTGTTGTTGTGTATTTTTGTATTTGTTTATTTCCTTTTCGTTCACATTGGGGACAATGTGTCTTTCAAGTGTGGGGATGGGGGAATTTTGTAAATTGAGTATGTAAATTTTGTTTTATACATAAAAAAAATTAAAAAAAAAGAAAAAAAAAAGAGTTGGTTTTGCAAGTCCCAGTCCTTTAGCGCATAGAAAACGAGAACCTTTTCAACACGTCGGTCAAAAACAGTTTAATTGTCGAATTTACGAGTTGGAGAGCACATGTTTCTTTAAGTTGCGGGATAGTAGGTTGATTGATTCTGTTTTTGGGAAGTAAAAGGTTTTGGGATGCCTAGGATAGTGGATTGAGCCAGAGAGTTGATTGATTGTGCATTGTCGATATCGGTAGCCCTTATTTACCACATGATAGTGAGATTTGAGCCTTTACATGTTTCATATTTATATGTTCACTACTTTCGTTTCATGTGTGTTTACCGACTTTGTTGCATTACTTTAGAACTTGTGCGTTTTGATACAGTTTGAGACCTTCGGTTAGGATTTGGCATGGATATGATAGAGGCATTAGGATCACCTTTTGTTTAGCCTTGTGTTTTGACCCGTTTCACCATTACCCTTAGTTACACCACTTTGAGCCTAGCCATTCGTTTGTTACCCATTTGTGATTTGATAGCCGGATCGTATTACGTGATGTTTATATGTGATTGAATAAAAAAAAAATATATATGAAAAAAAAATGAAAAAAAAGAAAAGAAAAAAAAGGAATAAAGTTGTAGGTCAAAATGACCAAAATGTTAATTTGTGTTTAGTGTTCATCCGGTTTTTCGTGTGTTTACGTGTTTAGCCATATACTCCCAAAATAAGAAAAAAAAATTAACCTGCCTTTAGCCCTTGCCTACCCAATAAAGTCCTTTTGATCCGTGCCGAGTTTTAACAAATAGGTGGAAATCTGATTGACGTACAAGCTTATGATAGTCTTGCTTCATAGTTTGGTTTTGAGAGTTCACTTGAATTATCATATATATTAGCCGAGTGTCGAGTGAAATTGTGAGGGGTATTGACATTGCATGATTGGTTGCTTGAAGGTGAGAAAAACTTGATTAGGTCGGCCCGTTTTTGAGAAATATTTTGAATGATCAACCTTTTGAACGATGTAAGTCTTGCGAAACCTCTGTGTTTGATGATTTCGTGGTTCACGTTATAATTTGTTCGAGACTTGCGTCCTTGTTAAGTGTTTAAGTTGGACATGTTGCTTGGGATTTTGCTTAGGGACAAGCAAAAGGTTAAGTGTGGGGATGTTTGATGTGTCTAAAATTATACACATTTTATGCATCGAATTCCTTACATTTTGAGAAGTTTGTAATCGGTTTTCCCGCGATTTTGGTACTGATTTGATTATATGTTATATTTACAGGAATTTGTGAAGAACCTGTTGATTTCGCGGTGAAACCGAAGGAAAGTAATTGCAGCGAAAGGAGCACGGAAAGACGTGTCGGAAAACAAGGAAAAAGAAATAAAGGTTGCTGAACAGGAGGCCTTACGGACCGTAAGACCTGGTCTTTACGGTCCGCAAAGAGGTGGCGCGCGCAGAATTTTCTAACAGCCTTACGGACCACAAGAGTTGTTACATACGGTCCGTAAGTATGTCGGTTTTCACAAAAAAATGTTATAAATACAATACAGCCGATTAGGGTTAGAGACACGCATACCAGGTGACTTTGGAGCATTCTTGGACGATTTTGAGGCATCTTGGAGCTGTGCAAGAGTCTGGGAAGCTTTCAGTTCAAGTTTTGGGCATAATCGGTTCATTAACATTAGTTTTTCGGTTTCTTTTCGTCTTGAACTATGAATTCAGTTGTTTTCAGACTTTGTTTAGTTGTTTTCTCGAATATTATGAGTAGCTAAACTTCATAACTACCTGGGTTTTGATGAACTAGAGGATTGTAATGCGTTTTTGCCGTTATTTCGGTTATTTGATGTGATTTACATAACTTTTCCTTGAAATTGATCTTGATATTGCATGTTGGTATGTTTTGATTGTTTTATTAGTCAATAAATTCAGCGGTTTAGGCACGAAGAAATTCCCCCTAGACTTAGGATTTAATTTAATTCGGTTATCTTAGGATTTTCGGGTTGAATCTTGTGTTGAGAAATTGACCAAGTTGACTAATAATTAAAATCACTATATTAAAACTTGCATCCTCATCTTGTGACTCGAAAGACGATTAGGGTGAGCTAGGTTATTAGCTAATTATTGGTGGGTAGATTGGGTGACCGATAGTTCGGGCTCGTTTATTGCATCGTAATTAAGGTTTCCTAGGATTTCAATTATCAAGGTTGAGTTTGCTTTGCGATTTGAGGGTTTTGGGGGTAAAGTTGCTTTCATTGCTTGATCTTCGTAGGATTTGGTATCGACAGCTCGAGCCGGTTCGTTCTAGCACTTCACATTTAGTCTTGCTCTTTCGTTTGGGACATCTCTAGCGGGGGGTCAATCGAGGGAAATAGATATTTAACCATTATCATTGTCATATTAGCATTGCATGATTCTAGGGATTCGACACCTAGGTAGTCCTTATCTCATATATATTTGATCACAATTTGCTCTCGTGTTTGCTTCATTTTGCTTGTTTTGTTTTCTACGCTTTCTTAATTAATTTAGTTATTACTTAAATATAAAAAAAATCAACTTAAAACAAACTTAAAAATTGACTTTATATTCAATAGAGGTTCATTATCTAAAGTTTGCATATAGTGTCCACGGATTGATATCCGGTCTTGCCATCTACACTACACTGCGACCGGTGCACTTGCCGATTATGTGTGGTTTAGTTTGTGATTCCATTTTAAAACTTGTTCGAAATTAATAGTCACATTTTCACACATCAGCCACACTATCTAGTTCCACTAAGACATGCAGCACGGGTAATCACATCAAGGTATCAAATATGTTGTTTCATGCAAGTCATGTGTGTGTAACTACTAAGCAAGTAATGCATAAGTAAACAGAAGACGAACCTTGCAATCTGGAGCTGAGTGTCATGGTCGATTTTCAAAATGGTTCGGTTATAGTCTGGTTTTATAAAAACGTTTTAAAACCTAATTCACTATAACTAGTGGCTCTGATACCAAACTGTCACACCCCCAAAATACCACATGTGGAACCACCGCGAGACGTGTGACGTACCAGGATCCAAGCCATCAATCACATTGAACCAATAATAAATATTTAAATAGAACATTCGATTCATTTCGTAATATAAATCCAAGTCATAAATTAAAACCAAAGTAAACATTCAGCGGAAGCATATAGTAAATTGTTAATCAACTGTTTCAAAACAAGTGTTCAAAACCAACGTAACAAGTATCCAAGAGTCTCGATCCATGACCACCCCAGCACTCCCAGATAGCAAGTCCATAACCAAGAATCTAATGACCTGCAAGCATGCAGACAAGTGTGTCAGACGACGCTGGTGAGTTCAAAGTTTGTGAATACGTTTTAGTTACCAGATATAAGTACAATTCAATGATTTGATGTTGTTATTAACTCGATTACCACAGATGGCTCTAGATTTATTTGCCCAAACCCCAATGCTCTATCACACATTGGTCAAGTGGTTAAGGTAATTAGTTCACGACCGTCCTCCCCTGTACGGTGTGAGGGTGCCAAACCTAATAGCGCTATCAACTAATAACCTCGTTGCCTCCCCGGCAACCAATCGGTAGATGTAAGGGGACTTAATGATAGAAATGAGTGTAATAACCAACATCCCAATAACCCGACGTTCCTCCCCGGAACGATTACCAGATGTCCCTCCCCGGGACGCATGCTTGGGAAAAAGCACTGAACTCACATTGGTTTGCTCGGTATGATTAGTTACTTGTTCACACTTAGTTAATAGAAGCCTATGGTGTTCATGTACACGTAATCAGTTTCACATTCGCAAGGTTCACGTATAAATAAAAGTCATAGTCTATTCAATCAGCGGTCACCGGATGGCACATAGCAGTTATACAAACTCATTCAAATACATAATTCACATGTATGTTTCGTAACAATGCTTAATAGTTAAGTGTGCTATATGTAAAACCAAATCATGTCTTTCCCCAGTTACAACTATCATCATTAACAGGCAAAACTCAACATATAGTCATTAATTATCATACGTGTTCCTAACTACAGTTTGATTGTGAGATTCAGTCCTTCATGGCGACGAATTATCCTCAAGTTTCGTCGATATGATGGCCGACAAAAATCATTATTCGCCGAGAGATAAGCCGACGAAATACCAAGTTTCGTCGAGGGACAGGCCGACGAAAATCATTATTTGTCGAGGGAACTTTCGTCGTTGCCTTATCAGCTGCTAATCTTGCGAAAAACCCTAACTGTAACTGTTCCATTCATGACAATACAATCATTTGCAATCATTACTCAATCATTCCAATCATCAATTACATCACACAATTATCATCAAACCAGTGATCGTCCCCTAATAATGTGAAACTCCTTGATTATCAACATTCAACAAGATCGTCCCTAATACTATCAAGTTTCAGAATTCCATATCAGGTTATTTCACGTATAACTAGATCAATGTTTTAACATACTCCCTAGATGATTACTATATCTATATCATCAACAGGATGCTCCAACGACCTTATTAAAACTATACATAATCATGATTGACATTGCCAATAAGAAATCAACAGTTTATACATAACCTAGAACAAACAATACATAATAGAACAAGTGTTGTCGCACTCACCGGAGAATCGAAAAGGAATGACAGTACTTGAATCGGTGAGAGGGGAAAGCTTTGTGTGAGTGCAAGGTTGCCGTCAGTATTAGAGAAGAGGAGATACTAGGGTTTCGCTAAATAAAACTCCGTGTACAATACGTGAATATAACGTAAATATATATCCGAATCGTGTTTGGGTCGTACTTGGGCCAAAAGTCCATCTCGGCGACGACGAAACATCAAAGGGGCGACGAAACTCCCTTCTTCGTCGAGTCCGTCTTTCATCGAGTTGTTGTTGACGAAACATCCAGTGTTTCGTCGAGTGTGAGAGTGCAAGGGTAATCTCAAACAGTTAATCAGTTTCAATATCTTAATCATAATCATTAATCATAAGACCATCATAAGACCAAACAATATTACAGTAATCATTCATATACCAAACATGCACAATTACAATGCGAACAAATTACGAAAACACCGGTGTGAAACAAGTAACGTGTCGGGAAGGACCTTGAAAACTCGGGTTGTCCCACACTACCCCCCCCCCCCCAAAAAAAACCTAAAAAAATCTAAGAGTAATTTTATAAAATGTTCATGTAGAGTAATTTTGGTCCTTTAGGATAATTATCAAAATTACACTACCCCCCCCCCCCAAAAAAAAAAAAAAAAAAAACCTAACCCCCACCCCCCAAAAACCTAAAAAACCTAACCCCCCCCCCACCTAAACTAAAAGCTAAAAACTAAACCATAAGGCTAAACCCCATAACTAAATGCTAACAAAATTATTCTACAGGATCATTTTACAAAATTGCTCTACAAAGATCAAAATTACTCTACAGAATCATTTTACAAAATTATTCTATAAGATCAAAATTAATTTACAGGATCATTTGTAGAGTAATTTTGAATTGTATGTTGTTTGATAAACTTGCAAGGTAATTTTGATTCACTTGTAAAAGTAATTTTGATGCAGAGTAATTTTAATACACTTGTAGAGTAATTTTGATAATTACCCTACAAGAACAAAATTACTCTACAAGAACATTTTACAAAATTACTCTACAAAAGATCAAAATTACTCTACAGGATCATTTGTAGAGTAATTTTGATAGTTACTGATAATTACAAAAATGCCACCGCACTTTTTGTCTTTTCCTTCAGTTCGTACGTTTTGTACGTTAACTTTATTTGTATTTGATCTTTTACCTATATTTATAAACCCATGTGATTTCAATCTTTGATACCTTAGTTTGCTTGGAAATCTAACACATAGTTTTTAGTTTGAAATGCTCACCAGATTGAAGATGGTTCCTGCTGAACTCCTTATTCTAGATTGTGTGTTTTCGAATGATTATGTATGATGATTATTATATCATATTAATATACTTGTTGACCCAACCCGAAAATTCTAACGTTTGTTGTGAGAAATCTGACTACCATAAAAAGTGAACCCATAGAAAAAAAATTCTGGATCCGCCACTGATACTACATGAAGTCATGGCATAACAGCAAGGCAACACGTAGGTGTCACATAAACCTTGGGGTTTTTCCCTCCATATAACAAAAGGGAAGATGTTGTGTTGTGGCCTTGTGGGCATGAAGGGCTTTGAAAAAAAATCGAAATCTCAAAAAACCAAGGGGCAACACTTGTGAAAATCTCTATGGAGAATGGGGCACCGCCCAAGGTGAGGAGGAGGAGGCAGATGGTGTGGGTGGCGTGAAGGGACTTGCCTCCCCTCTTCACGCCTCCATTCCGTATATCCTAAATTAAGGGTGATATACTCTCTCCTGTATTTGGGACCAGTCACGAATAACTATCTTTCTCTCCTCCTATCTTACATTTATCGCAACGTTTGAGAAGATCAAGCTATACTACCTTGCGATCCCTTTTATTCTTAATTTTTCTTATATCAGACGATCGGAGAGTAAAAAAGGCGTAAGGTTCACAATGGTGTAAAACTAAAATGGGATATACCGGGCTAGGATTCGAGTTACAGGAACAAGGGCCAAACCAACCACCAAGAATGGAATCGTCGAGCGAAAACACTTGACAACCACCTGGAAGTAGCTTTTCTTGACACCAGACCTTTCTCCATCAATTAGGAATCTGATGCCGTCACTAAACACATACCTTAAATTGTAGCTATTTTTTGAGTGTTTATTTTTTGGTGTCTAATCCGCATATATATCACCATTGCTCTTGATTTTCTAGACTGTATATCTCTTAAATGTCAACATATACACGTGTGATTTAGTTTACGAAGATTTTTCAATGCCGAGAACCTCGATCAGAGAGTAAAAAAGGCGTAAGGTTCACAATGGTGTAAAACTAAAATGGGATATACCGGGCTAGGATTCGAGTTATAGGAACAAGGGCCAAACCAACCACCCAAGAATGGAATCGTCGAGCGAAAACACTTGACAACCTCCTAGAAGCAGCTTTTCTTGCCCCCAGACCTTTCTCCATCAATTAGGAATCTGATGCCGTCACTAAACACATTCCTTAAATTGTAACCGTTTGTTGAGTGTTTTATTTTGTGTCTAATCCGCATATATATCACCATTGCCCAGGATCCAAGATTGATCGTAAGAGTTCTTGACAATCAAAGGCCATGTTTGCCTAAGTCTCTTACATCACTTGGTGAAGACAAGTGTCTAGTGTAATACTTTTTATTTTTAATCTTTTCGCACTTTTTATTTGGTTATGTATTAATGATTTTAATAACTAGTTTCTTATGTTGAAGGTGAATCTTCCTTATCATTTGTCCGTGGTGTCTTGGCATTATTTTACTGTCTATATAAATAAAAGATTTTTACCATTCATATCCCCACGGTCTATATGGAGATATGTTGGCTACCTGGTCGGGGGTTAAGGGAATGGTTTGGTAAGAGTCTTGCCTTGTTCAGTATATAGATCCTGCAAGGACCTGGGTCAACTTTAGTAGGACCTCCTTCAATACCCACTGGTATTGGATGGCGGGGGTCCGAACTCCTTGATCCCCTCATATGTAAACTACTATTAAAACATTAACCCAGCTATTTAGAATTGTATCCCTGCTGACTCAGACTACTTAGCCGAGGGTAACGTCACCTTCAAAAGAGGGGCCTACCACATTACGCATTAATAACTTAATTAATTATCTTTCAATAATCCAACCATTTAGGATTGTATCTTTGCTGACTCAAACTACTGGGTTGAGGGTAACGTCACCTTCAAAAGAGGGGCCTACTACAATAACTAAGATAATCTCTTAAAAAGTGCAAAAGTGCGAAAGTAATCAAAGGTTACATTAAACACGAGTCAGATCCAAGTGATTCATCTTGTCTATCTGTTTTATTTTATTTTTATTTTCAGCATTTTTAGCTTTTTTTATTTTAGTTTAAAACATTTTTCTAAACTTTTGATTTGATTAGACGTTGAGGATAAACCGGTACTAAAAGTTCTTGTGTCCTTGGACGACCTCGATATCTTACCAACACTATACTATGCTCACGATGGGTGCACTTGCCCATAGGTGTGTTTGGTCTTAGTAAAATATCGTGTTTTATAAATTTAAAACTTGACTAACGTGTAAAAAGGGCTAAAAATATATATAAAAACATATAACACCACACGCGCATCAAGTTTTTGGCGCCGCTGCCGGGGACACAAGGATTCTAAGAAAGTTAGGAATCAACGGCCTAGTCATTTTTCTTATTTTTCTACTTTTCTTAGGATTTTTTCTTAATTTTTCAGCTTCTGCAGAGCTCAGCACGGGCCGTGCCTGGTCGGACACGCCCCGTGCCCAACATTGTTACTGACAGTTTTTATTTTCTGAGTTACAGAGAGTTGAGCACGGGGCCGTGTCGGTGCAACACGGGGCTGTGTCGAGCTCCCCAGTAACAGGGATCCGGAAAACAATCATTGTATATCCGACGACGGGCCGTGTTCATCTGAGCACGGGGCCGTGGTGAAGCTTCTGACCAACGTTCTTTTTGTTTTTATTGCAGGACTTGGAACCCAGGCACCACATATGAACTTTCCACGCAGTGTATGAGCTCTAGTTGTAGTAGAGACATAAAAGAACCCCTAGACGAACCCGAACGCTTTCTAAGAAGAAGACTTAAAGCTAAAAACCAAGAGAAAGTTTCGGGGGACCCACTTCCAATGGCGGACCAACGTACCCTCATGGATTACCTACGACCCACCGTAGGTAATCTCGGCGCCGCTATCAATGCACCAAATGTCGAAGCCAACAACTTCGAACTTCGGCCGCATTTGATACAAATGCTTCAAAACTCCGCAACCTTCCATGGGCTTGCGGACGAGGATCCCCATCTACATATTACTAATATCTTAGAAATATGTGATACCTTTCGGATCAATGGAGCATCAAACAACGCCATCCGCCTTCGAATGTTTCCATTTTCACTAAAAGACCGAGCTAAGGCTTGGCTTAATACCCTCCCAGTTGGCTCGGTAAACACCTGGGATGAACTAGCCCAAAAGTTTCTATATAAGTATTTCCCTCCTGCTAAAACGGCTAAATTAATGACTGAAATTAATACATATTCACAAGAGGATGGGGAATCCTTATATGAAACTTGGGAAAGGTTCAAGGAGCTACTAAGAAAGTGTCTTCATCACGGTCTTGCGGTATGGCAACAAGTATCCACTTTCTATAATGGGTTGTTGCCACACACAAGACAAACACTTGACTCTAGCTCCGGGGGACTTTTAAGTAATCGTCGCCCAAATGAAATATATAATCAAATTGAGGAAATTGCTCAAACCAATTTTCAGTGGCACACTCCCCGAGGCAATAAATCTATTGCCCCGGGCACCCATAAGGTTGATGAAAGCACTTCTTTACAAGCTCAAATCAAGGCCCTTTCTTCAAAAATCAAAAAGCTTGAGATGACAAAAATGGCCTCGGTTATGGCTTGTGAGGGGTGTGGTGGGCCACATGAAAATTGGAGTTGTATGAAAGAAGTAGATAATCAAACGGAATCGGTAAACTACATTGATAATAGACCTAGGCCGTCGGGTCCTCTAATGGGTACCTACAACCAAGGATGGCGTAACCACCCTAACCTTGGTTGGAGAGAACCCGACAATAGTAGTAACCAACAAAATCTAAACCAACGAACAAACTTTCAACAACCAAGAAACGAGTCACAAAATTTCTCTCAACAACAAGGGGGACGAGAAAGGCTTGAAGATACCGTATCTCGCCTCATCTCCGACACCGAAAAGAAAAACTCGGATCGATTTCAACAATTGGAATCGAATTTTAGAAATCAACAAGCTAGTATTCAAAACATTGAAAAACAATTAAATCAACTAGCTCAAAATTTCTCTGAGAGACCACAAGGCACGTTACTAAGTAATACCGAAACCAACCTAAAGGCGCAAGTACATCTCATCACATTGAGAAACTGTACCGTGGGTCCCGAGGAGGCTCCATTACCTCCCACTGAAAGAAGCCGATCTAGCCAAACCATAACTCCACCCACGCCCCAATAAGAGAAGGCTTCTCCACCAAATCAAGAGCCCACCAAGAATCCTCCGGTTCCGTACCCCGGTTGGTTAATTCGCCAAAAGACCGATGAGCAATTCGTAAAGTTCGAAAATTTGCTAAAACAATTGCATGTTAATGTTCCATTTATCGAAGTCATAACTCAAATGCCTAGATATTCAAAATTTATGAGGGACTTCCTCACTCATAAAAGGAAAATTGAATCATTGCAATTAGTTAATTTAAGCGAAGAATGCTCCGCCTTGCTACTCAACAAACTCCCGCAAAAGAAGATTGACCCTAGAAGCTTCACAATTCCTTGTTCAATTGGGGAATCCCCCATTCGCAATGCACTAGCCGACCTCGGGGCTAGCATCAACCTCATGCCCGCATCAATGTTTAACCGACTCGGCCTAGGGAAAACAAGCCCAACAAAAATGAGCATACAACTCGCCGATAGGTCCGTTAAATATCCACATGGTGTCGCCGAAAATCTATTGGTCAAAGTCGGCGAATTTGTCTTCCCGGCCGACTTTGTCATACTAGATATGGAGGAAGATACCAAAGTACCACTCATCTTAGGAAGGCCATTCCTAGCTACGGCCCACACAGTGGTAGACATGAATGGTGGAACACTAACATTGAGGATCGGGGACAAGGAAATAAAGTTTGGAGTTGGAAAGAGAGTAGAAGACGACGACGACCTGGTCAACTACATGAAGGTCATAGACTCGAGTTTGGATGATGCTCTCTGACGGTGCAGCATGGGATGCAAAACATCCCACTTGGGTAACATATGACCAGGCTTTGGGTCTAGCCAAGGACCCTTATAAACGTGGCGCACCACGGAGGCATTCCGCGGAAATATCGTTAGTTTAGTTTAGATTAATTTTTATGTTTTCTAGTTTAGTTTTAATTTTCAGGAATAAAACACACTCGGGATGGTGAAGGATACCAAGGGAAATTGAACCAGCACCCCATACACAAAAAACAAACCCGACAATTTTTCTTCATTACAGCAAGTTCAGCACGGGGCCGTGCTCAACCAACACGTCCCGTGCTCAACCATCTGCAGAAAAATGCCCAGTTCAGGTACCTGGACACGGGGCGTGCTCACTGAACACGCCCTCGTGTCCAGCCTTCTGTTACTTTGTTTTATTTTCTGTTACTGGCGATCTAAACACGGGGCCGTGCTCGGACACCACGGGGCCGTGTCAAGACACCCAGTAACATAAATTTTTGCTTTTTCACATCTTTTTACACATTCAATCAACCTAAAAACTTATTTTTGGGACACATTGAGGACAATGTGTAATTTAAGTGTGGGGGGGATGCTAAAACCTTGAATCTTGCAAGTCCTAATTACAAGCCTTACACAAAACTCTATTGGAACCGCTAAACACCCAAATTTTTTTTTTCAAAAACTTTTCCTTTTTTTTACTTGTCTAGGTTTAATTTGGGAATTTCAAGTTCTAAAAAAAGGTTATATTTTTACAAATTTACAACCGATAGCGTCGTGATAAAAAGAACCAACATAAGAAAATTATGAAACGGCATGACAAATCTAGTTAAAATTTGATTATATATACTTGATCACATAAAAACCCACTCCCACAAAAAGTGAGTTTTGAGCCTTTATTGAGCATACAAATATACATCTTTAAACTAAGTGCTCATTTTTCGTTTCTTGTGTGAATAGCCGCTTGGTTCTTACGACTCTAGAACTTGCCACGACGATACATTCCCGGTCCTTACCAACTTAAACCCAAGTAAGTAAACGATGGAGGCATTAGGACTAACCCTTTTTATTTCAACACCATTATTTTTCTTTTTTTTACCACCTACCCAAAATCCCCCTAGTTAACCCTTTTGAGCCTAAATCTTTTCATTTCTTAACCCAAATCAAACACCCTTTTACCTACCTAAAACCCTTTTTCATTTTAAACCCTTTATTTTAGTAACAAAGCTCGGTTTTTCTTATGAATTCTTAAAAAAAAATGATGATGAAGCCAAAAGAAATAAACAAACAAGTTTATCAAAAAGAACTTTGTTTGAAGAATTGCTTCATCAAAATAAAAAGTTACAAAAATAAAAAGTCTTACGAAAACCGACGCTTTTTATGCCTTTCGCCCTTTTCTACTAACCACTAACCCAACCACCTACCTTTAACCCAAGCCTAACCCTTCCCCAAAGTCCTCTTGATATTTACAAAGGTGTATAGTTAAAAAGGAGGAGGATTGATTGCTTGGCAAGCTTATGGTAGGAGTAAGTTACATATTCGGCCGAGTGTTGAGTGATCTCCCGTGAGGTATGTGAACTTGTATATAAATGAAATTTTAAAAAGGCATGTTATGCCCTAATAAGTAATTTATCTTATGTAATGTTTTAAATAAATCATGATGAATAGGATTGTAAATAGATAAAAATAAAACTTAATAAAGAATCTTGGAAATCCCGACACTCTATGACAAGCCCAAAAACCTTCTCTTCTACCCATTCCATTTGGGAGTGTAAGCCATATTATAAAGAGTTTTGCTTGAGGACAAGCAAAGATTCAAGTGTGGGGGTATTTGATGTGCGCAAAATGCAACATATAAATTACATTAATTGTGGCATAAAACTAACCATTTTTTTAGTACTAATGTTGGAAAAAGTGTGTTTTTGTCTTCCTTTTGTATTTTCAGGATTAAATGAGCTCAAATGAACAAAAGAAGCAAAAAGGCAGCTAAATCTAACACAAATACAAGAAAAAGAATAAACGTGGCATGCCCGACCCCCCGACAGCATCTTCCCAAGCAAAAAATAAGAGAACAGAAGGCTGAACACGCCCCATGCTTAATGAGCACGGGGGCGTGCCCAAGTGTTTGTAGAAAAGACAAAGTTGTAGAAGCTTCTATCACCCACCACGGGGGCGTGTCCAGCGGACACGGGGCTGTGGTCAACTCTAAGATTCGTAAAATCTAGGAAAATCTTGATAGTACAGATACGCTTCTGCACACGGGGTCATGCCTAGCGGACACGGGGGTGTGGTCAACTAATGTAGACAAACTGCATTTAATGAAGAAAGAGAAGATGGGTGGACACGGGGCCGTGTCCGGGCTTCTGTGCAGGCTATAAATAGGGGTGCTTGGCTCATTTGCAAACCATCCCTTGGCAAACCACCTCTCTCACACTTCACCCACCCACCATCACAACCCACATCCACCACCATCATCCATCATCCATCATAGAGTGTGTGAGTAGTCTCGGGATCCAAGATTGATCGTAAGAGTTCTTGACAATCAAAGGCCATGTTTTCCTAAGTCTCTTACATCACTTGGTGAAGACAAGTGTCTAGTGTAATACTTTTTATTTTTAATCTTTTCGCACTTTTTATTTGGTTATGTATTAATGACTTTAATAACTATTTTCTTATGTTGAAGGTGAATCTTCCTTATCATTTGTCCGTGGTGTCTTGGCATTATTTTACTGTCTATATAAAATAAAAGATTTTCACCATTCATATCTCCACGGTCTACATGGAGATATGTTGGCTACCTGGTCGGGGGTTAAGGGAATGGTTTGGTAAGAGTCTTGCCTTGTTCAGTGTATAGATCCTGCAAGGACCTGGGTCAACTTTAGTAGGACCTCCTTCAATACCCACTGGTATTGGATGGCGGGGGTCCGAACTCCTTGATCCCCTCATATGTAAACTACTATTAAAACATTAACCCGGCTATTTAGGACTGTATCCCTGCTGACTCAGACTACTTAGCCGAGGGTAACGTCACCTTCAAAAGAGGGGCCTACCACATTACGCATTAATAACTTAATTAATTATCTTTCAATAATCCAACCCTTTAGGATTGTATCCTTGCTGACTCAAACTACTGGGTTGAGGGTAACGTCACCTTCAAAAGAGGGGCCTACTATAATAACTAAGATAATCTCTTAAAAAGTGCAAAAGTGCGAAAGTAATCAAAGGTTACACTAAACACGAGTCGGATCCAAGTGATTCATCTTGTCTATCTGTTTTATTTTATTTTTATTTTCAGCATTTTTAGCTTTTTTTATTTTAGTTTAAAACATTTTTCTAAACTTTTGATTTGATTAGACGTTGAGGATAAACCGGTACTAAAAGCTCTTGTGTCCTTGGACGACGTCAGTATCTTACCAACACCATACTACGCTCACGATGGGTGCACTTGCCCATATGTGTGTTTGGTGTTAGTAAAATATCGTGTTTTATAAATTTAAAACTTGACTAACGTGTAAAAAGGGCTAAAAATATATATAAAAACATATAACACCACACGCGCATCAACATGCGTTAGTATAATAACCCATTTTACATTAGTTATACCCTCCCCGAGACAGAACTCCAACGACTACGCCGGGAGAGCCTCGACAGTCGTTACGAAGCACTAGATCAATCGGGTAACGTATCTAATACGTAACCGAGGGTTAAAATACTTACAACGAGGCAGAGCTTCGCTATTTTAGTGGGTATAATACCTGGGAATTATTTTAGCTATTCAGAATTGAGAGAGAAATTTTGTTTTTGAACGATTGAAAATGAACATCGAACTCTCTATATATAGGCTGGAACAGCGGGCTCTCGCGCCCCGCGAAAGATGAGGAGAAGGTTTACGCGGCCCGCGAGGGCCCTAAAGGCGGCAACTGGTTTGCTGAGTCATCCCGGGTTCTGACGCGTGTCTTGACACGTGGCACGATGCAGTTTCACCGTCTGTCACTCGCTCGCGCCCCGCGTAAGCTTAGGAGCAGTCTATCGTGCCCCGCGACAGACTTAATTTATTATTTTTATTTGATTTTTAATTATATATAGGTATTTCGGGCCTATTTTACATATACGGGGTGTATTTGGGAGTGCTTAGGGTCACGTTAAGGGTTTTAGGGGAACTGTTACCTTTGTAATAGTAACTGAAGGAAGTACGTGGCTTTGATTTGTTAGATTTGTTGTCATATCTATTTGCCTACCTATGTTTAGCTATCTTCAGACATGTACATATATAAGTGTATCTTAAGAATGTTTAGGAGAGTTGTTATATCCTCCCCACCTTGTTTTAAATCTCGTCCTCGAGATTTGGGCTACTATATTCCCTTGGAGTTATATTAAGTCTTGTAGTTTGCAAAAATAGTGTCAAAGCGAAAGTTCCAAACCCCAGTCTCTGTTGGGCAGAAATTTGGAGAAAAGTAACTTATCTGAACTCGAGATAGTGCAAGAAACAATAGATAAGATAATTCAAGTTAAAGCAATACAAGATTATCAAAAGGGTTAAATAGATAACAGATGAAAATCTTTCATGTGGGAGATAAGGTTAAAAGTTTCTCTATAGAAAAGAGTAGTCAGAATCGTTAAAGAGGGAAGTCAAGTTCCAGGTGTGTTGGACCATTTATTAAACGAGTAGAACCTGTAGCTTATCAGCTACAACTGACAGAGATGATGTATGTATGAAATCGTATAAAAACGCTTAGCGACAAATCCTTAGTCAGATTTTTCTAATGACATCGAAGAAAATGAGAAATATAAATGTTTTGATTATTTCCAGGGATTATTAACTGAACGTGATACAATTAAGTTTCACAAGATCAATAGAGACATATGAATTTAATATAAACGACCTTTAGGGACAATAGGATTCAATGCCAAAAGAGAACTTACTTTGTTCGTTTAAAAAGAACTCTGAATCAATAATTTCAATTGAAGATAGAAGTATGAAAAATGATTTGTCAATGATCAAACCAGAAATCAGGGACATTTATTTAAATGGCAGGGATACACCGGATAATATAATAGGATTTAGTGTATCATTGTCTTAATACATAATTGTATCAAGACTACTTGAATGATGAGTCAAACGAATGATGTATGATTAGGGTTTATTATTAGCACATGCTACAAATTTATACAGACACTGCAAGGTGTTGTAATGATTGAAAGAATTCAATAATTACGGTGACCGAACGAATTCACCGTTTTCGAAATTAACTGAAAGTTTCAAGGAAGCGAATCTGAATATTCAAAAGATATGATTTCCAAAGAAGAAATGAATATTGTAGGATTAATTCAAAGATGAAAGAAATGTTGGAGGTACATTGGAATAAGAATTTAGGTACCTTTATCTGAACACAAAATTGTATTAAGACTTGGTTTAGGATAATGAATCAGTAAATGAATAAATTCGTACCTCATGTGTGAAAATGAAATGAGTCCAAGTTTCAAAGAAATCGCCACCGCAAGGTGCCGTATTTTAACAAACGATTTATTGGAATCGTAGACTTTAAATAGGTCTACTATAATTCAAACAATTGAAATTACCTCGAATATGATGATCTCAATTCATCATATGGGATTTTGAATCGAATGTTTAGGAGCAAGTTCAAACAATTTGAGCTTGGTTTAGACATATTCCAACAATGGATATATGTATTGACAAGAAAAGGGTTACAATGAAATCCAGTGAGTATCTTTGAAAAGAAAAGGAGTTTTTCAAGAAAAGTTGTTGACTTGATATCAAGAGTCAACAATTTTGCAATCATAGGGATTGTCAAAATGGGTATAACGAAATATTTATTCAAACTTATGAATAAATGATCTTTGGAAGTGAATTCACATGCATGACAAGCAATGCACGTATGACATAGGAATTTGTCAAGAGATGAGACAAATGAGAGTTGGCTCCATAAAAGTAAAATAAAGACCTTTTATTTATAGAATTTTGATCGGAATTAAAAGTCAACTAATACTTTAGCACAGACAAAACATAAGGGTGTTTATTTTAAAAGTTTTTGTTGCCTCCGGTGTTGTAATCATCTATGCATTCTCCTTAGCTTCATCGGGGTTTCGATCCTCGTTTTTAGGTGCCTTAGATAGTTTCGGGCAATAGGGACGGATGTGGCCTGGGTCTCTTCATTTGTAACAAACATTAGTTTTCCTTCTACATTCTTCCTCTGCATGTCCAGTCTTCTTACAGAAGTTACAACGAAGTGTCTTCTTAGAATAGCGTTTTCTTGCATGCTTCTTGTTATGGTTGTCGCAGGTAGGTTGCGTGATTGCTGGTTCCATTTCTTTGTCCTTGCATGATTTGTCAGAGCGGAATTCCTTATAAGAGTAGCTATAGGTTGTGATTTTCTTTCGTTTGGAAGATGGAGTTTTGATACGAATATCATGATTTCCAGTACTACTAGGGTTAGGTTTGAAGTGGTGAGTATGCCTACAGTGGGTAGTAGGATTCTCGTTTGTAGGTACAGAAATTTTAATAGCTTTAATGATCGAAGGTATGGCATTCGATATTCCTTAGGTTATTATATTTTCTATAGTATTTCTATCCAAAGAGTTTTCATTACTAGTCTGAATTTCTTGTTCACATGCCATTTCATTTGACATCTGTATTACAAACATGTTTAGATATAATTATCACAGAACTAAGCAATTATACAGGCACATTTTATTTAACACAATTATAGTCATAGCTCTCAGTATTATGCGTGGATATATATATATATATATATATATATATAGATATACATATATACATGTTATATTTTAACATTTTCTTTCTATATATATCTTATCAAAATATAAGGAAAATGTATGTATTATATGTGTGGTTTCTTCCTTTGGTGTAATAGCTTTTCTCTATATTGCCTTAATTTAACTATATTTTCAGAACTCATGACTGGATAGGTATTCAAAAATAAGGTAAGAGCTTTATATAAAATTCCGAGATTCCCCGTTATTGACCTATTATTTAAGAGGTGGTGCTATTACAAATATTCTTAAGGTATCTTTTAATTTAAAGTTGGCTATTAAAATAGATTTTGAGTAAATATGTAGGTTTGCTTCTTTATATAAAAGCTTGTCCTTATACAGAAGATATTTGATTATTATATTGTAGATATTTTCAAGAAAATTGTGTCTCACAGATACGTATAAATATACTGTTTTAAAATTTCCTGTAATATATACATATAATATCAATTCATAAAAATCCAATTACATTACTAATTTGTATTAGTTATATTGTTTATTCCCTTAACTTTGTTATATTAATAAAATAAATTTCTATTAGATTTATTGAACATAATATTTTGGAATAAAAAGGGAATTTTATCACAAGAAATAAATTTAATAAGGATATAAATCTTCTGAATTCTTTTAGAACAATTTAATCTTCAATTGACAGGTTGACTTATTCTGATTGTAACATATTTAGGACTTGAATCTTAATTTATCATATTTATTTATAAAAGAATCATAACAGAGAATACAAAGTTTAGTGTTTCTAAATTTAATCCTTAATAAAGTATCGTTCTCATCTCAGAATACAGGTACATATGACTTAAATATAGTTTAAGAAATGAATTAAACTTATCAAATGCTAAAAAAATGTTTCTTTTGAGATATATGTACATATATTTTAAACCATATCGTTATACTGTACTAAATGTTTTTTTTTTTGTACATATTTTTACTTTATGGAATAAATATCATTTATAATATTGACACAAGTTGTATATATAAAATATACATACATTTGATTTACATATAATGTGAGAAATAAGTTTTAAGCTATTTCCTGTTAATATCTAGGTAACATGTATTAAAATCATTTACGCAGTACCAAGTTGTTGTACGTATTTCTGTTTCATAAATACAGTTTTTGTAAAATATTTTATATCTTCCATTGTATACGTATATGTGTTTAAATTTTAGAATTGTCAAACTATGAATTATGAATCGTAATAATTCTTGTTCATTATTTGTATATATTAAATTAAGAATCAGGTTTTATAAAACTCTTTTAACATAACTTTATTCAAGAGCCAAATATTTTATGTTTCCAAAATTATTATTAGTTTTAATTTAAAACAGAATTTAATAATATTTAATTTAGTGTATTATATTAATGATAATGATGATAAATAATAACAGTATATATTAAAGACTTTTCTTAAAGAGTGTTTGTTATTAAAAATTTCTCTAGCATGTTAATTATCATCAATATTAATTATACATATAATTCCTGAACATTACGTAACTTATCAATTTTTTTGATGAATAATCTACATATTAATATTTAATAATATGATAAGAAGTAATAATGAATTATACAGTGATTTACAAAGTATTTTAATTATTGTATCTAAACAATGCTGAAACATTATTTTTTTAACAAAATTAGTATAATTATATGTTTTATCAAAATTTTGACAAATACATATCTTTCAATCGAGTAAAACTTTTGGATTATATCATAAATCATAAAATATACTGCTTTCATCGAATAATATTTTATATTATGATATTTTAGTGATATCGTACCTAAGGGTATTATTTTATATCTTTAATTAAGATATTAGTATTAATATCATAATATTATTATAATTTATTTTGAATTGTATTTACATAAATATGTGAATACAGAATTGAATATTATAATATGAGTATATCCCCTTTTTATAGCCTGACATATTATAAGATACAATAGGAGTTACATATCCTGAGAATTTAAATGATATAAAATCATTTAGGTAGGTTACATATTATTTAAATATTATGATATTTTCAAAGTATCATATCTGAATTGCCTTTATCTTATATTAACATTAAAATATTAATATTAACATGGTATTATTGTTATAAAATTTATATTGCATTATGTTCCCACGTATACATATGGATATGATAGATATATAAGGTATCACAAAATTTACTAAGACATGATATTATTAATATATATCATTTATATATATATATATATAATATAGCATAACTGTAAGATACAGATACGGGTAACACATATTAGAAATTCAAAATTCGTTAGATGGCATAAAAGTCATAATAGACATATTAAAATCTCATGTTCACAGGATAACACATAAGATATAAATTTCCTAACACAAATGGTTAAGGGTTTAGGTATTAGAAGAACACCTAAAGGGCTTAAACCAGTGGCATAGCTCTGATACCACCTTCTGTCACAACCCCGACCCCTACCCCGGGAGCGGGAGCCGCGAGCCAATCAGATGGTATCGGTGTTTATCAATTTAGCAGCGGAAATTTTCATCAGGACCGTAGTTAGGAAATATTTTATCAGAGTAAAACACCGCATTTTTAATAATAATAAACACATGGGAAAAAAACCCAAGTTTCCATTACAAACATGTTTTTAGGGATAACCCGAATTATTGAAAACAATTCTCCTTTTTAATTTGGTAACTTTTATAGCCACTTTTCTAAGCCTTCAGTGCTCTCCAGCTGGCTTTTATTGGCTTCACACTAAGTTACCTGAAACACGTGTTTAAAACATTTTATCAGCAAGAAATACTGGTGAGTGAATCTCAGTTTAATCAAAACAGGTTTTATCAGTTTACAACATTGAGGACGATCGCGTAATTACATTTGTTTATTTTTCTACCTTAATTACCACCCACGGTACTGTCAACCCGACTTGTGGTCATGTTATTATTCATAGTGTAGTAACAAATTTTGTATACAAAACCCCAACATACCGACGATAATTGTAGAATACAAATGCTCAATCACTGTTTAATATAATGTAAAACATTTGAGGTTTTGTAAAAACAGTTTGCAAAATGGTTTACAAAAAGGAGATCACGCACATTGCTACTTTAGGTTTTTCCTTTGTGACTTCCTGGCTATAATCTATTAATTAAGCAATGCACACGCGTTAGTATAATAACCCATTTTACATTAGTTATACCCTCCCCTAGACAGAACTCCAACGACTACGTCGGGCAGAGCCTCGACAGTCGTTACAGAGCACTAGATCAATCGGACAGCGTATCTAATACGTAACCAAAGGTTAAAATACTTACAATGAGGCAGAGCTTCGCCATTTTAGTAGGTATAATACCCGAGAATTATTTTAGCTATTCAGAATTGAGAGAGAAATTTTAGTTTTGAACGATTGAAAACGAACGTCGAACTCTCTATATATAGGCTGGAACAGGGGGCTCTCGCACCCCGCGAAAGATGAGGAGAAGGTTTACGCGGCCCGTGAGGGCCCTAAAGGCATCAACTGGTTTGCTGAGTTATCCCGAGTTCTGACGCATGTCCTGACACGTGGCACGATGCGGTTTCGCCGTCTGTCACTCGCTCGCGCCCCGTGTAAGCTTAGGAGCAGTATGTCGCGCCCTGCGACAGACTTAATTTATGGTTTTTATTTGATTTTTAATTATATATAGGTATTTCGGGCCTATTTTACGTATACGGGGTGTATTTGGGAGTTCTTAGGGCCACGTTAAGGGTTTTAGGGGAACTGTTACCTTTGTAATAGTAACTGAAGGAAGTACGTGGCTTTGATTTGTTAGATTTGTCGTCATATCTATTTGCCTACCTATGTTTAGCAATCTTTGTACATGTACATATATAAGTGTATCTTAAGAATGATTAGGAGAGTTGTTATAAAGCAGCTTTTCTTACCACCAGACCATTCTCCATTAATTAGGAATCTGATGCCGTCACTAAGCACATACCTTAAATTGTAGCTATTTTTTGAGTGTTTATTTTTTGGTGTCTAATCTGCATATATATCACCATTCCTTTTGATTTTCTTGACTGTATATCTCTTAAATGTCAACATATACACGTGTGATTTAGTTTACGAAGATTTTTCAATGCCGAGAACCTCGATCAGAGAGTAAAAAAGGCGTAAGGTTCACAATGGTGTAAAACTAAAATGGGATATACCGGGCTAGGATACGAGTTACAGGAATGTCACACCCCGATATTTCGACGTATTACCAGTGAGCCCGGTGGGGAGTATCGTGACGTAGTTGATATCATCATAGTCAATAATCACAGTTCAATGCACGGCAGAAGTCTAAAAGTAATAATATTATAAACCGATTAAAAGTAACATAAGTTATTACACAACGGTTGTAAAAGTGGATCCACAGGCGGATCAAAACAAAAAGGAAGTATTGTTCAACAGATTTAAGCATCAAAAGCTTGCAAGACTCTTTATTTGATACTAGGAGTAGCCAGCCCATTTCGCTTAGTACCTGCACTTAGCCTTTTTGGAAAATACGTCAGTTTACACTGGTAAATACAATTAACCGACTCTTTTGAAAAGTGTTTATAAAATTGATTTAAATGCACAAGGCACGAATATTCTTTTATAACTTGGGATAATTATTTTAAAATAATCTTGTAAAATAATTATATGTTTGTTATACGTTCAGTAGCCCGGGTTAGAAATACCGGGTTAAAGATTAATAGACACACCACATAATATAACCCACGGCGAGTTATTCTCGAACAAGCGGGTATATCATTTTACATACCCACCGGCAGGTGTATGCCTACACCCCTTGCTTAAGTCGTGGCCATTTCATTGAATGAGCCGAGGATATCCAGGACATGGTTATTAACCCCCAAAGGCTTAAAACAAACAAAACAGATTAAACGAGTTATCTCAATGATTTAACCTTCATACGATTAAAGATTCAGTACCCGACCAAGCCGTATTTTAAATACCGTACCCTAAGCCCGTATAAGGGAAATTAAGTTAAAAGTATTTACCTGAGCAAAAATAAAAATTTATCTCAGCCGTATAACAATCAACAAGTGCAAATATCTTTTACTGGGCTCCTAAATCTGGGACAAAGGTTTTAATAACCTATTAGATTCCTAACGGGTCTTACTTAAGTTTAAACTTAGACCGGTTAGTTTTAAAGAAAGGTTTACGGTTCAAAACGCAAGATTAAGCGAAGACCAGATTAGAATGTAATTTAGACCCAACAAGTATGAAGAGTTGTATAATATGGGTAAACTAAACACATTATGGATTTTGAAGCAAAAATGATAAGGTTTGACCCGTTTCGGTCAATTTATGCAAACTAGTCACATAAACCGTACCGAACGCGAAAAATGCATAACGGGTAACCAAATGAGTCATGTATAGGTTCCACAAGTTAATATGCCTTAAATATGTTGTGATATCAGTAGGATACCTTCCATTATGCCCAAAACGGATTTAAAATTAATTTAAGCCCCGTAGGGGTATTTTGGTCATTTCACATAAGCTTTAAGGGTTAAATTTAGAAATCTGAGTTCAAAACTTTTACTTACTGTTAAAGTATAAAAAATTATTCATAACATCAGTAGGTAACAAGCTTTAGGTGCCAAATATGGTTTTAAACCATATTATGCGCCTAAATCGCATAAAAGTCGGTATTTGATGATATTCGGTTTAAATACGGAAATCTGAGATTTTGAACAGCCTTTACTGTTTAAAATAATTTATTTAATATATAAAATCGGTAGAAAAAGGTTTGATATGTAAAGGATGTCTAAAACTCATTTTATTAGCAAAAATGACATAACCGTCAATTACCGAGCCTATGCAAGAACTATATGTTATGATCAGTTTAAAATTTAATAAAAACTTCCAAAAATCCCTAAATATTATATTACATTAGTGAATAAAAGTTTGGTGTCAAAATTTGGGTTTAAATAGGTTTTATGCCGAAAATGCCGTTTAATTAATAAAAAGGCTTCAATTTACGATATTGAGCATAACACCTAATTTAGACCACAAACTGATGTCCAATTTTTAGGTGATGCTTATAAATCAGTAACAAAGGTTTTTGTCCTTTCACATTTTCAAAAATCTCGTTTTTATATCAAAAGGGCATAATGGTCAACAATTAAGCATTTAACGGAAACATGCAAATGATTCGGATTAAATAGGAACCATATAGTATAATCTCAGAGGGTTATACTAACATGTAATATGGTCCCAAAGGAACCTTAAGGCATATCTAAACTAAGCTAAATCGGGTCAGAACTGAAAGTCAAAGCAAAAGTCTACTTTTGCGACTTTCGGTTTCGAACCGATTCTAAACTCAGAATTGTCAGGTTGAACAGGCCTAGACATGTTCTTATATCATTTACCAAGTTATTTTAATGTTAAAACAAGTTCCATAACCTCTGCATTGCTAGTTATGAATTTATTTGCAAAAATAGCTTATGTTGACTTTTTATTATTAAGTTTGACCCGACAATTGACCAAGTTAGAGTGAGAATCAGTAGGTGCCCTTTTAAGGGTTTATTTCCTACATAATTACCAACTCATAGCCACTTTTAATTCGAATAATGGCTGGATCATTAGTGATTAATCACTAAGTCAAAGCTTAATTACGATGGCTTTGACTTTTGGTCATTAAACTAATAAAACTTGAACTTAAGAGGCTAAGAATACTTACTAGGGTACTTAGCACGAGTATGGAGATTTAGAAAACTTCTTTGAGTTCCAAGAGGCTCCAAAGTGTGAGTTGTGAATAAAATTCAAATGTGCAAATGACAAATGAAGAACAAGGCCCTTATATAGGATTTCTTGAGCTCCAAGATTGATCCACATGCCCCAACAAATGATCCCTGATGATTCCAGGTGTCCCCTATGCACGAAAATCTGTTGGCTCAGTCCTTGGAATCGAAAACAAGCATGCAAAGGTGGTGGAACTGGTTATACATGCAGCTGTCCTGTTTTTCTGCATCTGGCAGTCCCACGCGGGCCGCGTAAGACTCCTAAGGAGTCTACGCGGGCCGCGACGCTCTTATGTCACCGGAAAACAACTTTCAAAGTTTGCAGTTTTGGTCCCTGGTCCATATAAACTTTATTTAAGTTCCATTTATTGCATTTTGGACCCTCATAGTTAACTTTTAAGGACCTTGGGTCATAAACTAACTCCGTTAAGCTCCTGGTTAGTCGTATGATCACCCGAAAAGTCTTGTATTCATCGAAAATTCACAAAATTAATATCCATTATTCTTGAGAGCACAATATATAATTATTACAATGTTTTTGGGATCGTTAAACGGCTACTCAGAGGTTACTTTCAACATGTTGACACTTTTAACCCCTATGCTTCATAGGATCCTTATTTTGAGCACAACGACTTTCTAAGTTAGATAATTTATTCGTTCAAGAATACGAACGTCGTGTGAGGTCAATCAGAGGCAAAAGAATGGCATGTTGACACTTTGGATCCCTTCTATTAACATATTTACATTGTTTGACAATTTTAGTCCCTCCAGATCAATCCATTACACGTTTAAAGTTCATGACACGTGTCTTTATTATATTGGTCGTGATTTTACGAGGTGTTACATCCTCACCCCTTAAAAGAAATCTCGACCTCGAGATTTACTGAAATAAATGAGGGTATTTCTGTTTCATTGTGGACTCAACCTCCCACCTGTATTCGGGACCTCTACGGGCATCCCATTTAACCTTCACAATCGGTACGTGCTTCCTTCGAAGCTTCTTAACCTGTCGATCCTCAATCGATAAAGATTTTTAACAAACTTTCATCAATATGCACATCCTTATGTGACATGGCTAGCGATTCATCGGCTAGACATTTCTTTAAGTTGCAGATGTGAAATACATTATGGATTCCACTGAGCTCTTTAGGCAGGTTTAGCTTGTAAGCCACTGTTCCAACACATTCGATGATCTCGAATGGTCCTATGTATCTTGGGCTTAGCTTACCTTTCTTGCCAAAACGCATCACCCCTTTCCAGGGTGATACCTTAAGTAACACTTTGTCACCTACCTCGAATTTCAGAGGTTTACGCCTTTTATCTGCGTAGCTTTTCTGCCTATCCCTGGCAGCTTTGAGATGATCACGTATCTGTACAATCTTATCTGTCATCTCCAGGACTATATCGGGTCCTGTTAGTGGGACATCTCCAACGTTCGCCCAACAAACTGGCGTCCTGCATTTCTTCCATACAAAGCTTCGAAAGGTGCAACTTGGATGCTTGAATGATAGCTATTATTATATGAAAATTCAATCAACAGAAGATGATCATCCCAACTTCCACCTAAATCAATAACACAAGCTCGTAGCATATCTTCAAGTGTTTGAATTGTATGCTCGCTTTGACCATCCGTCTGAGGATGATATGTAGTGCTGAAATTTAATTGAGTGCCTGGGGATTGTTGAAAGCTTTTCCAAAAAAGCGATGTATATCTCAAATCCTTATCAGAGATGATAGACACTGGCATTTCGTGAAGAGATATAATCTCATCCACGTACAGCTGAGCTAACTTGTCGGAGCTGTGGGTTTCTTTAATAGGTAAGAAGTGGGCTGACTTAGTCAACCTGTCGACTATAACCCAAATAGTATCATTTCCTCGCTTCGTTCTTGGTAACTTAGTGATGAAATCCATAGTTACCATTTCCCACTTCCAAGTGGGAAGTTCAGGCTGTTGCAGCAAACCTGACGGCTTATGGTGTTCGGCTTTAACTTGCGCACACGTCAAACATTTTGCCACATAAGTGGCTATAGATTTCTTCAAACCTATCCACCAATAATTTGCCTTTAAATCCTGGTACATCTTATCACAGCCAGGATGAACAGAATATTTGGAGCTATGGGCTTCTTGAAGAATCACGTCCCTAAGTCCTCCATAAATTGGAACCCATATTCATCCATTCAATCTTAGGATTCCATCCTTGCCATATGATAACTGTTCAGCAGTTACGCCCAATTTTTCATTCGGATAGTTAGCTTCTAATACAGCTTCTTTTTGAGCGGCTAATAATCTTTCATTCAAGCCGTTCTTCAATTCAATCCTCTTAGCGTTGATTCTAATGGGCTTAATTCTTTCTTTTCTGCTCAAGGCATCGGCGACCACATTCGCCTTGCCTGGATGATATCGGATTTCACAATCATAATCATTCAGTGTCTCCATCCATCGACGCTGTCTCATGTTCAGATCCTTCTGGTTAAACAGATGCTGAAGGCTCTTATGATCAGAATATATCACACACTTGGTACCATATAAATAATGCATTCAAAGTTTTAGTGCAAACACAACGGCACCCAATTCCAAGTCCTGGGTGGTGTAATTCTTTTCATGCACCTTTAATTGTTGTGAGGCATAGCTAATGACCTTGCCTCTTTGCTTGAGTACACAACCCATTCCAGTGTGCGATGCGTCGCAGTATACCACAATTTCTTCAATTCCTTCCGACAATGTCAAAACCAGAGCATTGCTCAACTTCTGTTTAAGAATCTCAAAGGATTTTTGTTGCTTAGGACCCCAATCAAACTTTATATTCTTTCGGGTCAATGAAGTTAGGGGTGCAGCAATCCTTGAGAAATTTTCAATAAAACGCCTGTAATATCCTGCCAGACCCAAGAAGCTGCGAATCTCTGTGGGCGTCTTTGGCTCTTGCCAATTCATGATAGCTTCAATCTTAGCGGGATCCACCTGGATACCATGCTCGCTAACCACATGTCCAAGAAATTGGACTTCACGAAGCCAAAACTCACATTTTGAAAACTTGGCATAGAGCTTTTCTTACTGAAGAAGTTTAAGAATACATCGAAGGTGTTTTTCATGATCAGCCTGGTTCTTCGAATAAATAAGAATGTCATCAATGAAGACGATGACAAACTTGTCCAAGTAGGGTTTGCAAACACGATTCATGAGGTCCATGAATGCTGTTGGTGCATTGGTGAGCCCGAAAGGCATCACTAAGAACTCGTAGTGACCATATCGAGTCCTAAATGCAGTCTTATGCACATCTTCATCCCTGACCTTCAGCTGATGGTAACCTGACCGTAGATCAATCTTGGAGAAATAACTTGCCCCTTGCAATTCATCGAACAGATCATCGATCCTGGGCAATGGATACCTGTTCTTGATTGTAACCTTGTTTAGTTTGCGATAATCAATGCATAGACGCATTGACCCATCCTTTTTTTTCACAAACAATATTGGTGCTCCCAAAGGAGATGAACTAGGTCGGATAAAACCCTTTGCCAACAAATCATCTAACTGAGTCCTTAACTCCTTCATCTCAGTCGGTGCCAACCGGTAAGGTGCTCTTGCAACAGCTGCTCCAGGAATAATGTCAATTCTAAACTCCACTTGCCTATCTGGAGGTAAACCAGGTAGTTCTTCAGGAAATACGTCTGGATATTCAGAAATAATAGGTATGTCTTCGATCTCGGGCTTTGGTTCATCAATAGTTATTTGTGCCATGTAAATGACACAACCCTTCTTCAAACACCTTGACGCTTTAAGCATAGACACTTGTTTAGGCAACCGATACTGTGTATCTCCTTGAATTGTTAACGGCTCACCATAAGGAGTCTTAATAACCATTTGCTTCTTATCACAAACAATCTGGGCTTGGTTATGAGATAACCAATCCATGCCTATCACTGTGTCGAATCCAGCTAGTTTCAAAGGAAGCAAAGACAACGGAAAAGAGTGGTTCCTAATGGATATAAAACATCCATCTAACACAGTTGAAGCAGTTTCTATGGTACCATCGGCCAATTCTACTTCATATTTTATGCTTAGGGTTTTAACAGGCAGATTTAATAACTTACACAATTTATCATCCACAAACGACTTATCTGCACCCGAATCAAACAATACCCTTGCATAAACATCATTGATAAGAAAGGTACCTATTATCACGTTGTCATTCTGAACCGCTTCTTGAGCATTCATCTGAAATACCCGAGCATTGGTCTTTTTACCTTCTTCAGGTTTCTTTGCATACTTTGGGCAGTTGGACTTGATATGCCATTTCTCGTTACAGTTGTAACAAGTCGCATCCTTTATTTTCTTGCAATCCAACGTTTTATGCTCGCTTGATTTGTAGATCCCACAAGCCCTAGGCTGCGATTGGGATTTCGATTCGAACCTGAACTTCCCTAGATGGCGCTTCTTGCAGGTCTTGCATTTGGGTTTTTCACTCGTCAGTTGACTATCCTTCTTGAACCCTGAACTCTTCTTGTGATCAGAGTTCCCCTTGTGCTTCTTATCAGAACGGTGTGAGTTCTCATCCTCACGTTTCCTTTTCCCCTCATCAGAAATCCTAAGCGATCTCTGCCTGACCGCATCGAGGGTAAGAGATAATGAAAAATCAGCCACCGACCTGAAAGTTGTGGGTCTTGATGCTTTCACACTTGCTTTAATTTCTGGAGCTAAACCTCCAATAAAGCAAGCTATACGTTTCGGTTCCGATGTAACCAAGTATGGAAGCAATCGTGACATAGTGTTGAAGCTCGTGAGATATGCCTGGCAGTCTAAATTCTTTATGACCAAGGTCAAGAAGTCAGTCTCAATTTTCTCAACTTCATGTTGAGGACAGAAATTTTCTTTGATTAACGTAACAAACTGAGCCCATGTCAAGTTGTACAACAGGATCTTTCCAGTAGCTTGGATTAAGGACCTCCATCAAGCTAGAGCTTCACCTTTGAACGATTGTGAAACAAACTTCACAATATCTTGCTCTGCGCATCCACTAATATCAACCACTGTATCCATCTCATCTAGCCACGTCATGCAATCAATGGCTCCTTTTTCCCCAGTGAAATCCCTGGGCTTGCAGGAGACGAAATACTTATATGAACAGGTTTTAGCACGTGGCTCTTGATCGAACACAATCTTCTTAGACGGGATACTATGCTGATTTGGTGAGTGTCGGGCATCGTCCTTCTTTGACTTGTGAGTTTTAGAAGGTGGCTTACTATGAGCCACACAGTGAGTCTTAGAGTGTGTACCACTAGATTCTTTAAACTGCCTATCCATGGCTTTAGTAACAGCATTGTCAATCAATGCTTGAAGTTCCGCACCAGTTACGTTGATTCTGGTAGTATCATGATTTTCTAAAGGGTGACTGTTGACTTCTTCTGATTCTGCCATGTAGCTTGATTGCTACATAAAAATGATGACAACAATTTATTCAGAAGTCTACTTTGGAATAGTCATCTTGAGGATTCATTAACCATGGTATCAATAAACCATATTGGTTAATTTGTTAGTCACATTTATTCAGGATTTTCATTATAATTATCCTTAGTTAAAATTCATTAAGCACATTAGATTGGCACAAAAGACCTAGTCACAAGGATTTTTTTTTCATCATAAGCCATGATCTTATAGGATCGAGGCATTAAGGTTTGAATATAGTTCATCACCTTTTCTTGACAGGGAGTTGTAGACTACAACTGTCTTTTGTCTTATAGGACAATAAATATGGCCCGTAGGCACTTCATCACTAATGGATGATTAAATAATAAATAGTGAAAAGGAATTGGAAGAATCCAATATAAGGATGACTTGTGTGATTTTATCGAATCACATTTGTCAGGAGTGTTAACATGTTTTCAGATGTTAACAAGGATTTGAGTCTTAATAAGGTACTACCATCATGGCCCTGTCTTAAAATGACATATGGGCTAGGTTTTGCCTTTAAGATTTTGTTTAATATATAATGGCAGATCATTTGCAAAAAGGAATGATATTTTTATTTATTTCATATTTTATATTCATGCATATGATGACAAATGAAATTGAAAAATTTAAAACATTCCACTAAATTTAAAAGGAGTACATAGATGCCCTAAACGGGACTTTAACAGAAATAACTTGCCCACGCAGGGGCTAAACTGAAAATACAAGTCCTCACAGGGACTAGGTACATAAATAAATGTCCACATAGGGACTTAATTGAAAATGAAAAATACAAAACAAACAAATAAGGAATTTCAATAATCCCTTCCCTTCTTCCCCTTGATTAAATTAGCCAAACCCTTAAGTAGACCCCGAAGGCTCCTACGCTCCCTCTGAACATCCCGCTCCACCTGATTCAGCCTCTGAAGGATCTCCTGCTGCTGCGGTGGTTGGACAAGTGGGGGCTGCGGCTGCTGCTGCGGCTGAGGCTGAAGAGATGGTGGGTATTGATACCCATAAGCTGGGTACCCAGTCTGGTAGGAAGCTGCGTAGGGCCCTTCAGGATGAAGAGCATTATAGTTTGCCGCTACAAGATACGGGTCAACATCAGGGGCATTGTAGTAGTTGTGGCCAGAATAGGCTGGCTGCTCAAAAGGGTTATACGCCGCTGCACCGGTGTATGAAGGAATTGGGTTATCAAAACCCATTTGTGGTGCTGGTGGTGGTGCGACTGGCGGAGAGTCGACCTCTGAAACTGGGTTTGAAGGCCCACCCATCTGCGGGTCTTCATACTGTGGTGGGTAATGACTGCCACTGGAGTGTTGGGGGGTGCTGAAGTGGAATCCCCCTCGCACGGACATCCGTGCTCCTGATCTCCTTCGCCTCGGTGGTTCTGGAGGCGGCTGCTGCTCTGGCGGCGGCGGTGGTGGTGGTGTGACCACCTCAAAATGTGGGTCCTCTGAGGGGACCTGCTGGTGTGGTGAAGAATGGTGGGAAGGTGTATACTCCCAGGGGTAAGTGGCCCACCTTTCTGCAAAGCTGTCTGGACCCATGTATGGTGAACCGTGAAAAGACGATCCGTCTGAAATCTCTATGGGATGCGTGGGCGTCCCAGTAGGTGGCTCGGCAGGCTCTGGATTTGGATCCTCATCCATATCCATACCCTGGGCTTCAGGAAAGTGGTCCTTTGGTCCCAATGGGTTGTGGCCCATTGGTTCTTCAATCACGTTTGCCGGGTTGAACCGGCTCTGAAAGTACGGGGTCGGGTCCTGAAAAGCCCGATGTGAACTCGACCGCTGTAGTGGAAGGAAGGAATGGTGAGAATCATTGGGCTCGTTTTCTGACTGTGGCCCAAAGGAATGGTGATACGAGGGCGAAGAGCTTAGCGAGACAGAACGCCTCGCGGGTTCCAAATATGTCCTCCAGTCTTCTTGGGGACTAGTGCTCATAGTTACTGAAGGGGTTCGCCGATGTGATGGCCCGACCTCGTGGTCATGACTGGTGAAAATTGGGGCTTTTCCGCCTCTTCCTCTTCCTCTAATACGCGGCGGTATTTTCTTGTTCCTGTCAAAACAAACAAAAGAAACAACAAGAAAAACAATAAAGGACAAAATTAAAGATTTGGATTAGTCCTAAGTCCTTTACCTAGACTTGGAAGTCAAGGAATGTGCAACTGTGTCATTGAGATTAAACACAAAAGGCTAGTGTTTAATTCACTCAATGTTGGCTCTAATACCAACCTGTCACACCCCGATATTTCCACGTTTTACCAGTGGGCCCGGTGGGGAGTATCGTGACGTAGTTGATATCATCATAGTCAATAATCACAGTTCAATGCACAGCGGAAGTCTAAAAGTAATAATATTACAAACCGATTGAAAGTAACATAAATTATTACACAACGGTTGTAAAAGTGGATCCACAGGCGGATGAAAACAAAAAGGAAATATTGTTCAACAGATTTAAGCATCAAAAGCTTGCAAGACTCTTTATTTGATACTAGGAGTAGCCAGCCCATTTCGCTTAGTACCTGCACTTAGCCTTTTTGGAAAATACACCAGTTTACACTGGTAAATACAATTAACCGACTCTTTTGAAAAATGTTTATAAAATTGATTTAAATACACAAGGCACAAATATTCTTTTATAACTTGGGATAATTATTTAAAAATAATCTTGTAAAAGAATTATATGTTTGTTATACGTTCAGTAGCCCGGGTTAGAAATACAAGGTTAAAGATTAATAGACACACCACATAATATAACCCACAGCGAGTTATTCTCGAACAAGTGGGTATATCATTTTACATACGCACCGGCAGGTGTATGCCTACACCCCGTGCTTAAGTCGTGGCCATTTCAATGAATGAGCCGAGGATATCCAGGACATGGTCATTAACCCCCCAAAGGCTTAAAACAAACAAAACAGATTAAACTGTTATCTCAATGATTTAACCTTCATACGATTAAAGATTCAATACCCGACCAAGCGGTATTTTAAATACCGTACCCTAAGCCCGTATAAGGGAAATTAAGTTAAAAGTATTTACCTGAGCAAAAATAAAAATTTATCTCAGCCGTATGACAATCAATAAGTGAAAATTTCTTTTACTGGGCTCCTAAATCTGGAACGAAGGTTTTAATAACCTATTAGATTCCTAACGGGTCTTACTTAAGTTTAAACTTAGACCGGTTAGTTTTAAAGAAAGGTTTACGGTTCAAAACGCAAGATTAAGCAAAAACCGGATTAGAATGTAATTTAGACCCGACAAGTATGAAGACTTGTATAATATGGGTAAACTAAACACATTCTGGATTTTGAAGCAAAAATGATAAGGTTTGACCCGTTTCGGTCAATTTATGCAAACTAGTCACATAAACCGTACCGAACGCGAAAAATTCATAAAGGGTAACCAAATGAGTCATGTACAGGTTCCACAAGTTAATATGCCTTAAATATGTTGTGATATCAGTAGGATACCTTCCATTATGTCCAAAACGGATTTAAAATTAATTTAAGCCCCGCAGGGGTATTTTGGTCATTTCACATAAGCTTTAAGGGTTAAATTTAGAAATCTGAGTTCAAAACTTTTACTTACTGTTAAAGTATAAAAATTTATTCATAACATTTTAGGTGCCAAATATGGTTTTAAACCATATTATGCGCCTAAATCGTATAAAAGTCGGTATTTGACGATATTCGGTTTAAATAAGGAAATCTGAGATTTTGAATAGCCTTTACTGTTTAAAATAATTTATTTAATATATAAAATCAGTAGAAAAAGGTTTGATATGTAAAGGATGTGTAAAACTCATTTTATTAGCAAAAAGGGCATAACCGTCAATTACCGAGCCTATGCAAGAACTCTATGTTATGATCAGTTTAAAATTTAATAAAAATTTCCAAAAATCCCTGAATAATATATTACATCAGTGGGTAAAAGGTTTGGTGTTAAAATTTGGGTTTAAATAGGTTTTATGCCGAAAATGCCGTTTAATTAATAAAAGACTTCAATTTACGATATTGAGCATAACACCTAATTTAGACCACAAACTGATGTCCAATTTTTAGGACATGCTTATAAATCAGTAACAAAGGTTTTTGTCCTTTCACATTTTCAAAAATCTCGTTTTTATATCAAAAGGGCATAATGGTCAACAATTAAGCATTTAACGGAAACATGCAAATGATTCGGATTAAATAGGAACCATATAGTATAATCTCAGAGAGTTATACTAACATATAATATGGTTCTAAAGGAACCTTAAGGCATATCTAAACTAAGCTAAATCGGGTCAGAACTGAAAGTCAAAGCAAAAGTCTACTTTTGCGACTTTCGGTTCCGAACCAATCCTAAACTCAGAATTGTCGGGTTGAACATGCCTAGACATGTTCTTATATCATTTACCAAGTTATTTTAATGTTAAAACATGTTTCATAACCTCTGCATTGCTAGTTATGAATTTATTTGCAAAAATAGCTTCTATTGACTTTTTAATATTAAGTTTGACCCGACAATTGACCAAGTTAGAGTGAGAATCAGTAGGTGCCCTTTTAAGGGTTTATTACCTACATAATTACCAACTCATAGCCACTTTTAATTCGAATAATGGCTGGACCATTAGTGATTAATCACTAAGTCAAAGCTTAATTACGATGGCTTTGACTTTTGGTCATTAAACTAATAAAACCTGTACTTAAGAGGCTAAGAACACTTACTAGGGTACTTAGCACGAGTAAGGAGATTTAGAAAACTTCTTTGAGTTCCAAGAGGCTCCAAAGTGTGAGTTGTGAATAAAATTCAAATGTGCAAATGACAAATGAAGAACAAGGCCCTTATATAGGATTTCTTGAGCTCCAAGATTGATCCACATGCCCCAACAAATGATCCCTGATGATTCCAGGTGTCCCCTATGCACGAAAATCTGTTGGCTCAGTCCTTGGAATCGAAAACAAGCATGCAAAGGCGGTGGAACTGGTTATACATGCAGCTGTCCTGTTTTTCTGCATCTGGCAGTCCCACGCGGGCCGCGTAAGACTCCTAAGGAGTCTACGCGGGCCGTGACGCTCTTATGTCACCGGAAAACAACTTTCAAAGTTTGCAGTTTTGGTCCCTGGTCCATATAAACTTTATTTAAGTTCCATTTATTGCATTTTGGACCCCCCAAGTTAACTTTTAAGGACCTTGGGACATAAACTAACTCCGTTAAGCTCCCGGTTTGTCGTACGATCACCCGAAAGGTCTTGTATTCATCAAAACTTCACAAAATTAATATCCGTTATTCTTGAGAGCACAATATATAATTATTACAATGTTTTTGGGATCGTTAAAAGGTTACTCAGAGGTTACTTTCAACATGTTGACACTTTTAACCCCTATGCTTCATAAGATCCTTATATTGAGCACAACGACTTTCTAAGTTTGATAATTTATTCGTTAAAGAATACAAACGTCGTGTGAGGTCAATTAGAGGCACAAGAATGGCATGTTGACACTTTGGATCCCTTCTATTAACATATTTACATTGTTTGAAAATTTTAATCCCTCCAGATCAATCCATTACACGTTTAAAGTTCATGACACGTGTCTTTATTATATTGGTCGTGATTTTACGAGGTGTTACAAGGAACAAGGGCCAAACCAACCAACCAAGAATGGAATCGTCGAGCGAAAACACTTGACAACCTCCTGGAAGCAGCTTTTCTTGCCACCAGACCTATCTCCATCAATTAGGAATTTGATGCCGTCACTAAACACATACCTTAAATTGTAGCTATTTTTTGAGTGTTTATTTTTTGGTATCTAATCCGCATATATATCACCATTGCTCTTGATTTTCTTGACTGTATATCTCTTAAATGTCAACATATACACGTGTGATTTAGTTTACGAAGATTTTTCAACGCCGAGAACCTCGATCAGAGAGTAAAAAAGGCGTAAGGTTCACAATGGTGTAAAACTAAAAAGGGATATACCGGGCTAGGACTCGAGTTACAGGAACAAGGGCCAAACCAACCACCCAAGAATGGAAACGTCGAGCGAAAACACTTGACAACCTCATGGAAGCAGCTTTTCTTGCCACTAGACCGTTCTCCATCAATTAGGAATCTGATGCAGTCACTAAACACATACCTTAAATTGTAGCTATTTTTTGACTGTTTATTTTTTGGTGTCTAATCCGCATATATATCACCATTGCTCTTGATTTTCTTGACTGTATATCTCTTAAATGTCAACATATACACGTGTGATTTAGTTTACGAAGATTTTTCAATGCCGAGAACCTCGATCAGAGAGTAAAAAGGCGTAAGGTTCACAATGGTGTAAAACTAAAATGGGATATACCGGGCTAGGATTCGAGTTACAGGAACAACGGCCAAACCAACCACCCAAGAATGAAATCATCGAGCGAAAACACTTGACAACCTCCTGTAAGCAGCTTTTCTTGCCACCAGACCTTTCTCCATCAATTAGGAATCTGATGCCGTCACTAAACACATACCTTAAATTGTAGCTATTTTTTGAGTGTTTAAGTTTTGGTGTCTAATCCGCATATATATGACCATTGCTCTTGATTTTCTTGACTGTATATCTCTTAAATGTCAACATATACACGTGTGATTTAGTTTACGAGGATTTTCAATGCCGAGAACCTCGATCAGAGACTAAAAAAGGAGTAAGTTTCACATTGGTGTAAAACTAAAATGGGATATACCGGGCTAGGATTTGAGTTACAGGAACATGGGCCAAATCGGCTACCTAAGAATGGAATCGTCGAGCGAAAACACTTGAGAACCTCCTGGAAGCAGCTTTTCTTGCCACCAGACATTTCTCCATCAATTAGGAATCTGATGCCATCACTAAACACATACTTTAAATTGTAGCTATTTTTTGAGTGTGTATTTTTTGGTGTCTAATCCGCATATATATCACCACCGCTCTTGATTTTCTTGACGGTATATCTCTTAAATGTCAATATATACACGTGTGATTTAGTTTACGAAAATTTATCAATGCCGAGAACCTCGATCAGAGAGTAAAAAAGGAGTAAGGTTCACAATGGAGTAAAACTAAAATGGGATATGCCGGACTAGGATTCGAGTTACAGGAACAAGGGCCAAACTAACCACCCAAGAATCAATCGTCGAGCGAAAACACTTGACCACCTCCTGGAAGCAGCTTTTCTTGCCACCAGACATTTCTCCGTCAATTAGGAATCCGATGCCGTCACTAAACACATACCTTAAATTGTAGTTATTTTTGGAGTGTTCATTTTTTGGTGTCTAATCCGCATATATATCACCATTGCTCTTGATTTTCTTGACTGTATATCTCTTAAATGTCAACATATACACGTGTGATTTAGTTTAAGAAGATTTTTCAATGGCAAGAACCTCGATCAGAAAGTAAAAAAGGTGTAAGATTCACAATGGTGTAAAACTAAAATGGGATATACCGGGCTAAGATTTGAGTTACAGGAAAAAGGGCCAAACCAACCACCCAAGAATTGAATCGTCGAGCGAAAACACTTGAAAACTTCCTGGAAGCAGCTTTACTTGTCACCAGACCTTTCTCCATCAATTAGGAATCTGAAGCCGTCACCAAACACATACCTTAAATTGTAGCTATTTTTTTAGTGTTAATTTTTTGGTGTCTAATCCGCATATATATGACCACTGCTCTTGAGTTTCTTGACTGTATATCTCTTAAATATCAACATATACACATGTGATTTAGTTTACGAAGATTTTTCAATGCCGAGAACCTCGATCAGAGAGTAAAAAAGGAATGAGTTTCACAATCGTGTAAAACTAAAATGGGATATACCGGGCTAGGATTCGAGTTACAGGAACAAGGGCCAAACAGCCGCCTAAGAATAAAATTGTCGAGCGAAAACACTTGACAACCTCCTGGAAGCAGTTTTTCTTGCCACCGGACCTTTCTCCATCAATTAGGAATCTGATGCCATCACTAAACACATACCTTAAATTGTAGCTACTTTTTGACTGTTTATTTTTTTGTGTCTAATCCGCATATATATCACCATTGCTCTTGATTTTCTTGATGTTATATCTCTTAAATGTCAACATATACACGTGTGATTTAGTTTACGAAGATTTATCAATGTCGAGAACCTAGATCAGAGAGTAAAAAAGGCGTAAGGTTCACAATGGTGTAAAACTAAAATGGGATATACCGGGCTAGGATTCGAGTTACAGGACCAAGGGGCCAAACCAACCACCCAAGAATGGAATCGTCGAGCGAAAACACTTGACAACCTCCTGGAAGCAGCTTTTCTTGCCACCGGACCTTTCTCCATCAATTAGGAATCTGATGCCGTCACCAAACACAAACCTTAAATTGTAGCTATTTTTTGAGTGTTTATTTTTTGGTGTCTAATCCGCATATATATCACCATTGCTCTTGATTTTCTTGACTGTATATCTCTTAAATGTCAACATATAAATGTGTGATTTAGTTTACGAAGATTTTTCAATGCCGAGAACCTCGATCAGAGAGTAAAAAAGGCGTAAGGTTCACAATGGTGTAAAACTAAAATGGGATATACCGGGCTAGGATTCGAGTTACAGGAACAAGGGCCAAACCAACCACCCAAGATTGGAATCGCCGAGCGAAAACACTTGACAACCTCCTAGAAGAAGAATTTCTTGCCACTAGACCTTTCTTCATCAATTAGGAATCTGAAGCCGTTACTAAACACATACCTTAAATTGTAGCTATTTTTTAAGTGTTAATTTTTTGGTGTCTAATCCACATATATATCACCATTGCTCTTGATTTTCTTGAATGTATATCTCTTAAATGTCAACATATACACGTATGATTTAGTACATGAAGACTTTCAATGCTGAGAACCTCGATGAGAGTGTAAAAAAGGCGTAAGGTTCACAATGGTGTAAAACTAAAATGGGGTATATTGGGCTAGGATTCGAGTTACAGGAACAAGGGCCAAACCAACCACACAAGAATGGAATCATCGAGCGAAAACACTTGACGACCTCATGGAAGTAGATTTTCTTGCCACCAGACCTTTCTCCATCAATTAGGAATCTGAAGCCGTTACTAAACACATACCTCAAATTGTAACTATTTTTTAAGTGTAATTTTTTGGTGTCTAATCCGCATATATATATATATATATATACATGACCATGGCTCTTGAGTTTCTTGACGGTATATCTCTTAAATGTCAACATATACACGTGTGATTTAGTTTACAAAGATTTTTCATTGCCGAGAACCTCGATCAGAGAGTAAAAAACGAATGAGTTTCACAATCGTGTAAAACTAAAATGGGATATATCGGGCTAGGATTCGAGTTACAGGAACAAGGGCCAAACCAGCTACCTAAGAATGGAATCGTTGAGCGAAAACACTTGACAACCTCCTAGAAGTAGTTTTTCTTGCCACCAGACCTTTCTCCATCAATTAGGAATCTGATGCCATCACTAAACACAAACCTAAAATTGTAGCTATTTTTTGAGTGTTTATTTTTTGGTGTCTAATCCACATATATATCACCATTGCTCTTTATTTTCTTGACTGTATATCTCTTAAATGTCAACATATACACATGTGATTTAGTTGACGAAGATTTTTCAATGCCGAGAACCTCGATCAGAGAGTAAAAAAGGCGTAAGGTTCACAATGGTGTAAAACTAACATGGGATATACCGGGATAGGATTCGAGTTACTGGAACAAGGGCCAAACCAACCACTCAAGAATGGAATCGTCGAGCGAAAACACTTGACAACCTCCTGGAAGCAGATTTTCTTATCACCAGACCTTTCTCCATCAATTAGGAATCTGAAGCCGTCACTAAACGCATACCTTAAATTGTAGCTATTTTTTGAGTGTTAATTTTTTGGTGTCTAATCCGCATATATATGACCATTGCTCTTGAGTTTCTTGACTGTATATCTCTTAAATGTCAACATATAGACGTGTGATTTAGTTTACGAAGACTTTTCAATGACGAGAACCACGATTAGAGAGTAAAAAAGGAATGAGTTTCACAATCGTGTAATACTAAAATGGGATATACCGGGCTAGTATTCGAGTTACAGAAACAAGGGCCAAACCAGCCACCTAAGAATAGAATCATCGAGAGGAAACACTTGACAACCTCCTGGAAGCAGCTTTTCTTTCCACTAGAACTTTCTCCATCAATTAGGAATCTGATGCAATCACTAAACACATACCTTAAATTGTAACTATTTTTTGAGTGTTTATTTTTTGATGTCTAATCCGCATATATATCACCATTGCTCTTGATTTTCTTGACGTTACATCTCTTAAATGTCAACATATACACGTGTGATTTAGTTTACGAAGATTTATCAATGCCGAGAACCTCGATCAGAGAGTAAAAAAGGCGTAAGGTTCACAATGGTGTAAAACTAAAATGGGATATACTGGGCTAGGATTCGAGTTACAGGAACAATGGCCAAACCAACCACCCAAGAATGGAATCGTCGAGCGAAAACACTTGACAACCTCCTGGAAGCAGCTTTTCTTGCCACAAGACCTTTCTTTATCAATTAGGAATATGATGCCATCACTTAACACATAACTTAAATTGTAGCTATTATTTGAGTGTTTGTTTTTTGGTGTCTAGTCCGCATATATATCACTATTGCTCTTGATTTTCTTGCCTGTATAACTCTTAAATGTCAACATATACACGTGTGATTTAGTTTACGAAGATTTTGCAATGCCGAGAACCTCGAACAGAGAATAAAAAAGGCGTAAGGTTCACAATGGTGTAAAACTAAAATGGGATATACTGGGCTAGGATTCGAGTTACAGGAACAAGGTCCAAACCAACCAACCAAGAATGGAATCGTCAAGCGAAAACACTTGACAACCTCCAGGAAGCAGATTTTCTTGCCACCGGACCTTTCTCCATCTATTAGGAATCTGAAGCCGTTACAAAACACATACCTTAAATTGTAGCTATTTTTAAGTGTTAAATTTTTGGTGTCTAATCCGCATATATATGACCATTGCTCTTGAGTTTCTTGACTGTATATCTCTTTAATGTCAACATATACACGTGTGATTTAGTTTACGAAGATTTTTCAATGCCGAGAACCTCGATCAGAGAGTAAAAAAGGAATGAGTTTCACAATCGTGTAAAACTAAAATGGGATTTACCGGGCTAGGATTCGAGTTACGGGAACAAGGGCCAAACCAGCCACCTAAGAATGGAAACGAAGAGCGAAAACACTTGACAACCTCCTGGAAGCAGTTTTTCTTGCCACCAGACCTTTCTCCATCAATTAGGAATCTGATGCCATCACTAAACACATACCTTAAATTGTAGCTATTTTTTGAGTGTTTATTTTTTGGTGTCTAATCCGCATATATATCACCATTGCTCTTGATTTTGTTGACATTATATCTCTTAAATGTCAACATATACACATGTGATTTAGTTTACGAAGATTTATTAATGTCTAGAACCTCGACCAGAGAGTAAAAAAGGCGTAAGGTTTACAATGGTGTAAAACTAAAATGGGATATATCGGGCTAGGATTCGAGTTACAGGAACAATGGCCAGACCAACCACCTAAGAATGGAATCGTCGAACGAAAACCCTTGACAACCTCCTGGAAGCAGCTTTTCTTGCCACCAGACCTTTCTCCATCAATTAGGAATCTGATGCCGTCACTAAACACATACCTTAAATTGTAGCTATTTTTTGAGTGTTTATTTTTTGGTGTCTAATCCGCATATATATCAACATTGCTCTTGATTTTCTGGACTGTATATCTCTTAAATGTCAACATATACACGTGTGATTTAGTTTACGAAGATTTTTCAATGCTGAGAACCTCGATCAAAGAGTAAAAAAGGCGTAAGGTTCACAATGGTGTAAAACTAACATGGGATATTGATGCGCGTGTGGTGTTATTGGTTTTTATGTATATTTTTAGCCCTTTTTACACGTTAGTCAAGTTTTAAATTTATAAAACACGATATTTTACTAACACCAAACACACATATGGGCAAGTGCACCCATCGTGAGCGTAGTATAGTGTTGGTTAGATACCGAGGTCGTCCAAGGACACAAGAGCTTTTAATACCGGTTTATCCTCAACGTCTAATCAAATCAAAAGTTTAAAAAAAGGTTTTAAACTAGAAAAATAAAAACTAAAAATGCTGAAAATAAAAATAAAAATAAAACAGATAGACAAGATGAATTACTTGGAACCGACTCGTGTTTTGTGTAACCTTTGATTATTTTCGCACCTTTGCACTTTTTAGGAGATTATCTTTGTTATTGTAATAGGCCCCTCTTTTGAAGGTGACGTTACCCTCAACCCAGTAGTTTGAGTCAGCAAGGATACAATCCTAAAGGGTTGGATTGTTGAAAGATAATTAATTAAGTTATTAATGCATAATGTGGTAGGCCCCTCTTTTAAAGGTGACGTTACCCTCGGCTAAGTAGTCTGAGTCAGCAGGGATACAGTCCTAAGTAGCCGGGTTAAAGTTTTAATAGTAGCTTACATATGAGGGGATCAAGGAGTTCGGACCCCCGCCATCCAATACCAGTGGGTATTGAAGGAGGTCCTACTAAAGTTGACCCAGGTCCTTGCAGGATCTATACACTGAACAAGGCAAGACTCTTACCAAACCATTCCCTTAACCCCCAACCAGGTAGCCAACATATCTCCACATAGACCGTGGAGATATGAATGGTGAAAATCTTTTATTTTATATAGACAGTAAAATAACGCCAAGACACCACGGACAAATGATAAGGAAGATTCACCTTCAACATAAGAAACTAGTTATTAAAGTCATTAATACATAACCAAATAAAAAGTGTGAAAAGATTCAAAATAAAAAGTATTACACTAGACACTTGTCTTCACCAAGTGATGTAAGAGACTTAGGCAAACATGGCCTTTGATTGTCAAGAACTCTTACGATCAATCTTGGATCCTGAGACTACTCACACACTCTATGATGGATGATGGATGATGGTGGTGGATGTGGGTTGTGATGGTGGTGGTGGGTGGGTGAAGTGTGAGAGAGGTGGTTTGCCAAGGGATGGTTTGCAAATGAGCCAAGCACCCCTTATTTATAGCCTGTACATAAGCCCGGACACGGCCCCGTGTCCATTGGCCCGTGTCCACCCATCTTCTCTTTCTTCATTAAATGCAGTTTGTTTGCATTAGTTGACCATGCCCCGTGTCCGCTGGGCACGACCCCGTGTGCAGAAGCGTATCTGTACTATCAAGATTTTCCTAGATTCTGCGAATCTTAGAGTTGACCACGGCCCCGCGTCCGCTGGACACACCCCCGTGGTGGGTGATAGAAGCTTCTACAACTTTGTCTTTTCTGCAGACACTTGGGCACGCCCCCGTGCTCATTGAGCATGGGGCGTGTTCAGCCTTCTGTTCTCTTGTTTTGGCTTGGTAGGATGCTTCGAGGGGTCGGGCATGCCACGTTTATTCCTTTTCTTGTATTTATGTTAGATTTAGTTGCCTTTTTTGCTTCTTTTGTTCATTTGAGCTCAATTAATCCTGAAAATACAAAAGGAAGACAAAAACACACTTTTTCCAACATTAGTACTAAAAAATGGTTAGTTTTATGCCACATTTCATGTAATTATATGTTGCATTTTACACACATCAGATATACTGGGCTAGGATTCGAGTTACAGGAACAAGGGCCAAACCAACCACCCAAGAATGGAATCGTCGAGCGAAAACACATGACAACCTCCTGGAAGCAGATTTTCTTGCCACCAGACCTTTCTCCATCAATTATGAATCTGAAGCCGTCACTAAACACATACTGTAAATTTTAGCTATTTCTTGAGTTTCTTGACTGTATATCTCTTAAATGTCAACACATACACGTGTGATTTAGTTTACGAAGATTTTTCAAAGCCGAGAACCTCGATCAGAGAGTAAAAAAGGAATGAGTTTCACAATCGTGTAAAACTAAAATGGGATATACCGGGCTAGGATTCGAGTTACAAGAACAAGGGCCAAACCAGCCCCCCAAGAATAGAATCGTCGAGCGAAAACACCTGACAACCTCCTGGAAGCAGCTTTTCTTGCCACTAGACCTTTCTCCATCAATTAGGAATCTGATGCAATCACTAAACACATACCTTAAATTGTAGCTATTTTTTGAGTGTTTATTTTTTGATGTCTAATCCGCATATATATATCACCATTGCTCTTGATTTTCTTGACTGTATATATCTTAAATGTCAACATATACACGTGTGATTTAGTTTACGAAGATTTTTCAATGCCGAGAACCTCGATCAGAGAGTAAAAAAGCCGTAAGGTTCACAATGGTGTAAAACTAAAATGGGATATACTGGGCTAGGATTCGAGTTACAGGAACAAGGGCCAAACCAACCACCCAAGAATGGAATCATCGAGCGAAAACACTTGACAACCTCCTGGAAGCAGATTTTCTTGCCACCAGACCTTTCTCCATCAATTAGGAATCTGAAGCCGTTACTAAAAACATACATTAAATTGTTGCTATTTTTTAAGTGTTAATTTTTTGGTGTCTAATCCGCATATATATCACGATTGCTCTTGAGTTTCTTGACTGTATATCTCTTAAATGTCAACATATACACGTGTAATTTAGTTTACGAAGATTTTTCAATGCCGAGAACCTCGATCAGAGAGTAAAAAAAGGAATGAGTTTCACAATCGTGTAAAACTAAAATGGGATATACCGGGCTAGGATTCGAGTTACAGGAACAAGGGCCAAACCAGCCACCTAAGAATGGAATCGTCAAGCGAAAACACTTGGCAACCTCCTGGAAGAAGTTTTTTCTTGCCACCAGACCTTTCTCCATCAATTAGGAATCTGATGCCATCACTAAACACATACCTTAAATTATAGCTATTTTTTAAGTGTTTATTTTTTGGTGTCTAATCCGCATATATATCCCCATTGCTCTTCATTTTCTTGACATTATATCTCTTAGATGTCAACATATACAAGTGTGATTTAGTTTACGATGATTTATCAATGCCGAGAACCTCGATCAGAGAGTAAAAAAGGCGTAAGGTTCACAATGGTATAAAACTAAAATGGGATATACCGGCTAGGATTCGAGTTACAGGAACAATGGCCAGACCAACCACCAAAGAATGGAATCGTCGAGCGAAAACACTTGACAACCTCCTGGAAGCAGCTTTTCTTGCCACCAGACCTTTCTCCATCAATTTGGAATCTGATGCCGTCACTAAACACATACCTTAAATTGTAGGTATTTTTTGAATGTTTATTTTTTGGTGTCTAATCCGCATATATATCATCATTGCTCTTGATTTTCTGGACTGTATCTCTTAAATGTCAACATATACACCTGTGATTTAGTTTACAAAGATTTTTCAATGCTGAGAACCTCGATCAAAAAGTAAAAAAGGCGTAAGGTTCACAATGGTGTAAAACTAACATGGGATATTGATGCGCGTGTGGTGTTATAGGTTTTTATGTATATTTTTAGCCCTTTTTACACGTTAGTCAAGTTTTAAATTTATAAAACACGATATTTTACTAATACCAAACAATGAGCGTAGTATAGTGTTGGTTAGATACCGAGGTCGTCCAAGGACACAAGAGCTTTTAATACCGGTTTATCCTCAACGTCTAATCAAATCAAAAGTTTAGAAAAAGGTTTTAAACTAGAAAAATAAAAACTAAAAATGTTGAAAATAAAAATAAAAATAAAACAGATAGACAAGATGAATCACTTGGACCCGACTCGTGTTTAGTGTAACCTTTGATTATTTTCGCACATTTGCACTTTTTAAGAGATTATCTTCGTTATTGTAGTAGGCCCCTCTTTTGAAGGTGACGTTACCCTCAACCCAGTAGTTTGAGTCAGCAAGGATACAATCCTAAAGGGTTGGATTATTGAAAGATAATTAATTAAGTTATTAATGCATAATGTGGTAGGCCCCTCTTTTGAAGGTGACGTTACCCTCGGCTAAGTAGTCTGAGTCAGCAGGGATACAGTCCTAATTAGTCGGGTTAAAGTTTTAATAGTAGCTTACATATGAGGGGATCAAGGAGTTCGGACCCCCGCCATCCAATACCAGTGGGTATTGAAGGAGGTCCTACTAAAGTTGACCCAGGTACTTGCAGGATCTATACACTGAACAATGCAAGACTCTTACCAAACCATTCCCTTAACCCCCGACCAGGTAGCCAACATATCTCCATATAGACCGTGGAGATATGAATGGTGAAAATCTTTTATTTTATATAGACAGTAAAATAACGCCAAGACACCACGGACAAATGATAAGGAAGATTCACCTTCAACATAAGAAACTAGTTATTAAAGTCATTAATACATAACCAAATAAAAAGTGTGAAAAGATTAAAAATAAAAAGTATTACACTAGACACTTGTCTTCACCAAGTGATGTAAGAGACTTAGGCAAACATGGCCTTTGATTGTCAAGAACTCTTACGATCAATCTTGCATCCTGAGACTACTCACACACTCTATGATGGATGATGGTGGTGGATGTGGGTTGTGACGGTGGTGGTGGGTGGGTGAAGTGTGAGAGAGGTGGTTTGCCAAGGGATGGTTTGCAAATGAGCCAAGCACCCCTTATTTATAGCCTGCACAGAAGCCCGGACACGGCCCCGTGTCCATTGGGCATGGCCCCGTGTCCATTGGCCCGTGTCCACCCATATTCTCTTTCTTCATTAAATGAAGTTTGTCTGTATTAGATGACCGCGCCCCCGTGTCCGCTGGGCACGACCCCGTGTGCAGAAGCGTATCTGTACTATCAAGATCCTCCTAGATTCTGCGAATCTTAGAGTTGACCACGGCCCCGTGTCCGCTGGACACGCCCCCGTGGTGGGTGATAGAACCTTCTACAACTTTGTCTTTTCAGCAGACACTTGTGCACGCCCCCGTGCTCATTGAGCACGGGGCGTGTTCAGCCTTTTGTTCTCTTGTTTTGGCTTGGGAGGATGCTGTCGAGGGGTTGGGCATGCCACGTTTATTCCTTTTCTTGTATTTATGTTAGATTTAGCACCCCTTTTGCTTCTTTTATTCATTTGAGCTCAATTAATCCTGAAAATACAAAATGAAGACAAAAACACACTTTTTCCAACATTAGTACTAAAAAAGGGTTAGTTTTATGCCACATTTCATGTAATTATATGTTGCATTTTACACACATCAGATAGACTGGGCTAGGATTCGAATTACAGGAACAAGGGCCAAAGCAACCACCCAAGAATGGAATCGTCGAGCGAAAACACTTGACAACCTCCTGGAAGCAGATTTTCTTGCCACCAGACCTTTCTCCATCAATTAGGAATCTGAAGCCGTCACTAAACACATACCTTAAATTTTAGCTATTTCTTGAGTTTCTTGATTGTATATCTCTTAAATGTCAACATATACACATGTGATTTAGTTTACGAAGATTTTTCAAAGCTGAGAACCTCGATCAGAGAGTAAAAAAGGAATGACTTTCACAATCGTGTAAAACTAAAATGGGATATACCGGGCTAGGATTCGAGTTACAAGAACAAGGGCCAAACCAGCCACCCAAGAATAGAATCGTCGAGTGAAAACACGTGACAACCTCCTGGAAGCAGCTTTTCTTGCCACTAGACCTTTCTCCATCAATTAGGAATCTGATGCAATCACTAAACACATACCTTAAATTGTAGCTATTTTTTGAGTGTTTATTTTTTGATGTCTAATCCGCATATATATCACCATTGCTCTTGATTTTCTTGACGTTATATCTCTTAAATGTCAACATATACACGTGTGATTTAGTTTACGAAGATTTATCAATGTCGAGAACCTCGACCAGAGAGTAAAATAGGCGTAAGGTTCAGAATGGTGTAAAACTAAAATGAGATATACCGGGCTAGGATTCGAGTTACAGGAACAACGGCCAAACCAACCACCCAAGAATGGAATCGTCGAGCGAAAACACTTGACAACCTCCATAAGCAGCTTTTCTTGCCACCAGACCTTTCTCCATCAATTAGGAATCTGATGCCGTCACTTAACACATACCTTAAATTGTAGCTATTTTTTGAGTGTTTATTTTTTGGTGTCTAATCCGCATATATATCACCATTGCTCTTGATTTTCTTGACTGTATATCTCTTAAATGTCAACATATACACGTCTGATTTAGTTTACGAAGATTTTTCAATGCCGAGAACCTCGATCAGAGAGTAAAAAAGGCATAAGTTTCACAATCGTGTAAAACTAAAATGGGATATACCAGGCTAGCATTCGAGTTACAGGAACAAGGGCCAAACTAGCCACCTAAGAATGGAATCATCGAGCGAAAACACTTGACAACCTCCTGGAAGCAGCTTTTCTAGCCACCAGACCTTTCTCCATCAATTAGGAATCTGATGCCATCACTAAACACATATCTTAAATTGTATATATTGTTTGAGGGTTTATTTTTTGTGTCAAATCCGCATATATATCACCATTGCTCTTGATTTTCTTGACGTTATATCTCTTAAATACCAACATATACACGTGTGATTTAGTTTACGAAGATTTATCATTGCCGAGAATCTCGATCAGAGAGTTAAAAAGGCGTAAGGTTCACAACGGTGTAAAACTAAAATGGGATATACCGGGCTAGGATTCGAGTTACTGGAACAAGGGCCAAGCCAACCACCCAAGAATGGAATCGTCGAACGAAAACACTTGACACCTCCTGGAAGCAGCTTTTCTCGCCACTAGACCTTTCTCCATCAACTAAGAATCTGATGCCGTCACTAAACACATACCTTAAATTGTAGCTATTTTTTGAGTGTTTTTTTTTGGGGTCTAATCCGCATATATATCACCATTGCTCCTGATTTCCTTAACTGTATATCTCTTAAATGTCAACATATACACGTGTGATTTAGTTTACGAAGATTTATCATTGCCAAGAATCTCGATCAGAGAGTTAAAAAGGCGTAAGGTTCACAACGGTGTAAAACTAAAATGGGATATACCGGGCTAGGATTCGAGTTACTGGAACAAGGGCCAAGCCAACCACCCAAGAATGGAATCGTCGAACGAAAACACTTGACACCTCCTGGAAGCAGCTTTTCTCGCCACTAGACCTTTCTCCATCAACTAAGAATCTGATGCCGTCACTAAACACATACCTTAAATTGTAGCTATTTTTTGAGTGTTTTTTTTTTTTGGTGTCTAATCCGCATATATATCACCATTGCTCCTGATTTCCTTAACTGTATATCTCTTAAATGTCAACATATACACTAGTGATTTAGTTTACGAAGATTTTTCAATGCCAAGAACCTCGATCAGAGAGTAAAAAAGGCGTAAGGTTCACAATGGTGTAAAACTAAAACGGGATATACCGGGCTAGGATTCTTGTTACAGGAACAAGGGCCAAACCAACCACCCAAGAATGGAATCGTCAAGGGAAAACACTTGACAACCTCATGGAAGCAGTTTTTCTTGCCACCAGACCTTTCTCCATTAATTAGGAATCTGAAGCCGTCACTAAACACATACCTTAAATTGTAGCTATTTTTTGAATGTTTATTTTTTGGTGTCTAATCCGCATATATATCACCATTGCTCTTGATTTCCTTGACTGTATATCTCTTAAATGTCAACATATACACGTGTGATTTAGTTTACGAAGATTTTTCAATGCCGAGAACCTCGATCAGAGAGTAAAAAAGGCATAAGTTTCACAATCTTGTAAAACTAAAATGGGATATACCGGGCTAGGATTCGAGTTACAGGAACAAGGGCCAAACCAATCACCCAAGAATTGAATTGTCGAGCAAAAACATTAGATAACCTCCTGGAAGCAGATTTTATTGTCACAAGACCTTTCTCCATCAATTAGGAAACTTAAGCCGTCACTAAACACACACATTAAATTGTAGCTATTTTTTGAGTGTTTATTTTTTGGTGTCTAATCCAGATATGTATGACCATTGTTCTTGATTTTCTTGTATGTATATCTCTTAAATGTTAACATATACACGTGTGATTTAGTTTACGAAGATTTTTTAATGCCGAGAACCTCGATTAGAGAGTAAAAAAGGCATAAGGTTCACAATGGTGTAAAACTAAAATGGGATATACCGGGCTAGGATTCGAGTTACAGGAACAAGGGCAAACCAACCACTCAAGAATAGAATTGTCGAGCGAAAACACTTGAAAACCTCCTGGAAGCAGCTTTTCTTGCCACCAGACCTTTCTCCATCAATTAGGAATCTGAAGCCGTTACTAAAAACATACATTAAATTGTTGCTATTTTTTAAGTGTTAATTTTTTGGTGTGTAATCCGCATATATATCACCATTGCTCTTGATTTTCTTGACTGTATATCTCTTAAATGTCAGCATATACACGTGTGATTTAGTTTACGAAGATTTTTCAGTACCGAGAACCACGATCAGAGAGTTAAATAGGCCTAAGGTTCACAATGGTGTAAAATTAAAATGGGATATACCGAGCTAGGATTCAAGTTACCGGAACAAGGGCCAAACCAACCACCCAAGAATGGAATCGTCGAGCGAAAACACGTGACAACCTCCTAGAAGCAGCTTTTCTTGCCCCCAGACCTTTCTCCATCAATTAGGAATCTGATGCCGTCACTAAACAAATTCCTTAAATTGTAGCCATTTGTTGAGTTTTTTTTTGGTTTCTAATCCGCATATATATCACCATTGCCCTTGATTTTCTTGACTGTATATCTCTTAAATGTCAACATATACATGTGTGATTTAGTTTACGAAGATTTTTCAATGCCGAGAACCTCGATCAGAGAGTAAAAACGCGTAAGGTTAACAATGGTGTAAAATTAAGATGGGATATACCGGGCTAGGATTCGAGTTTCAGGAACAAGGACAAAACCAACCCCCCAAGAATGGAATCGTCGTGCGAAAACACTTGACAACCTCCTAGAAGCAACTTTTCTTGCCACCTGACCTTTCTCCATCAATTAAGAATCTGATGCCGTCACTAAACACATTCCTTAAATTGTAGCCATATGTTGAGTGTTTTTTTTGGTGTCTAATCCGCATATATATCACCATTGCCCTTGATTTTCTTGATTGTATATCACTCAAATGTCAACATATACACGTGTGATTTAGTTTACGAAGATTTTTCAATGACGAGAACCTTGATCAGAGAGTAAAAAAGGCGTAAGGTTCACAATGGTGTAAAATTAAATTGGGATATACCGGGACAGGATTCGATTTACAGGAACAAGGGCCAAACCAACCACCCAAGAATGGAATCGTCGAGCGAAAACACCTGAAAACCTCCTAGAAGCAGCTTTCCTTGCCACCAGACTTTTCTCCATCAATTAGGAATCTGATGCCGTCACTAAACAAATTTCTTAAATTGTAGCCATTTGTTGAGTGTTTTTTTTCTTTTTGTGTCTAATCCGCATATATATCACCATTTCCTTGATTTTGTTGACTGTATATTTCTTAAATGTCAACATATACACGTGTGATTTAGTTTACAAAGATTTTTCAATGCCGAGAACCTCGATTAGAGAGTAAAAAAGGCGTAAGGTTCACAATGGTGTAAAATTAAAATGGGATATACCGGGCTAGGATTCGAGTTACAGGAACAAGGGCCAAACCAACCACCCAAGAATGGAATCGTCGAGCGAAAACACTTGACAACCTCCTAGAAGTAGCTTTTCTTCCCACCAGACTTTTCTCCATCAATTACGAATCTGATGCCATCACTAAACACATTCCTCAAATTGTAGCCATTTGTTGAGTGTTTTTTTTGGTGTCTAATCTGCATAAATATCATCATTGCCCTTGATTTTCTTGACTGTATATCTCTTAAATGTCAACATATACACGTGTGATTTAGTTTACGACGATTTTTCAATGCCGAGAAGCTCGACCAGAGAGTAAAAAAGGCGTAAGGTTCACAATGGTGTAAAATTAAAATGGGATATACCGGGCTAGGATTCGAGTTACAGGAACAAGGGCCAAACCAACCACCTAAGAATGGAATCGTCGAGCGAAAACACTTAACAACCTCCTAGAAGCAGCTTTTCTTTCCACCAGACCTTTCTCCATCAATTAGGAATCTGATGCCGTCATTAAACATATTCCTTAAATTGTAGCCATTTGTTGAGTTTTTTTTTTTTTGGTGTCTAATCCGCATATATATCACCATTGCCCTTGATTTTCTTGACTGTATATCTCTTAAATGTCAACATATACACGTGTGATTTAGTTTACGAAGATTTTTCAATGCCGAGAACCTCGATCAGAGAGTAAAACAGGCGTAAGGTTCACAATGGTGTAAAATTAAAATTGGATATACCGGGCTAGGATTGGAGTTACTGGAACAAGCGCCAAACCAACCACCCAAGAATGGAATCATCGAGCAAAAACACTTGACAAACTCCTAGAAGCAGCTTTTCTTGCCACCAGTCCCTTCTCCATCAATTAGGAATCTGATGCCGTCACTAAACACATTCCTTAAATGGTTGCCATTTGTTAAGTGTATTTTTTGGTGTCTAATCCGCATATATATCACCATTATTCTTGATTTTCTTGACTGTATACCTCTTAAATTTCAACATATACACGTGTGCTTTAGTTTCCGAAGATTTTTCAATGCCGAGAGCCTCGATCAGAGAGTAAAAAAGGCGTAAGGTTCACAATGGGGTAAAATTAAAATGGGATATACCGAGCTAGGATTCGAGTTACAGGAACAAGGGCCAAACCAACCAACCAAGAATGGAATCGTCGAGCAAAAACACTTGACAACCTCCTAGAAGCAGCTTTTCTTGCCACCAGACCTTTCTCCATCAATTAGAAATCTGATGCCGTCACTAAACAAATTCCTTAAATTGTAGCCACTTGTTGAGTGTTTTTTTTTTTTATGTCTAATCCGCATATATATCTCCATTGCCCTTGCTTTTCTTAACTGTATATCTCTTAAATGTCAACATATACACGTGTGATTTAGTTTACGAAGATTTTTCAACGCCGAGAACCTCGATCAGAGAGTAAAAAAGGCGTAAGGTTTACAATGGTGTAAAATTAAAATTGAATATACCGGGCAAGGATTCGAGTTACTTGAACAAGCGCCAAACCAACCATCCAAGAATGGAATCATCGAGCGAAAACACTTGACAAACTCCTAGAAGCAGCTTTTCTTGCCACCAGTCCCTTCTCCATCAATTAGGAATCTGATGCCGTCACTAAACACATTCCTTAAATGGTTGCCATTTGTTGAGTGTATTTTTTGGTGTCTAATCCGCATATATATCACCATTGCTCTTGATTTTCTTGACTGTATACCTCTTAAATTTCAACATATACACGTGTGATTTAGTTTATGGAGATTTTTCAATGCCGAGAGCCTCGATCAGAGAGTAAAAAAGGCGTAAGGTTCACAATGGGGTAAAATTAAAATGGGATATACCGAGCTAAGATTCAAGTTACAGGAACAAGGGCCAAACCAACCACCCAAGAATGGAATCGTCGAGCGAAAACAGTTGACAACCTCCTAGAAGCAGCTTTTCTTGCCACCAGACCTTTCTCAATCAATTAGGAATTTGATGCCGTCACTAAACACATTCCTAAAATTGTTGCCATCTGTTGAGTGTTTTTTTTTTTGGTGTCTAATCCGCATATATATCACCACTGCCCTTGATTTTCTTGACTATATATCTCTTAAATGTCAACATATACACGTGTGATTTAGTTTACGAAGATTTTTCATTGCCGAGAACCTCGATCAGAGAGTAAAAAAGGCGTAAGGTTCACAATGGTGTAAAATTAAAATGGGATATACTGGGCTAGGATTCGAGTTACAGGAACATGGGCCAAACCAACCTCCCAAGAATGGTATCGTCAAGCGAAAACACTTGACAACCTCCTAGAAGCAGCTTTTCTTGCCACCAGACCTTTCTCCATCAGTTAGGAATCTGATGCCGTCACTAAACACATTCCTTAAATTGTAGCCATTTCTTGAGTGTTTTTTTTGTGTCTAATCCGCATATATATCACCATTGCCCTTGATTTTCTTTACTGTATATCTCTTAAATGTCAACATATACACGTGTTATTTAGTTTACGAAGATTTTTCAATGCCGAGAACCTCGATCAGAGAGTAAAAAAGGCGTAACTTTCACAATGGTGTAAAATTAAAACGGGATATATCGGGCTAGGATTTGAGTTACAGGAACAAGGGCCAAACCAACCACCCAAGAATGGAATCGTCGAGCGAAAACACTTGACAACCTCCTAGAAGCAGCTTTTCTTGCCACCAGACCTTTCTCCATCAATTCGGAATCTGATGCCGTCACTAAACACATTCCTTAAATTGTAGCCATTTGTTGAGTGTTTTTTTTTTTTTGGTGTCTAATCCGCATAATATCACCTTTGCCCTTGATTTTCATGACTATATATTTCTTAAATGTCAACATATACACGTGTGATTTAGTTTACGAAGATTTTTCAATGCCGAGAACCTCGATCAGAGAGTAAAAAAGGCGTAAGGTTCACAATGGTGTAAAATTAAAATGGGATATACCGGGCTTGGATTCGAGTTTCAGGAACAAGGCCTAAACCAACCACCCAAGAATGGAATCGTCGAGCAAAAACACTTGACAACCTTCTAGAAGCAGCTTTTCTTGCACCAGACCTTTCTCTATCAATTAGGAATCTGATGCCGTCACTAAACACATTCCTTAAATAGTAGCCATTTGTTGAGTTTTTTTTTTTGGTGTCTAATCCTCATATATATCACCAATGCCCTTAATTTTCTTGACTGTATATCTCTTAAATGTCAACATATACACGTGCGATTTAGTTTACGAAGATTTTTCAATGCCGAGAACCTCGATCAAAGAGTAAAAAAGGCGTAAGGTTAACAATGGTGTAAAATTAAAATGGGATATACCGAGCTAGGATTCGAGTTACAGGAACAAAGGCCAAACCAACAACCCAAGATTGGAATCATCGATCAAAAACACTTGACAACCTCCTAGAAGCAGCTTTTCTTGCCACCAGACCTTTCTCAATCAACTAGGAATCTGATGCCGTCAATAAACACATTCCTTAAATTGTAGCAATTTGTTGAGTGTTTTTTTTTTTTTTGTGTCTAATCCGCATATATCACCATTGCCCTTGATTTTCTTGACTGTATATCTCTTAAATGTCAACATGTACACATGTGATGTAGTTTACGAAAATTTTTCAATGCCGAGAACCTCGATCTGTCACACCCCGACCACGTAGAACATACAAAACGTGGCGGAAATGTCGGGGAGTGTTGTAACAGAATTAATCGTTTCAAATCCATGGCAATTAAAGTTTCGTTTTATTGATTTAAAAGTGTTACAATGTCTTAACAAACAAGAAATACAACATAATTAACTAGTCTTGCATCTTTTATTGTCACTAAAGCCCAAATCTGCCTATGTGTATCTTGATCATCTTATGCAACAGCTCCTGAAAAACACATGTGAAAATAGGTACGTCAGCATAAAAATGCCTGTGAGATACATAGGTTTTGTGAAAATAGGTTCCATGACTTATGTTTGAGAAAATGTTTAGTCATGAACCTTGTTATTTGCCTTGTTTTGTAAATCATTTGAAAATCAATAAGATCAGATGATATGTATAAATAAATGAATAATGTATGGTTAAATGAATAACCATATGAAAATGAGTTTGTATAAGATAAGTTGTTTGTAAATAAATGTCTTGTGAAAAGTATGTTACTTGTATAAAATGTTCTATGTCTCAAACTGAAATGATTTAAATAACGCTACAATATGTAATACCATACAAACACTTATATATAGGAAGTACCAGCGGCGTATCCACCATGCTTGTATCATATTACACACGCATCGTTACTTAATCACTTAATCAAACCAAAACAAACCAACAATGTAAAATGTTCATGTCAAGATGTAAATCATGTCAAAATGTCTATGTCAAATATCCATGTCAAATGTCTATGTCAAAATATCCATGTCAAATACGGTTTACACGGTTCATAGATACCAACGGTTCACAGATACAAACGGTTCACAGATACAAACGGTTCACAGATACAAACGGTTCACAGATACAAACGGTTCACAGATATCAACGGTTCACAGATATCAACGGTTCACAGATACAAACGGTTCACAGGGTCAAATGATTACAACGGTTCAAAATGTAGTATAATGTGTTCATATGCTGGATGAGCATATGCAACAGAAATGCAAGGTAAAACGATGTACTAAGTAATGCACACAATGAGCAATACATAGCATGAAAGGAAATGAAATCATGTACTATAATGTACTAACGAACATAGCAGTATATGATGCGAAAACAGGAAAGCATGAAAATAACAAGTAGGCACATGTGTTCCACCCCAAAACAGTTTGGAAAACAGTAAAAGAGGGGTCTATGTACTCACTTGAGATTGTTCAGATGTCCTTGAGTAACAACCAAACAATGCTTAGAGATCGCGGATATCAACGGCACCTAATATAGGTAACTATGTTAATTAACCGGACCTAGATCGGAAGATCGGGTAGCATTAGGGTTTGTAAACCAAACGAGTGTAGAGACTCGTGTCATATGGTTTAACAAAGCCTACATGCTAAAAAAAAGAAACCTAACATAACTGTTTACGACCCATTACGACCCGTTTAGGAAGCTTATGCTACTTTAACGCGTCGTGCGCGTGAAACGCGTTCGGGCCGCCTAACTAGTCCTATGACAAGTGTTATATGCCTAAACATGTTACATAATCAGTTATGTGGCAAAAGTTTAGGTTACATATGCTAAATTACCAATTATGTATGAAAAGGGTATTCTGGTAATTTACCTAAGGCATATAAACTACCTATCATACAACTACTTAAACGATGTGACCATAAGGTATAACCTTGGAAGGTTATTCCCTACACTATGGTCACCTAATGTATTTGGTCGGATCCTAATGATCGACCAAACTGGGTCGGGTTCGAAGGTATAAGCGATTTATCAGATCGCTTACCCTACGACCCAAGACAACGTGGTAATCAGTAGGCATAGTCCCAAGGGACTATAACCATCGTGATTACAATCACGTTGCGAAGTTCAAACGAACTTCGCATTGACCATTACTGGTCAACGCAGAAAGTCAAACAAAGTTTGACTTTCAGACTCGAAAAACAGTAAAATAAGGAAAAGAACGAAAGAATACTTACGAAGGGTCCCCGAAAGCTAATCGTGATCAAAATAACTCAGGTATGAAACAATGGTTTCAACTTAGAGTCTTTTTTAATCAGATTTTTGTAATTTTTGCAATGGGGGTAATGGGGTATTTATAGTTTTCGGGTAACCGTTAGGATCGTTTCATGGAAAACGTGCCATGATCCAACCCGTACACTTGTTGGAAGGTTATGGAAGCTTAAAATGGTTCTTATCTAGTGACTAAGCAACTTAGAACATGTGGTGTTGGATCAAACAGCTGGAATCAGATGTTAAAACACTGAATCTGGTCAGGTTAGGCAGTCGCGTAGCGCTACTGCCAAGGCATGAGGCAGTCGCGCTACGCTAGCACTCCCCTGATTCAGAAATCTTTCAAATTTGGCAGAAATGGTCCCTGCACGTGTTTAAGGCCTTTTTCGATGCGTTTGAACCCCGTTAACCTCATTTCAAGGCTCTAAAATGAAGTTAAAGTATAGGGAACTCAAAACATGCTCAAAAATATCTCAGATGTCGGTTCGTTTGGCCGTACGATCGCGATGTTCGCTTAATTACGACGGAATGCGCATAAGCGCGAAAAACGATCCAAATGACGCGACGAATGGATTTTTCTTAAGGCGAACACTAAAATATAATGTAGCCATGCTTTTATAAATTTTTGGATGTCCAGATGTATTCAGAACGTAAGTTATGCGCGAAAATGCAAACCTGTGCACTTTTTGACACTTTTAGTCCCTGAATGTCCCAAAAGTTTATTTTAGCACCCCAAACCCCTCAAAGCCTATTTCTAAGCTATGTAAAGGATATTTAAAGTGTGTTTAACTTATGGTCATGTTTCGGAATGTTCGTTACAGTTCAGATTGGCATACTTTCGCAGTTTGTCAAATTTAGTCCCTGTAAGCGAATTAGCTTGTTTTTGCCATACCAAAGCCTTCAAAACTTATTTCTAAGTTATGTAAGGGCTATTTAAGGTATGTTAAGCCTAGGTCACTATTCCAGAGTGTTTGTTGCATTTAAACTGGTTATTTTTACGCATCGGTGCGCGTATAACCTTCCAGAAAGCGATTTAGAGTTTGGAATTGAACAAAAATTGATATGTGCAAATGATACACATATTTTTACAAATCCCAAGTATGAAATACAATATTTCATTGGTTTGGTATTTGTTTGATGGTTGAAGTGACACAGGTGTTACAGTCTCCCCTACTTTAGGAAATTTCGTCCCGAAATTAATTCGTAGGAGTCTATTTGTGACTTTGTGTCAGATAACCACCAGAGATATGTAAGGCATAATCCTGTCATTTCCTTAACGGACATTCTTCAGAAATGAAAATGAACAAAAGGAGTCATTTTCCTCAACGAGTATTATTCAGAAACGGAAATGAAGGAATAATCAAACGGGGATTCATTTCCTTAACGGAGAATCCTCAGAAACGAGAATGAACAAACGGAGTCATTTTCAACGGGTGCTTCCTCAGGAACGGAAATGAAAATGAATAGACAAACGGATATTCATTTCCTTGACGGATAAATCTTCAGAAACAAAAATGAACAAACGGAGTCATTTTCAACGGGTGCTTCATCAGAAATGGAAATGAAAATGGATAGACAAACGGATATTCATTTCCTTGACGGATAAATCTTCAGAAACGAAAATGAACAAACGGAGTCATTTTCAACGGGTGCTTCATCAGAAATCGAAATGAAAATGAATAGACAAACGGATATTCATTTCCTTGACGGATAAATCTTCAGAAACGAAAATGAACAAACGGAGTCATTTTCAACGGTTGTTTCCTCAGGTTCGGAAATGAAGGATTAAACAACGGATATTCATTTCCTCAACGGATAATCTTCAGAAACGAAAATGAACTAACGGAGTCATTTTCAACGGTTGCTTCCTCAGGTTCGGAAATGAAGGATTAAACAACGGATATTCATTTCCTCAACGGATAATCTTCAGAAACGAAAATGAACTAACGGAGTCATTTTCAACGGTTGCTTCCTCAGGTTCGGAAATGAAGGATTAAACAACGGATATTCATTTCCTCAACGGATAATCTTCAGAAACGAAAATGAACTAACGGAGTCATTTTCAACGGTTGCTTCCTCAGGTTCGGAAATGAAGGATTAAACAACGGATATTCATTTCCTCAACGGATAATCTTCAGAAACGAAAATGAACTAACGGAGTCATTTTCAACGGTTGTTTCCTCAGGTTCGGAAATGAAGGATTAAACAACGGATATTCATTTCCCTCGACGGATACTCTTCAGAATGAAAATGATCAAACGGGGTCATTTTCCTCAACGGGTATTCTTCAGAATTGGAAATGAGGGATAAACGGATATTCATCTCCTTAACGGATATTCTTCAGAAGTGAAAAATGAATAGCTAGTTCATTTTTCCTCAACGGATGCTTCATCAGAATTGGAAATGAATAGGATTAACTCTAGATACATTATAGAACTTGCTGTGATTTCTGTGCACTAAATTCCATAATTATGTATGCATCCATAATTACGTAATCCCTTGCACAGTCCGCACAGTTTGTTTTGTAATGTTGTGGGGAAGGATGTCAAACTTGTGATGAGGGTGACTAGACTACCATAGGATCCTTTTAATTAGATCCACAGAGGATCTTCTTAGTTAGGTCTCCAAGGAGTCCTTTCAGCTATATCAATCAGTTTAACTAGACCACTCAAGGGGTCTAAATATTAAGCAGTACTTTATAATCCAAGGGACTTAACTACAACGTAGGAGTCCATTAAGGATTTTTAGGTAGTGCCTTTGGGTATCCTACTATAGATCTCTTGTACAAGGATATGAAAGATTCTACGAGGATTTGGATATCATAATTTGGATGACACATAAAAGATAACACATAAGCACATAACCACATAATTGTTTAATTGTTATTATCTTGTTATCGATTGCTATTAACTTGGCACCTCGTACTTCGTTTCTCTTGGAAGAAACGGGTACTTAGAATTTTCGTGAAAAACGCAAGAGATCGTATAGTGGAAGAAATTTGGGGGTAGTCTGTTCTTCAAGGAATGCGGTTCCTTGATTGTCGGTATTGTAGGGGATATGTTGTTTATACATACAATCACATAAATACATTGCAATGTATATAAAAGATTTATTTATAAACAATGATAACAATTGTTTCATGGATCGTGACAACAAAAGAAAATAATACATAAGACGTGATTATCTCTAAACGTTGTTGTCTTCTGGTTGGTCATATGCTCATCCCTGCGCCGGATTTGCATTAGCAAGCTTTGGGCAATTCCTACGAAAATGGCCCATCTCGCCACAGTTGTAGCAAGATCCCGGTGGAAAACGAGCTTGAGCAGGACGGTTGCCAGCTTGATTTGGTGCAGCTGTGGTTGGGCAAACCCTAGCTGTATGACCTATAAGTCCGCATACTTGGCATGTGCGGCACTTCACACCAGCATGATGATGTAGGCCACATTGGTTGCACAAAGGTGCAGTTCCGTTGTAGGGTTTCCTGACAGGGGGTTGAGCTGGTTGGTTGGGGACGGCTTGATCATTGCGAGCTACCACGGCGAAGTTTTGAGAAGCCTTTCGCTTCTTTGACCTCCTAGGGGATCCAGTCTGTTCATCCATGATCTTTAATTCCTCGACTGGTTTCGATTCCTCGACCGGTTTCTTGTCACCTTTTCGGAAAAGCTTACGTTTCCTGATCTGAGATTCGGTCAAGGTTGCAGATAGCTCAATGGCCTGCCTAACCGTAGTGGGGTTGCTACCAGTCAAAATGTCTTGTATTGAGTCAGGGAGGCCATCAATGTACTTTTCGATTGCCTTATCCAAAGGCGTGACCATGTTTGGGCATAACAGACTCAACTCCTCATAACGGTCCGTGTAGGCTCGATGCTCGCCGCTGTCTTGCTTAAGATCGTCGAATTCCCTTTCCAAGGCCCTGATCTCGTGACGAGGACAGAATTCCCTCATCATAAGGGCTCTAAGTTCAGCCCATGTCTGTGCTAGAGCAACCTCAGCACCGCGGTCTCTCATCACTCCATTCCACCATGTGAGAGCCCTCTTCTGGAACACACTTGAAGAAAACTCGACCTTGCGATTTTCAGGACACTGAACATGACGGAAGGTATTCTCAATGCTCTCGAACCACTGTAGAAGCCCAGTTGCTCCCTCAGAACCACTAAACTTGAGTGGTTTAGCCGAGTTGAAACTTTTGAAGTTGCATGGAGCATTGTTGTTGTTGTTGGCTTGATTCCATTGAGCAAAGAGGTTTGGGAATTGAGCAGCCATTTGCTGCGCAATGATTTCTGCCAGTTCAGCAGTCACTATCTGGTTTTCGCGTCGAGGAGGCATTCTAAAAGAGGAAACATGAAAGGAAATGGGTGAGAGAATTAGACGAAAAGAATGAGATGAAACAAATCTGATGAAAGCAAGGATAGTGGTCATTTGTTTGTTACTACAAAGCAACAAACGACCCTAGTGATTAATCAAAGTAAATAGGTCAAAAATAATGTATCGCGAAGACATGCTCGCCTAGAAGTGAACACTCATCCCAAGAATTCCCAGGTAAGCACAACTAGTCTCGCGTCTGATGAGATGTATACGAAGTGCTTGCCTAGCCAGAAAACCCAGAATACAGGCATTCACCCTTCCAGTTTGCACGTGTTCACATTATTTAAAACCCAAAACCTTGACGAGATTTTGAAACTCAAAGGGGTTCAAAACCATATAACAGAGGGTTCAAAACCTAGTAATTAATCATCCTAGAACAGATGATTAGTTTTCAAAGCGGTTTTGAAATTTATGTTCTTGTTGTGGTCGTCGCCTAAGGATAGGTGACAGTATTGTTTTATGACTAAACGCAAGTAAACTCGCGTTAGGGTCCTAGAAAGGTTATAGACTAGGTCAAAGCATTACTAATAACCTAATTCCCTATAACCATTGGCTCTGATACCATCTTTTCTGTCACACCCCGACCACGTAGAACATACAAAACGTGGCGGAAATGTCGGGGAGTGTTGTAACAGAATTAATCGTTTCAAATCCATGGCAATTAAAGTTTCGTTTTATTGATTTAAAAGTGTTACAATGTCTTAACAAACAAGAAATACAACATAATTAACTAGTCTTGCATCTTTTATTGTCACTAAAGCCCAAATCTGCCTATGTGTATCTTGATCATCTTATGCAACAGCTCCTGAAAAACACATGTGAAAATAGGTACGTCAGCATAAAAATGCCTGTGAGATACATAGGTTTTGTGAAAATAGGTTCCATGACTTATGTTTGAGAAAATGTTTAGTCATGAACCTTGTTATTTGCCTTGTTTTGTAAATCATTTGAAAATCAATAAGATCAGATGATATGTATAAATAAATGAATAATGTATGGTTAAATGAATAACCATATGAAAATGAGTTTGTATAAGATAAGTTGTTTGTAAATAAATGTCTTGTGAAAAGTATGTTACTTGTATAAAATGTTCTATGTCTCAAACTGAAATGATTTAAATAACGCTACAATATGTAATACCATACAAACACTTATATATAGGAAGTACCAGCGGCGTATCCACCATGCTTGTATCATATTACACACGCATCGTTACTTAATCACTTAATCAAACCAAAACAAACCAACAATGTAAAATGTTCATGTCAAGATGTAAATCATGTCAAAATGTCTATGTCAAATATCCATGTCAAATGTCTATGTCAAAATATCCATGTCAAATACGGTTTACACGGTTCATAGATACCAACGGTTCACAGATACAAACGGTTCACAGATACAAACGGTTCACAGATACAAACGGTTCACAGATACAAACGGTTCACAGATATCAACGGTTCACAGATATCAACGGTTCACAGATACAAACGGTTCATAGGGTCAAATGATTACAACGGTTCAAAATGTAGTATAATGTGTTCATATGCTGGATGAGCATATGCAACAGAAATGCAAGGTAAAACGATGTACTAAGTAATGCACACAATGAGCAATACATAGCATGAAAGGAAATGAAATCATGTACTATAATGTACTAACGAACATAGCAGTATATGATGCGAAAACAGGAAAGCATGAAAATAACAAGTAGGCACATGTGTTCCACCCCAAAACAGTTTGGAAAACAGTAAAAGAGGGGTCTATGTACTCACTTGAGATTGTTCAGATGTCCTTGAGTAACAACCAAACAATGCTTAGAGATCGCGGATATCAACGGCACCTAATATAGGTAACTATGTTAATTAATCGGACCTAGATCGGAAGATCGGGTAGCATTAGGGTTTGTAAACCAAACGAGTGTAGAGACTCGTGTCATATGGTTTAACAAAGCCTACATGCTAAAAAAAAGAAACCTAACATAACTGTTTACGACCCATTACGACCCGTTTAGGAAGCTTATGCTACTTTAACGCGTCGTGCGCGTGAAACGCGTTCGGGCCGCCTAACTAGTCCTATGACAAGTGTTATATGCCTAAACATGTTACATAATCAGTTATGTGGCAAAATTTTAGGTTACATATGCTAAATTACCAATTATGTATGAAAAGGGTATTCTGGTAATTTACCTAAGGCATATAAACTACCTATCATACAACTACTTAAACGATGTGACCATAAGGTATAACCTTGGAAGGTTATTCCCTACACTATGGTCACCTAATGTATTTGGTCGGATCCTAATGATCGACCAAACTGGGTCGGGTTCGAAGGTATAAGCGATTTATCAGATCGCTTACCCTACGACCCAAGACAACGTGGTAATCAGTAGGCATAGTCCCAAGGGACTATAACCATCGTGATTACAATCACGTTGCGAAGTTCAAACGAACTTCGCATTGACCATTACTGGTCAACGCAGAAAGTCAAACAAAGTTTGACTTTCAGACTCGAAAAACAGTAAAATAAGGAAAAGAACGAAAGAATACTTACGAAGGGTCCCCGAAAGCTAATCGTGATCAAAATAACTCAGGTATGAAACAATGGTTTCAACTTAGAGTCTTTTTTAATCAGATTTTTGTAATTTTTGCAATGGGGGTAATGGGGTATTTATAGTTTTCGGGTAACCGTTAGGATCGTTTCATGGAAAACGTGCCATGATCCAACCCGTACACTTGTTGGAAGGTTATGGAAGCTTAAAATGGTTCTTATCTAGTGACTAAGCAACTTAGAACATGTGGTGTTGGATCAAACAGCTGGAATCAGATGTTAAAACACTGAATCTGGTCAGGTTAGGCAGTCGCGTAGCGCTACTGCCAAGGCATGAGGCAGTCGCGCTACGCTAGCACTCCCCTGATTCAGAAATCTTTCAAATTTGGCAGAAATGGTCCCTGCACGTGTTTAAGGCCTTTTTCGATGCGTTTGAACCCCGTTAACCTCATTTCAAGGCTCTAAAATGAAGTTAAAGTATAGGGAACTCAAAACATGCTCAAAAATATCTCAGATGTCGGTTCGTTTGGCCGTACGATCGCGATGTTCGCTTAATTACGACGGAATGCGCATAAGCGCGAAAAACGATCCAAATGACGCGACGAATGGATTTTTCTTAAGGGGAACACTAAAATATAATGTAGTCATGCTTTTATAAATTTTTGGATGTCCAGATGTATTCAGAACGTAAGTTATGCGCGAAAATGCAAACCTGTGCACTTTTTGACACTTTTAGTCCCTGAATGTCCCAAAAGTTTATTTTAGCACCCCAAACCCCTCAAAGCCTATTTCTAAGCTATGTAAAGGATATTTAAAGTGTGTTTAACTTATGGTCATGTTTCGGAATGTTCGTTACAGTTCAGATTGGCATACTTTCGCAGTTTGTCAAATTTAGTCCCTGTAAGCGAATTAGCTTGTTTTTGCCATACCAAAGCCTTCAAAACTTATTTCTAAGTTATGTAAGGGATATTTAAGGTATGTTAAGCCTAGGTCACTATTCCGGAGTGTTTGTTGCATTTAAACTGGTTATTTTTACGCATCGGTGCGCGTATAACCTTCCAGAAAGCGATTTAGAGTTTGGAATTGAACAAAAATTGATATGTGCAAATGATACACATATTTTTACAAATCCCAAGTATGAAATACAATATTTCATTGGTTTGGTATTTGTTTGATGGTTGAAGTGACACAGGTGTTACACGATCAGAGAGTAAAAAAGGTGTAAGGTTCACAATGGTGTAAAATTAAAATGGAATACACCGGGCTAGGATTCGAGTTACAGGAACAAGTGCCAAAATAACCACCCAAGAATGGAATCGTCGAGCGAAAACACTTGACAACCTCCTAGAAGCAGTTTTTCTTGCCACCAGACCATTCTCCATCAATTATGAATCTGATGCCGTCACTAAACACATTCCTTAAATTGTAGCCACTTGTTGAGTGTTTTTTTTTTTTGTGTCTAATCCGCATATATATCACCATTGCCCTTGATTTTCTTGACTGTATATCTCTTAAATGTCAACAAATACACGAGTGATTTAGTTTACGAAGATTTTTCAATGCCGAGACCTCGATCAGAGAGTAAAAAAGGTGTAAGGTTCACAATGGTGTAAAATTAAAATAGGATATACCGGGCTAGGATTCGAGTTACAGGAACAAGGGCCAAACCAACCACCTAAGAATGGAATCGTCGAGCGAAAACACTTAACAACCTCCTAGAGGTAGCTTTTCTTGTCACTAGACCTTTATCCATCAATTAGGAATCTGATGTCATCACTAAACACATTCCTTAAATTGTAGCAACTTGTTGAGTGTTTTTTTTTTGTGTATCTAATCGGCATATATATCACCATTGCCCTTGATTTTCTTGATTGTATATCTCTTAAATGTCAACATATACACGTGTGATTTAGTTTACGAAGAATTTTCAATGCCGAGAACCTCGATAAGAGAGTAAAAAAGGCGTAAAGTTCACAAGGGTGTATAATTAAAATGGGATATACCGGGCTTGGATTCGAGTTTCTGGAACAAGGCTAACCACCCAAGAATGGAATCGTCGAGCAAAAACACTCGACAACCTTCTAGAAGCAGCTTTTCTTGCACCAGACCTTTCTCTATCAATTAGGAATCTGATCCCGTCACTAAACACATTCCTTAAATTGTAGCCATTTGTTGAGTTTTTTTTTTTTGTGTCTAATCCGCATATATATCACCAATGCCCTTAATTTTCTTGACTGTATATCTCTTAAATGTCAACATATACACGTGTGATTTAGTTTACGAATATTTTTCAATGCCGAGAACTTCGATCAAAGAGTAAAAAAGGCGTAAGGTTCACAATGGTGTAAAATTAAAATGGGATATACCGAGCAAGGATTCGAGTTACAGGAACAAGGGCCAAACCAACAAACCAAGATTGGAATCATCGAGCGAAAACACTTGACAACCTCCTAGAAGCAGCTTTTCTTGCCACCAGACCTTTGTCCATCAATTAGGAATCTGATGCCGTCACTAAACACATTCCTTAATTTGTAGCCATTTGTTGGGTGTTTCTTTTTTTTTTTTTTGTGTCTAATCCGCATATATCACCATTGCCCTTGATTTTCTTGACTATATATCTCTTAAATGTCAACATGTACACATGTGATGTAGTTTACGAAGATTTTTCAATGCCGAGAACCTCAATCAGAGAGTAAAAAAGGCGTAAGTTTCACAATGGTGTAAAATTAAAATGGAATACACCGGGCTAGGATTCGAGTTACAGGAACAAGTGCCAAAACAACCAACCAAGAATGGAATCGTCGAGCGAAAACACTTGACAACCTCCTAGAAGCAGCTTTTCTTGCCACCAGACCATTCTCCATCAATTAGTAATCTGATGCCGTCACTAAACACATTCCTTAAATTGTAGCCACATGTTGAGTGTTTTTTTTTTTGTGTCTAATCCGCATATATATCACCATTGCCTTTGATTTTCTTGACTGTATATCTCTTAAATGTCAACATATACACGTGTGATTTAGTTTACGAAGATTTTTCAATGCCGAGACCTCGATCAGAGAGTAAAAAAGGCGTAAGGTTCACAATGGTGTAAAATTAAAATGGGATATACCGGGATAGGATTCGAGTTACAGGAACAAGGGCCAAACCAACCACCCAAGAATGGAATCGTCGAGCGAAAACACTTAACAACCTCCTAGAGGTAGCTTTTCTTGTCACTAGACCTTTATCCATCAATTAGGAATCTTATGTCGTCACTGAACACATTCCTTAAATTGTAGCCATTTGTTGAGTGTTTTTTTTTTTTTTTTTTTTTGTATCTAATCCGCATATATATCACCATTGCCCTTGATTTTCTTGATTGTATATCTCTTAAATGTCAACATATACACGAGTGATTTAGTTTACGAAGATTTTTCAATGCCGAGAACCTCGATCAGAGAGTAAAAAAGGCGTAAGGTTCACAATGGTGTAAAATTACTAGGGATATACCGGACTTGGATTCGAGTTACAGGAACAAGGGCCAAACCAACACCCAAGAATGGAATCATCAAGCAAAAACACTTGACAACCTTCTAGAAGCAACTTTTCTTGCCACCAGGCCTTTCTCCATCAATTAGGAATCTGATGCCGTCACTAAACACATTCCTTAAATTGTAGCCATTTGTAGAGTGTTTTTTTTTTTGGTTGTCTAATCCACATAATCACCATTGCCCATGATTTTCTTGACTGTATATCTCTTCAATGTCAACATATACACATGTGATTTAGTTTATGAAGATTTTTCAATGACGAGAACCTCGATCAAAGAGTAAAAAAGGCGTAAGGTTCACAATGGTGTAAAACTAAAATGGGATATACCGGGCTAGGATTCGAGTTACAGGAACAAGGGCCAAACCAACCACCCAAGAATGGAATCGTCGAGCGAAAACACTTGGCAACCTCCTAGAAGTAGCTTTTCTTCCCACCAGACTTTTCTCCATCAATTACGAATCTGATGCCATCACTAAACACATTCCTTAAATTGTAGCCATTTAGTGAGTGTTTTTTTTTTTTTTTGGTGTCTAATCTGCTTAAAAATCATCATTGCCCTTGATTTTCTTGAGTGTATATCTCTTAAATGTCAACATATACACGTGTGATTTAGTTTACGAAGATTTTTCATTGCCGAGAACCTCGATCAGAGAGTAAAAAAGGCGTAAGGTTCACAATGGTGTAAAATTAAAATGGGATATACTGGGATAGGATTCGAGTTACAGCAACAAGGGCCAAACCAACCACGCAAGAATGGAATCGTCGAGCTAAAACAGTTGACAACCTCCTAGAAGTAGCTTTCTTCCCACCAGACTTTTCTCCATCAATTACGAATCTGATGCCATCACTAAACACATTCCTTAAATTGAAGCCATTTGTTGAGTGTTTTTTTTTTGGTGTCTAATCTGCATAAATATCATCATTGCCCTTGATTTTCTTGACTGTATATCTCTTAAATGTCAACATATACACGAGTGATTTAGTTTACGAAGATTTTTCAATGCCGAGAACCTCGATCAGAGAGTAAAAAAGGCGCAAGGTTCATAATGGTGTAAAATTAAAATGGGATATACTGGGCTAGCATTCGAGTTACAGGAACAAGGGCCAAACCAACCACCCAAGAATGGAATCGTCGAGCGAAAACACTTAACAACCTCCTAGAAGCAGCTTTTCTTTCCACCAGACCTTTCTCCATCAATTAGGAATCTGATGCCGTAACTAAACACATTTATTAAATTGTAGCCATTTGTTGAGTGTTTTTTTTTTTTTTTTTTTTTTGTCTAATCCGCATATATATCACCATTGCCCTTGATTTTCTTGACTGTATATCTCTTAAATGTCAACATATACACGTGTGATTTAGTTTACGAAGATTTTTCAATGCCGATAACCTTGATCAGAGAGTAAAAAAGGCGTAAGGTTCACAATGGTGTAAAATTAAGATGGGATATACTAGGCTAGGATTCGAGTTACAGGAACAAGGGCCAAACCAACCACCCAAGAATGGAATCGTCTAGCGAAAACACTTGACAACCTCCTAGAAGCAGCTTTTCTTGCCACCAGACCTTTCTCCATCAATTATGAATCTGATGCCATCACTAAACACATTCCTTAAATTGTAGCCATTTGTTGAGTGTTTTTTTTTTGTGTCTAATCCGCATATATATCACCATTGTCCTTGATTTTCTTGACTGTATATCTCTTAAATGTCAACATATACACGTGTGATTTAATTTACGAAGATTTTTCAATGCCGAGAACTTCGATCAGAGAGTAAAAAAGGCGTAAGGTTCACAATGGTGTAAAATTAAAATGGGATATACCGGGCTAGGATTTGAGTTACAGGAACAAGGGCCAAACCAACCACCCAAGAATGGAATCATCGACCGAAAACATTTGACAACCTCCTAGAAGCTGCTTTTCTTGTCACCAGACATTTCTCCATCAATTAGGAATCTGATGCCGTCACTAAACACATTCCTTAAATTGTAGCCATTTGTTGAGTGATTTTTTGGTGTCTAATCCGCATATATATCACCATTGCCCTTGATTTTCTTGAATGTATATCTCTTAAATGCCAACATATACACGTGTGATTTAGTTTACGAAGATTTTTCAATGCCGAGAACCTCGATCAGAGAGTAAAAAAGGGGTAAGGTTCACAATGGTGTAAAATTAAGATGGGAGATACCATGCTAGGATTCGAGTTACCGGAACAAGGGCCAAACCAACCACCCAAGAATGGAATCGTCTAGCGAAAACACTTGACAACCTCCTAGAAGCAGCTTTTCTTGCCACCAGACCTTTCTCCATCAATTAGGAATCTGATGCCATAACTAAACACATTCCTTAAATTGTAGCCATTTGTTGAGTGTTTTTTTTTTTTGGTGTCTAATCCGCATATATATCACCATTGCCCTTGATTTTCTTGAATGTATATCTCTCAAATGTCAACATATACACGTGCGATTTAGTTTACAAAGATTTTTCAATGCCGAGAACCTCGATAAGAGAGTAAAAAAGGCGTAAGGTTCACAATGGTGTAAAATTAAAATGGGATATACCGGGCTAGGATTCGAGTTACAGGAACAAGGGCCAAACCAACCACCCAAGAATGGAATCGTCGAGCGAAAACACTTGACAACCTCCTAGAAGCAGCTTTTCTTGCCACCAGACCCTTCTCCATCAATTAGGAATCTGATGCCGTCACTAAACAAATTCCTTAAATTGTAGCCATTTGTTGAGTTTTTTTTTATTGGTGTCTAATCCGCATATATATCACCATTGCCCTTTATTTCTTGACTGTATATCTCTTAAATGTCAACGTATACACGTGTGATTTAGTTTACGAAGATTTTTTTAATGTCGAGAACCTCGATCAGAGAGTAAAAAGGCGTAAGATTCATAATGGTGTAAAATTAAAATGGGATTAACGGGCTAGGATTCGAGTTACAGGAATAAGGGTAACCAACCACCCAAGAATGGAATCGTCTAGCGAAAACGCTTGATAACCTCCAAGAAGCAGCTTTTCTTGCCACCAGACCTTTCTCCATCAATTAGGAATCTGATGCCGTCACTAAACACATTCCTTAAATTGTAGCCATTTGTTGAGTGTATTTTTTGGTGTCTAATCCGCATATATATCACCATTGCTCTTGATTTTCTTGACTGTGTATCTCTTAAATGTCAACATATACACGTGTGATTTAGTTTACGAAGATTTTTCAATGCCGAGAACCTCGATCAGAGAGTAAAAAAGGCGTAAGGTTCACAATGGTGTAAAATTAAAATGGGATATACCGGGCTAGGATTCGAGTTACAGGAACAAGGGCCAAACCAACCACCCAAGAATGGAATCGTCGAGCGAAAATACTTGACAACCTCCTAGAAGCAGCTTTTCTTGCCACCAGACCCTTCTCCATCAATTAGAAATCTGATGCCGTCACTAAACAAATTCCTTAAATTGTAGCCATTTGTTGAGTTTTTTTTTATTGGTGTCTAATCTGCATATATATCACCATTGCCCTTTATTTCTTGACTGTATATCTCTTAAATGTCAACGTATACACGTGTGATTTAGTTTACGAAGATTTTTTTAATGTCGAGAACCTCGATCAGAGAGTAAAAAGGCGTAAGATTCACAATGGTGTAAAATTAAAATGGGATTAACGGGCTAGGATTCGAGTTACAGGAATAAGGGCAACCAACCACCCAAGAATGGAATCGTCTAGCGATAACGCTTGGTAACCTCCAAGAAGCAGCTTTTCTTACCACCAGACCTTTCTCCATCAATTAGGAATCTGATGCCGTCACTAAACACATTCCTTAAATTGTAGCCATTTGTTGAGTGTATTTTTTGGTGTCTAATCCGCATATATATCACCATTGCTCTTGATTTTCTTGACTGTGTATCTCTTAAATGTCAACATATACACGTGTGATTTAGTTTACGAAGATTTTTCAATGCCGAGAACCTCGATCAGAGAGTAAAAAAGGCGTAAGGTTCACAATGGTGTAAAATTAAAATGGGATATACCGAGCTAGGATTCCATTTACAGGAACAAGGGCCAAACCAACCACCCAATAATGGAATCGCCGAGCGAAAACACTTGACAACCTCCTAGAAGCAGCCTTTCTTGCCACTAGACCTTTCTCAATCAATTAGGAATCTGATGACGTCACTAAACACATTTCTTAAATTGTAGCCATTTGTTGAGTGTTTTTTTGTGTCTAATCCGCATATATATCACCATTGCCCTTGATTTTCTTGACTGTATATCTCTTAAATGTCAACATATACACCTGTTATTTAGTTTACGAAGATTTTTCAATGCCGAGAACCTCGATCAGAGAGTAAAAAAGGCGTAAGGTTCACAATGGTGTAAAATTAAAATGGGATATACCGGGCTAGGATTCGAGTTACAGGAACAAGGGCCAAACCAACCACCCAAGAATGGAATCATCGAGCGAAAACACTTAACAACCTCCTAGAAGTAGCTTTTTTTGCAACCAGACCTTTCTCCATCAATTAGGAATCTGATGCCGTCACTAAACACATTCCTTCAATTGTAGCCATTTGTTGAGTGTTTTTTTTTTTTTGGTGTCTAATCTGCATATATATCACTATTGTCCTTGATTTTCTTGACTGTATATCTCTTAAATGTCAACATATATACGTGTGATTTAGTTTACGAATATTTTTCAATACCGAGAACCACGATTTGAGAGTAAAAAAGGCGTAAGGTTCACAATGGTGTAAAATTAAAATGGGATATACAGGGCTAGGGTTCGAGTTACACGAACAAGGGCCAAAGCAACCACCCAAGAATGGAATCGTCGAGGGAAACCACTTGACAACCTCCTAGAAGCAGCTTTTCTTGCCACCAGACTTTTCTCCATCAATTAGGAATCTGATGCCGTCACTAAACACATTCCTTAAATTGTAGCCGTTTGTTGAGTGTTTTTTTTTGGTGTCTAATCCGCATATATATCACTATTGTCCTTGATTTTCTTGACTGTATATCTCTTAAATGTCAACATATATACGTGTGATTTAGTTTACGAATATTTTTCAATGCCGAGAACCTTGATCAGAGAGTAAAAAAGGCGTAAGGTTCACAATGGTGTAAAATTAAAATGGGATATACCGGGCTAGTATTCGAGTTACAGGAACAAGGGCCAAACCAACCACCCAAGAATGGAATCATCGAGCGAAAACACTTGACAACCTCCTAGAAGCAGCTTATCTTGCCACCAGACCTTTCTCCATCAATTAGGAATCTACGCCGTCACTAAACACATTCCTTAAATTGTAGCCTTTTGTTGACTATTTTTTTTTGTGTCTAATCCGCATATATATCACCATTGCTCTTAATTTTCTTGACTGTTTATCTCTTAAATGTTAACATATACACGTGTGATTTAGTTTACGAAGATTTTTCAATGCCTAAAACCACGATTAGAGGGTAAAAAAGGCGTAAGGTTCACAATGGTATAAAATTAAAATGGAATATAACGGGCTAGGATTCGAGTTATAGGAACAAGGGCCAAACCAACCACCCAAGAATGGAATCGTCGAGCGAAAACACTTGACAACCGCCTAGAAGAAGCTTTTCTTGCCACCAGACATTTCTCCATCAATTAGGAATCTGATGCTGTCACTAAACACATTCCTTAAATTGTAGCCATTTGTTGAGTGTTTTTTTTTTGTGTCAAATCCGCATATATATCACCATTGCCCTTGATTTTCTTTACTGTATATCTCTTAAATGTCAACATATACTCGTGTCATTTAGTTTAAGAAGATTTTTCAATGCCGAGAACCTCGATCAGAGAGTAAAAAAGGTGTAAGGTTCACAATGGTGTAAAATTAAAATGGGATATACCAGGTTAGGATTCGAGTTACTGGAACAAGGGCCAAACCAACCACCCAAGAATGGAATCGTCGAGCGAAAACACTTGCAACCTCCTAGAAGCAGCTTTTCTTGCCACCAGACCTTTCTCCATCAATTAGAAATCTGATGCCGTCACTAAACACATTCATTAAATTGTAGCCATTTGTTGAATGTTTTTTTTGGTGTCTAATCCGCATATATATCACCATTGCCCTTGATTTTCTTGACTGTATATCTCTTAAATGTCAACATATACACGTGTGATTTAGTTTATGAAGATTTTTTAATGCCGAGAACCTCGATCAGAGAGTAAAAAAGGCGTTAGGCTCACAATGGTGTAAAATTAAAATGGGATATACCGTGCTAGGATTCGAGTTACAAGAACAAGGGCCAAACCAACCACCCTAGAATGGAATCGTTGAGCAAAAACATTGACAACCTTCTAGAAGCAGCTTTTCTTGCCACCAGACCTTTCTCCATCAATTAGGAATCTGATGCCGTCACTAAACACATTTCCTTAAATTGTAGCCATTTGTTGAGTGTTTTTTTTTTGTGTCTAATCCGCATATATATCACCATTGCCCTTGATTTTCTTGATTGTATATCTCTTAAATGTCAACATATACACGTGTGATTTAGTTTTTAAAGATTTTTCAATGCCGAGAACCTCGATCAGAGAGTAAAAAAGGCGTAAGGTTCACCATGGTGTAAAATTAAAATGGGATATACGGGGCTAGAATTCGAGTTACAGGAACAAGGGCCAAACCAACCACCCAAGAATGGAATCGTCGAGTGAAAACACTTGACAACCTCCTAGACGCAGCTTTTCTTGCCAATAGACCTTTCTCCATCAATTAGGAATTTGCTGCCGTCACTAAACACATTCCTTAAATTGTAGCCATTTGTTCAGTGTTTTTTTTGTCTAATCCACATATATATCACCATTCCCTTTGATTTTCTTGACTGTATATCTCTTAATTGTCAATATATACATGTGTGATTTAGTTTTCGAATATTTTTCAATGCCGAGAACCTCGAACAGAGAGTAAAAAAGGCGTAAGGTTCACAATGGTGTAAAATTAAAATGGGATATACCCGGCTCGGATTCGAGTTACAGGAACAAGGGCCAAACCAATCACCCAAGAATGGAATCGTCGAGCGAAAACACATGACAACCTCCTAGAACCAGCTTTTCTTGTCACTAGACCTTTCTCCATCAATTAGGAATCTGATGCCGTTACTAAACACATTCTTTAAATTGTAGGCATTTGTTGAGTGTTTTTTTTTGTGTCTAATCCGCTCATATATCACCATTGCCCTTGATTTTCTTGACTGTATATCTCTTAAATGTCAACATATATACGTGTGATTTAGTTTACGAATATTTTTCAATGCCGAGAACCTTGATCAGAGAGTAAAAAAGGCGTAAGGTTCACAATGGTGTAAAATTAAAATGGGATATACCGGGCTAGGATTCAAGTTACAGGAACAAGGGCCAAACCAACCACCCAAGAATGGAATCGTCGAGCGAAAACACTTGACAACCTCCTAGAAGCAGCTTATCTTGCCACCAGACCTTTCTCCTTCAATTAGGAATGTGATGCCGTCACTAAACACGTTCCTTAAATTGTAGCCATTTGTTGAGTATTTTTTTTTTGGTGTCTAATCCGCATATATATCAGCATTGCTCTTAATTTTCTTGACTGTATATCTCTTAAATGTTAATATATACACGTGTGATTTAGTTTACGAAGATTTTTCAACGCCGAGAACCTCGATCACAGAGTAAAACAGGCTTAAGGTTCACAATAGTGTAAAATTAAAATGGGATATACCGGGCTAGGATTTGAGTGACAGGAACAAGGGCCAAACCAACCACCCAAGAATGGCATCGTTGAGCGAAAACACTTGACAACCTCCTAGAAGCAGCTTTTCTTGCCACCAGACCTTTCTCCGTCAATTAGGAATCTGTTGCCGTCACTAAACACACTCCTTAAATTGTAGCCATTTGTTGAGTGTTTTTCTTGGTGCTTAATCCGCATATATATCACCATTGCCCTTGATTTTCTTTACTGTATATCTCTTAAATGTCAACATATACACGTGTGATTTAGTTTACGAAGATTTTTCAATGCCGAGAACCTCGATCAGAGAGTAAAAAGGGCGTACGGTTCACAATGGTGTAAAATTAAAATGGGATATACCGGGCTAGGATTCGAGTTACAGGAACAAGGGCCAATCCAACCACCCAAGAATGGAATCGTCAAGCGAAAACACTTGACAACCACCTAGAAGCAGCTTTTCTTGCCACCAGACCTTTCTCCGTCAATTAAGAATCTGATGCCGTCAATAAACACATTCCTTAAATTGAGGCCATTTGTTGAGTGTTTTTTTTTTGGAGTCTAATCCACATATATATCACCATTGTCCTTGATTTTCTTGACTGTATATCTCTTAAATGACAACATATACACGTGTGATTTAGTTTACGAAGATTTTTCAATGCCGAGAACTTCGATCAGAGAGTAAAAAATGCGTAAGGTTCACAATGGTGTAAAATTAAAATGGGATATACCGGGCTAGGATTCGAGTTACGGGAACAAGGGCCAAACCAACCACCCAAGAATAGAATCCTCGAGCAAAAACAACTGACAACCTCCTAGAAGCAGCTTTTCTTGCCACCAGACCTTTCTCCGTCAATTAGGAATCTGTTGCCGTCACTAAACACACTCCTTAAATTGTAGCCATTTGTTGAGTGTTTTTCTTGGTGCTTAATCCGCATATATATCACCATTGCCCTTGATTTTCTTTACTGTATATCTCTTAAATGTCAACATATACACGTGTGATTTAGTTTACGAAGATTTTTCAATGCCGAGAACCTCGATCAGAGAGTAAAAAGGGCGTACGGTTCACAATGGTGTAAAATTAAAATGGGATATACCGGGCTAGGATTCGAGTTACAGGAACAAGGGCCAATCCAACCACCCAAGAATGGAATCGTCAAGCGAAAACACTTGACAACCACCTAGAAGCAGCTTTTCTTGCCACCAGACCTTTCTCCGTCAATTAAGAATCTGATGCCGTCAATAAACACATTCCTTAAATTGAGGCCATTTGTTGAGTGTTTTTTTTTTTGGAGTCTAATCCACATATATATCACCATTGTCCTTGATTTTCTTGACTGTATATCTCTTAAATGACAACATATACACGTGTGATTTAGTTTACGAAGATTTTTCAATGCCGAGAACTTCGATCAGAGAGTAAAAAATGCGTAAGGTTCACAATGGTGTAAAATTAAAATGGGATATACCGGGCTAGGATTCGAGTTACGGGAACAAGGGCCAAACCAACCACCCAAGAATAGAATCCTCGAGCAAAAACAACTGACAACCTCCTAGAAGCAGCTTTTCTTGCCACCAGATCTTTCTCCATTAATTAGGAATCTGATACCGTCACTAAACACATTCCTTAAATTATAGTCATTTCTTGAGTGTTTTTTTTTTTTGTGTCTAATCCGCATATATATCACCATTGCCCTTGATTTTCTGGGCTGTATATCTCTTAAATGCAACATATACACGTGCGATTTAGTTTACGAAGATTTTTCAATGCCGATAACCTCGATCAGAGAGTAAAAAAGGCGTAAGGTTCACAATGGTGTAAAATTAAAATGGGATATACCGGGCTAGGATTCGAGTTACAGGAACAAGGGCCAAACCAAACACCCAAGAATGGAATCGTTGAGCGAAAACCCTTGACAATCTCCTAGAAGCATCTTTTCTTGCCACCTGACCTTTCTCCATAAATTAGGAATCTGATGCTGTCACTAAACACATTCCTTAAAATGTAGACATTTGTTGAGTGTTTTTTTTTTTTTTTTTGTGTCTAATCCGCATATATATCACCATTGCCCTTGATTTTCTTGATTGTATATCTCTTAAATGTCAACATATACACGTGTGATTTAGTTTACAAAGATTTTTCAATGCCGATGACCTCAATCAGAGAGTAAAAACTGCGTAAGGTTCACAATGGTGTAAAAATAAAATAGGATATACCGGGATAGGATTCGAGTTACAGTAACAAGGGCCAAACCAACCACCCAAGAATGGAATCATCGAGCGAAAACACTTGACAACCTCCTAGAAGCAGCTTTTCTTGCCACCAGACCTTTCTCCATCAATTAGGAATCTGATGTCGTCACTAAACACATTCCTTAAATTGTAACCATTTGTTGAGTGTTTTTTTTTGGTGTCTAATCCGCATATATATCACCATTGCCCTAGATTTTCTTGACTGTATATCTCTTAAATGTTAACATATACACGTGTGATTTAGTTTACGAAGATTTTTTAATGCCGAGAACCTCGATCAGAGAGTAAAAAAGGCGTAAGCTTCACAATGGGGTAAAATTAAAATGGGATATACCGGGATTGGATTCGAGTTACAGGAACATGGGCCAAACCATCCACCTAAGAATGGAATCGTCGAGCGAAAACACTTGACAACCTCCTAGAAGCAGCTTTTCGTGCCCCCAGACCTTTCTCCATCAATTAGGAATCTGATGCCGTCACTAAACACATTCCTTAAATTGTAAGCGTTTGTTGAGTGTTTTATTTTGTGTCTAATCCGCATATATATCACCATTGCCCATGATTTTCTTGACTGTGTATCTCTTAAATGTCAACATATACACGTGTGATTTAGTTTACGAAGATTTTTCAATGCCGAGAACCTCGATCAGAGAGTAAAAAAGGTGTAAGGTTCACAATGGTGTAAAATTAAAATGTGATATACCGGGCTAGGATTCGAGTTACAGGAACAAGGGCCAAACCGACCACCCAAGAATGGAATCATCCAGCGAAAACACTTGACAACCTCCTAGAAGCAGCTTTTCTTGCCACCAGACCTTTCTCCATCAATTAGGAATCTGATGTCGTCACTAAACACATTCCTTAAATTGTAACCATTTGTTGAGTGTTTTTTTTGGTGTCTAATCCGCATATATATCTCCATTGCCCTTGATTTTCTTGACTGTATATCTCTTAAATGTCAACATATACACGTGTGATTTAGTTTACGAAGATTTTTCATTGCCGAGAACCTCGATCAGAGAGTAAAAAAGGCGTAAGCTTCACAATGGTGTAAAATTAATATGGGATATACCGGGCTAGGATTCGAGTTTTACTGGAACAAGGGCCAAACCAACCACCCAAGAATGGAATCGTCGAGCGAAAACCCTTGACAACCTCCTAGAAGCAGCTTTTCTTCCCACCAGACCTTTCTCCATCAATTAGGAATCTGATGCCGTCACTAAACGCATTCCTTAAATTGTAGCCATTTGTTGAGTGTTTTTTTTGTGTCTAATCCGCATATATATCACCATTGCCCTTGATTTTCTTAACTGTATATCTCTTAAATGTCAACATATACACGTGTGATTTAGTTTACGAAGATTTTTCAATGCCGAGAACCTCGATCAGAGAGTAAAAAAGACGTAAGGTTCACAATGGTGTAAAATTAAAATGGGATATACCGGGCTAAGATTCGAGTTACAGGAAAAAGGGCCAAACCAACCACCCAAGAATGGAATCGTCGAGCGAAAACCCTTGACAACCTCCTAGAAGCAGCTTTTCTTCCCACCAGACCTTTCTCCATCAATTAGGAATCTGATGCCGTCACTAAACGCATTCCTTAAATTGTAGCCATTTGTTGAGTGTTTTTTTTGTGTCTAATCCGCATATATATCACCATTGCCCTTGATTTTCTTAACTGTATATCTCTTAAATGTCAACATATACACGTGTGATTTAGTTTACGATGATTTTTCAATGCCGAGAACCTCGATCAGAGAGTAAAAAAGACGTAAGGTTCACAATGGTGTAAAATTAAAATGGGATATATCGGGCTAAGATTCGAGTTACAGGAAAAAGGGCCAAACCAACCACCCAAGAATGGAATCGTCGAGCGAAAACCCTTGACAACCTCCTAGAAGCAGCTTTTCTTGCCAACTGACCTTTCTCCATCAATTAGGAATCTGATGCCGTCACTAAGCACATTCCTTAAATTGTAGCCATTTGTTGAGTGTTTTTTTGGTGTCTAATCCGCATATATATCACCATTGCCCTTGATTTTCTTGACTGTATATCTCTTAAATGTCAACATATGCACGTGTGGTTTAGTTTACGAAGATTTTTCAATGGCGAGAACCTCGATTAGAGAGTAAAAAGGTGTAAGGTTCACAATGGTGTAAAATTAAAATGGGATATAACGGGCTAGGATTCGAGTTACAGGAACAAGGGCCAAACCAACCACCCAAGAATGGAATCGTCGAGCGAAAACACATGACAACCTCCTAGAAGCAGCTTTTCTTGCTACCAGACCTTTCTCCATCAATTAGAATCTAATGCCGTCACTAAACACATTCTTTAAATTTTAGCCATTTTGAAGAAACACTTGATAATTGATCGGAATCAAATTATCTAGGGGGTTTGGATCTACATTAAAAGGTTTGTTCTCTCTCGTTTGACTCGATGTTGCTGATCTTCTTCTCCGGTAAACTCTGCAAAATAGAACACCGTTAGCCTCGTCAAGGGGAGAAGGGGGTTCTTGTAACATTCCTATTTTTATAAGAATTATAGGTTTGGTTAAATTTATTAACCTCTAGTAACTAGTAACTACTTTATTTTTAATATAAATATTCAACCCAAATAGTTTTAAAACACTATTTTATATATAGTTGGTTGAAATATTATTCTAATTAATTGGCCTGTATATGGGTGACCTTTCTAAAAAAAATAAAAGTCTATAGAAACTTATATTATTAGACGGATAGATTACGGGTAAGTTGACTATAAGAAATATGAAGTACATAGACGGGCCCAGGAACCGTTTAATAATTAAATTATAAAAATACATTACATTTGAACCTACTCCATTTTTAATAAAACTTGGTTCAAAATATAGACAAAAATATATTCGTTCTAAAGACATATTCATTGTTTTGTAAAACGTCATATTTTAGAAGTTATACACGCTAAATAAATGAAGCAGTTAAATTAATTATAATATATAAATTAAAATAATAAAATAAATCTAACTTTGAAATTTTAGAAAGTTATACATGTCAGAAATAATAAAATAATAATATTTCAATTATTATAGATATGATGTGTACGTGTAAAGAAATAAAATATTAAAATAATAAAATAACCTCATTTAAATGTTAGTATCTACGTGTATGTAATGAGAATTGATTTCTCATATATGAAATAAATATATGACATGCATGTGTCCTTTAGGATTAGGATGAATTCCTTTTCATGAGCAGCTATGAAACAAAACAGCTATAAATAAGCCAAACCATTTTCAAAATGAAACCTGTTCAACTTACTCCTTCTTTCGATCTTACTTTCTATATATATATATATATTTTTTTTATTTTACCTCATAATAATAAAGCACTGTCTCATTTTAAGTATTTTAACTCCCGATCACTGCTACCCTTTCCGATTGATTTGAGACCCATAACATATGTCAAGGCTCTGCCTGATTAAGTTCATTGGGGTTCTGTCTCGTGACATAGGGACAAGATTAAATTAGGGGTACTATACTTAACACGAGTACAAATATATATATATATATATATATATATATATTTAAAAAATAGCTCAGAAGTTATACCCAATATTCTACCAGGAGACTTTCTAGTTGAACCCTAAATATATAAAATGGGTCCATTCTCTTTTCTCACTATTTTATTCCCTTTTTCTTTGTAATATAATTATATTAAAAAAATGTCCCAAATTGATCCGTTAGTAAAAACCCGGACCCCTGAAACCCCAATCCATATCAAAAATAAAGAAATCAATATTTGTGGTCTTCTCGCGGGCCGCGTAAAGAAAAGGAGGAAGGTCACGCGGGCCGCGTCAACCTTCAGTTTGACCGGATAAGCATCTGGATCCACGTGTCGTCACACGTGTCGCGACCACCGGTGACTCAGCAACCCTCGATATGATCCACACTCTCACGCGGGCCGCGTAAAGTTTGTCCTGTGGCTCACGCGGGTCGCGACAAACTCATAAATCAGCTATAAATAGCCAGGCCATGAGCAGTTCATCTGTGCACGAAAACAATTCTCAAAAACGAAAGTATACTGCATAAAATCATAAGTTTCATTAGGGAGGCGCTGCTACAATACCGGGTATTAACTCAATCGCTGCTACGATTCAATATCCGATCAATTGAAACTATCCGACCAGATGTTTAAGTACTATCCTTTGTCATTAGTTGTGATTCCGACAGGATGTTTGAGTACCACCCGAACTCGGGGAATACTCTGTCATTCGTTGTGAATCCGATGGATGTTTAAGTGATTGCACTTTGTCATTTGTCGTGAGGGTTTTAATCTCGCGAGTTATCGTAAATGCTACTTACCGAATTCGTGTGCACTAGGTTACAAGACTAATCAATAGGCTAAGCTCTGCCTATATAAATCTGCAATATCAAGGCTAACCAGTAGGCTAAACTCTGCCTGTATAAATCTGCATGCTTATAATGTGAGTCATTCTCTTTTTATCAAATTTGATTTCAAAAGCATGTTTACTTTCAAAGTTATAATTACAGGGATTAAGTCTTTGTAGTCACCAAATTACAGCCGGTATGTGGGGTTTTGTATACATTACTTGCTTCCCGTCACCATTGGACAACGAGTTAGCCAATGGGTGATCTGACCATAGTCACAGAAACGAGTCGAGTGACAAATACCGTGGGTAGTTGGTTGATATCAGGAAACATTGTAATCGCTCTTAATACTGTATATTATAACAAATGCGTCGTTTTAAGCAAAATGAATGAACTCACCAGTATTTCCTGCTGACAAAACCTTTTTAAAACGCGTTTCAGGTAATTACAGTAGATTGGAGTAAGAGATGGATACGGCACTGAAAGGCTTCAAGAAGTGGCTTATTTTATTAATTAAATCAAATTAAGCAATATTGTTTTATGTAATTGGGTTTATCCCTTATTAAAGCTACCTTTGTAAAAACAGAGATTTATCTCATCTATTTAATAAATAAAATCCGGTGTTTTCTAAACTCTGATATTTTTCCTAACTCATGGTCTTGATGAAATTTCTGCTGCAATATTTTTCAAAATAAATCACCGGTACCACTTGGCTGTTCGCGGCTCCCGATTCCGTCCAGGGTGGGTCGGGGGTCGTGACAGTTCTCTCCTTGAGCCGACTCCAGCGTGAGAATAAGTAGGTGTTTATGAAGAAGAAGAAGAAGAAGAAGTATGGACGAAGTGTGTGTAACTTGAATTTCATACCTGAATTGTTCTCATATTTATAGCCGAGAGTTTTGGGCGGGAAAACTCATTGGTGAAATGTTGACGGAAGATGCTAACCCCGTAAGCGGTTACATTTCCTTCCGTTAAGCTTCTCGATCCGACGTGAGTGCACACGGATCGCTGTTTAGATCTATGGCTGGGGGTTTGCCGCATGGAAAGTGATCAAGTGGAGGTTTCTCTCCAATTTCATGCCATCATCGTGATTTCAGGGATGCCTGAGGTGATGACACGTGTCCAGATGGTTGTAACCGTTTAGTGGTGCACGATTGGGTCCTTCTAGAAGGTTATTGCCATAATCATGTGCGACTCTTTATCGTGTGGCACCAGTTGGGTAAATAATATCCAAGTCTGGATATTATTTGGCGGAAGTGTTTAACTTAGGATTTTCATCATTTATTTATGGAGGAAAGCGCAAGGATTTATGATTTCCTGTTGGCGCGCAAGTGTTGTCTGCTATCTGTCTCTTAAGCCTCCTTTGTAGGACTAGTGCGCGGCCGCGCAAGGTCAGAAAGCGCTGAAAGACAAAGTTGTGGTATGGTCCTAAGTACTTGTTACAAAGTTTTTGGGACCTTACCCCTTCAAGTCCCCCCAGTCTAGTGTTGCTCTTATGCAAGTAAGTGGAGCACTGGACTTATGAGAGGGAAATGTTTTTTGGCGCGAAAGTAGGGAATCTTCTATGAGAAGATTTACTTTGCTTATTATAAAGATTTTGAAAATCTTTGCCTTTAGATGGGGCTGGTACAGTAAGGACTGAGTGACAGGCTGTCACTGTCAGTTGTCCCTTACTGTCCGTGCTTTGCACGCGCGCATGAACTCACGTTTGTGTTGATTCTCACTTGCTCCTGTCACTTGGGAAACTGTGATATCCGGAAAAGGTGCTTATGGCAGTTACCGATGCTATTTATTGCGGTGAGTATATAAGTTTGTTTGAGTTGCCCCCATCTGTTAATCATTGCTTTTGTTGAAAACTTTTCCCCTTCCTTTCTTCATTATCCATTAAGAAAAATCTGTCATTTCTTCCTCTTATGTCAACCGGAGAACACCAAGAAGACTTATCCGAAGAAATGTCCGCTGAACTTCCACCGTTAAAGTGGCCCAGAGCAACTTTCGATGGTTTGGTTCAAAACCTTAGATTCCCGGAGAACTGGGGTGCCCTGTATCCTGAGGAGGGTCAGACAGCAGCAGATGCTCCGGCTGGGTATATCACTCTTTTTTGGGATTTTTTCTGTGAAGGCAACTTTCGCTTGCCCGTAACAAATTTTTTCCTTGAAATCCTTGAGTATTATAAGTTGCATATCTCCCAACTGCACCCTATTGGCATGGTTAGGGTTCGACATTTCGAGTTTGTGTGTCGGACGATGCATATTGAGCCAACAGTTCTTCGATTTAGGGTTTTCACCAAATGCACTGTACCCAAGGGTTTTACTCGTTTGTCCAAAGAGCGTCCGCAAAGAAGATTTTGCAGCACCCTCCAAAATCTTTTCATGATTGGAAACAAAAAATTTTCTTCATCAAGGCAGGGGTGATTCCGATGAGGATGACTTTTAGGGGAAAAGAGGATGTCCCTACTGAAACCCTTCAAACCCCTGTTGACGAGAATTGGTACCAGGATCTGAAAGATGTTCCTAACATTGCTTTGCCGGAGAAAGCTCTTGTTGGTGCTGGTATGAGTTTGAATTGGAAGATGGACCGGGAAGACAAACCGGTGTATACGGAGGGTGGTCATGGTAAGATTGGGGTTTTACTCTTTTTGCCTTCCCCCCCCCCTTTTTTTGAACTTGCTCCTCCTCTTCTGCAGTTGTTTCGCTGTATGTAGTTGCATTTAAGAGAGAGGGTGGAAAGATGGGTACCATTCAGAAGAAACCTGATGAAGAACTTTGGTACCATCAAATTGTGAAGAATTTTGTTCTTCCGCGAGATGGGGATCTGTCTGGTCAGCCTGCTGCTGGCGCTGGTAAGCCATTATCTTGTTTTTTATTATCTGCTTCTTTTTGCGCATTTAAAAAAGTTTCATTCTGTATTTTAGCAGGTGAGTCGTAAAATTTGGGCATTGGCCCTGAGAAGAAAAGACGTACGGCGACTTCTACTTCTGCGCCGAAGAAGAATGAAGCTGAGAAAGTTCAATCTTCGAAGGCAAAAAATGTTGGGGTAGAGAAGAAAGGTATGCGCCATTCCTCTGACTCCTGGTGTGATTATGTGGTGGTTTCTGACTCTTTGGAGGGTCTTGCGCCTGCAGTTGTTATAAGAAGGCCAAAACCGGAGCCCAAAGATACTGCTGACATCCCTCCATCCAACCCAGACGATCCTATTGATTTGGAGTCGAGTCCTGAGCATTTGGTGCGGACTAAAGCAGGAAAAAGAAAACAGACTGGTATTGAGGCGGAAGGTCAGCCTGCAAAGAATATTCAGAGGAAGAAAATCACCAGGAAAGGCAATCTGGACGCCTTTATCTTAGAGTCTGCTCCAAGTAAGTGTTATCTTTGTTATCGTCCTCTAATGCACATTGATTATTTATGGGCTTTGATTTTGCAGCGATTCCAACTTCTCCTGTTCCCACAGAGTCTTTGCCTGTGGTTAACGAAAGAATCTCACCCTCTCCTCCGCCCGCAACTGTTGCTGATCAGTTAAAGGCAACTGAGGTTCCTGAAGGTGGTGTGGAGAAGGTTGTTGACGCTGACAAGCCTGTTGATGTTGCAGTGGAAACCGAGAAGGTTGTGAGCTCGGAGGTTGCTGATGACGCTGGTAACCCCCAAGTCCCTGAACCTGCTGCCCATAAGAAAGAGAAAACTGCGGAAGAAATTCCTGTTGCGGCATCCCCTTCTAAGGCTTCTGGTTCTATGCCTGAAAATATTGAGAAGGTTTCTGCTGAAGAACGAGGCTCGTTCTCTGATGTTGACAAAAATTCCGCGATCCGCCCAGATGAGACTCTGGGGGATTATTATTATAGAACTTATTCAGAGAAAGATGCCTCTGATATTCATGCCCCTGTTTGGAATCTGAAGAAAGGTGATACTTTCTCAGATTGGCGCGTATGTCGGGACTGCTTTCAGGGAATATTTCCGCCAGGGGAAATTAAGTTTCAAGAAAGCCGGTCTTATGAACAAACTTATCATTCGTACCTTGAAGAAACTGCTTCTCATGCCTCGACCACTCACCGCATAGTGCGTGAGTGGTATAGTATGCACAAGGAGTGGGATGCTTTCAAGGTGTCCAAGAAGAAATTTGTTGATGAGGAGAACCGAATTGCTCAGTTAAAGGCTAAGCTGGAGGCTGATCAGGCCAAATTTGAAGCTGAGCAGAAAACTTAAGAATGGTCCGTTGCGGGCTGGAAGAGAAAAGCGGAGGCCGAAGCTGCTCTTCTTTCCGAGGAGCGTAAGAACTGGAAGAAAATATGTGAAAAAGACAACTCCGAGAAGATGAACCTTCGTAATGCTATTAATAATCTCAAAGCTGAAGTTAAGAGATTAAAAAAGCAGGATGCGGAGATTGAAAGGCTGAAAAGAGAGAAAGCTGAAGCTGAAGCTGCTCGTGATGAGGCGCGTTCTCACCAGGAACGGAGTGAGCAACGAGATGTACATGCTTGCGCCACCCTTGCTCTTAGGGATAAAGAGTTAGAAGAACTCACTGCTTTGCTTTCTGACCAGGAACAACTTAAGAGAGACCTGGAACTTACGCGTTCCGAGAAGACTGAGACCTCACGCCGTTTAACTGAAGAAAAACTTGAGGCTTCTGAAACGGCGTGAGCGACTTTAGAGAGTGAGTTGGAACCTCCAAAAGGCGATATGCTGTGGTTAAAAGAGCGTGGGATTGCCTGTGTAAGTTATTTTTCCCTTTTGTGGAAATGTTTTGCACCCTTCTTTTATTTATCTCTTTCTCTTGTAGGTTGCTGAGTCAGTGTTAAATTCTGAAGAGCTGGATAAGACTGTAGCACGTTTGGTGGTTGCTGCGCGAAGGGATGGATATTCCCAAGGCTATGCTGAATGTTCTCACCATGTGACTAGCGCCCTGAAGGTTGATTGGGATACTATCAAATCTGCTACTTACGGTGTTAATACAAGCGTCGCGCTTTCAGCTTTAAAAACTGAATTTGATAATTTACAGATCCCTGTTATGGATCTTATAACCGTTGCGCTGCAATCTGACGATCACGTGGCACAACTAAAAGAAATCTTTCCGGATGAAGGTGAAGATTTGTCGTAGAATTTCTTTTTGTAATTGTTTTGAACAATTTTTTTTTTTTTTTTGTAATATTTGGGGTGTGGATCCCCTTTTTTGTTGATGCGCTGCTGCGCAAGTAACTAAAACACTGCCGTGTTTGATAGTTTCTGAGGCGTATTTGTGCGCCAAGAATGGTACGTTGTTTTTGTTTTTCTTTTTTACAATATTTTGCATGGGTACAATTACTTTGATTAGGTAAGGCGAATAAAGTTGGTATAAAGCTCATGAGTGAACGTGTAGTCTTGTGTGATATAATCACTGACTGTTCATGAGACTTGGTTTTAGGTTTACCATAATGTTTTTGCGCTTACTAAAAGAAATTGCATGCACTTTGTAAGAAAAACACAAGGATAATAGAAACTTTGTTGTTTATAGGGCGCAGAGGCCATTACAAAGTTTGCTAATATAAATATATGAAACTTAACTTACGCTCTATTATCCCGCTTTATCTTGATAGACCGTGTTTTTCCGCGGGGAAGTCATAGAGTTGTCTCTTAAGTTTTTGCCTTCTTGCTCGGGCCCTCCTCGCCCCGAGTTATCTGCTTTATTTCCTTGCGCACATTTTGTAGCCAATGTGTGAGCTCACCACTTTTGAGGGCTCTTTCTATTTCGGTGCGCAAGGAAATGCAATTGTTAGTGGTATGACCACTGTCTTTGTGGTATTCACAATACTCGGCGGGGTCTTGTCCACGCTTGTTTTTCATGGGAATTGGTGGCTTGAACTGATAATCTTCAGTGCTTAAAACTTCCACGGGGGTTTTAGTTAAGGGAGTCCATTGCCTCTCCCTGTTCTCCTGTTTGACTTCCCTCTGCGCGGCAAGTTTATTGATCGTTGCCCGAGCATCCTCAGATGAATGGTTTCCCGAGCCAGAATCGCGCCATCCCTTCTTGAATTTCCTCCCGCTACTTGAGCCTAAGTCGGAGGGTCGGTTATGTGGTGGTGGCGGCCTATTAGTGGTAAGGTTCTTCTCTGTTTGTGCGTAAACCTTAGCTGCTGCCATCACTTTCTCCCAGCTCTTCGGGAGGCCTTCTGTCCCAGACAGGACCTTGATCATATCATCGCATCTGACCGCATATTTGAACTGTGCGCAAATCAGTTGCTCGTGGACTCCCCCGATCTCCAGTACTTCTTTGTTATATCGGGTGATAAAGTCCTCCAGGCTTTCGTCGTCATGACACCAAATGTTCATCACATCTGATGTATCTCAGATAGATCGTCGTTGTTGACTGAAATGAGTCAGAAATTTCTTGCGCAGATCTTTCCATGATGTGATATTCTCGATGGGTAAATTATCGAACCAGATTCTTGCAGTGCCAGTAAGGGTCTGTATGAAAAGATGGCACCATAATGGTAGAGTCCAGCCACCTACTAGCCTTGCGCTTGTAAAAACCCTCAAGTGGTCATCGGGGTCTGTCAGCCCATTAAATTTACCCACGTTGGATGGTAGTTTAGCTTTCTCCAGCGGAGCCAAAGCTATTTCCATGATGAACTTTGAATTTTCCGCTGCTTCCGCAGGGCGATAAATCAAATCATAGTTGTGTTCAGCCTCGGGGTTGTAAACCGCACGGGGTTTACACTTGTTATAGTTCAATCGACTAAACACACTGACGTTGTCACTTATGCGATAAGTTGGATCATCGTCACTGGTGTAGGTATTTCGTTGAGAACCCAACCTAGTGTGAACTGATGCTCTCCGGTGGGAATGTGACTCATCTCGATGCTCTCGTCGATGACTCCCAGATTGGGTATACTCATATCTCGACGGAGATCTGGAGTATACCTCTGTGTCTTCGATGTGAGACAGGCCCTCACGTTGAGAAGCATGAGTACGAGATCCTGGCCTTCGCGACTGAGTTTGAGGGGCAGTCTGTGCACACAGCTGTGTGTATATTGCATTTAGTGCCCCTTGAGACCTGACGTACCAGGAGATTGGAGTTTCTCCTGGAGGTAGAATTGAGTGAACAGGGATTTCTGGCTGTATCCCCGGAGTGATAGGTTCATTCACACGATTGGATTGCACCTTGTTGGCAGCCGAGGCATCCTCTGGAATTCCTTCAACCTGAAAGTTGTTTTCGACATTCGGCTGAGGGCCGGTTTGCCGATGAGACGACGTTTCTTCCATATGCAAATGGAATTAATAGGGTAGATCAAAAAACGAGAGAAAATTGGATGAGACAGTGAAATCGGGGGTTTGGATCTACATAAAAAGGTTTGTTCTCTCTTGTTTGACTCGATGTTGCTGATCTTCTTCTCCGGTAAACTCTGCAAAATAGAACACCGTTAGCCTCGTCAAGGGGAGAAGGGGGGTTCTCTCCTTGACCCGACTCCGGCGTGAGAATAAGTAGGTGTTTATGAAGTAGAAGAAGTATGGACGAAGTGTGTGTAACTTGAATTTCATACCTGAATTGTTCTCATATTTATAGCCGAGAGTTTTGGGCGGGAAAACTCGTTGGTGAAATGTTAACGGAAGATGCTAACCCCGTAAGCGGTTACATTTCCTTCCGTTAAGCTTCTCGATCCGACGTGAGTGCACACGGATCGCTGTTTAGATCTACGGCTGGGGGTTTGCCACGTGGAAAGTGATCAAGTGGAGGTTTCTCTCCAATTTCATGCCATCATCGTGATTTCAGGGATGCCTGAGGTGATGACACGTGTCCAGACGGTTGTAACCGTTTAGTGGTGCACGATTGGGTCCTTCTAGAAGGTTATGGCCATAATCCTGTGCGACTCTTTATCGTGTGGCACCAGTTGGGTAAATAATATCCAAGTCTGGATATCATTAGGCGGAAGTGTTTAACTTAGGATTTTCATCCTTTATTTATGGAGGAAAGCGCAAGGATTTATGATTTCCTGTTGGCGCGCAAGTGTTGTCTGCTATCTGTCTCTTAAGCCTCCTTTGTAGGACCAGTACGCGGCCGCGCAAGGTCAGAAAGGGCTGAAAGACAAGGTTGTGGTATGGTCCTAAGTACTTGTTACAAAGTTTTTGGGACCTTACCCCTTCACATTTGTTGAGTGTTTTTTTTTTTTTTTGGTTTTAATCCGCATATATATCACCATTGCCCTTGATTTTCTTGACTGTATATCTCTTAAATGTCAACATATATACGTGTGATTTAGTTTACGAAGATTTTTCAATGCCGAGAACCTCGATCAGAGAGTAAAAAAGGCTGAAGGTTCACAATGGTGTAAAATTAAATTGGGATATACCGGGCTAGGATTCGAGTTACAGGAACAAGGGTCAAACCAACCACCCAAAAATGGAATCGTCGAGCGAAAACACTCGACAACCTCCTAGAAGCAGCTTTTCTTGCCGCCAGACCTTTCTCCATCAATTAGGAATCTGATGCCGTCACTAAACACATTCCTTAAATTGTAGCCATTTGTTGAGTATTTTTTTTGGTGTCTAATCCGTATATAAATCACCATTGCTCTTGATTTTCTTAACTGTATATCTCTTAAATGTCAACATAGACACGTGTGATTTAGTTTACGAAGATTTTTCAATGCCGAGAACCTCAATCAGAGAGTAAAAAAGGCGAAAGGTTCACAATGGTATAAAATTAAAATGGAATATACCAGGCTAGGATTCGAGTTACAGGAACAAGGGCCAAACCAACCACCCAAGAATGGAACCGTCGAGAGAAAACACTTGACAACCTCCTAGATGCAGCTTTTCTTGCCACCAGACATTTCTCCATCAATTAGGAATCTGATGCCGTCACTAAACACATTCCTTAAATTGTAGCCATTTGTTGAGTGTTTTTTTTTTTTTTTGTGTCTAATCCGCGTATATATCACCATTGCCCTTGATTTTTTTGACTGTATATCTCTTAAATGTTAACATATACACGTGTGATTTAGTTTACGAAGATTTTTCAATGCCGAGAACCTCGATCAGAGAGTAAAAAAGGCGTAAGGTTCACAATGGTGTAAAATTAAAATGGGATATACCGGGCTAGGATTCGAGTTACAGGAACAAGGGCCAAACCAACCACCCAATAATGGAATCGTCGAGGGAAAACACTTGACAACCTACTACAAGCAGCTTTTCTTGCCAACAGACCTTTCTCCATCAATTAGGAATCTGATGCCGTCACTAAACACATTTCTTAAATTGTAGCCATTTGTTGAGTGTTTTTTTTTTTGTGTCTAATCCGCATATATATCACCATTGCCCTTGATTTTCTTGACTGTATATCTCTTAGATGTCAACATATACACGCGTGATTTAGTTTACGAAGATTTTTCAATGCCGAGAACCTCGATTAGAGAGTAAAAAAGGCGTAAGTTTCACAATGGTGTAAAATTAAAATGGGATATACTGGGCTAGGATTCGAGTTACAGGAACAAGGGCCAAACCCACCACCCAAGAATGGAATCGTCGAGCGAAAACTCTTGACAACCTCCTAGAAGAAGTTTTTCTTGCCACCAGACATTTCCCCATTAATTAGGAATCTGATGCCGTCACTAGACGCATTCCTTAAATTGTAGCCGTTTGTTAAGTGTTTTTTTTGGTGTCTAATCCGCTTATACATCTCCATTGCCCTTGATTTTCATGACTGCATATCTCTTAAATGTCAATGTATACAAGTGTGATTTAGTTTACGAAGATTTTTCAATGCCGAGAACCCAGATCAGAGAGTAAAAAAGGCGTAAGGTTCACAATGGTGTAAAATTAAAATGGGATATACGGGGCTAGGATTCGAGTTACAGGAACAAGGGCCAAACCAACCACCCAAGAATGGAATCATCGAGCGAAAACACTTGACAACCTCCTAGAAGCAGCTTTTCTTGCCACCAGACCTTTCTCCATCAATTAGAAATCTAATGTCATCACTAAACACATTCCTTAAATTGTAGCCATTTGTTGCGTGTTTTTTTTTTTTTGTGTCAAATCCGCATATATATCACCATTGCCCTTGATTTTGTTGACTGTATATCTCTTAAATGTCAACATATACACGTGTGATTTAGTTTACGAAGATTTTTCAATGCCGAGAACCCGATCAGAGGGTAAAAAAGGCGTAAGGTTCACAATGTTGTAAAATTAAAATGGGATTTACCGGGCTAGGATTCGAGTTACAGGAACAAGGGCCAAACCAACCACCCAAGAATGAAATTGTTGAGCGAAAACACTTGACAACCTCCTAGAAGCAGCTTTTCTTGCCACCATACCTTTCTCCATCAATTAGGAATCTGATGTCGTCACTAAACACATTCCTTAAATTGTATCCATTTGTTTAGTGTTTTTTTTTGTGTCAAATCCGCATATATATCACAATTGCCCTTGATTTTTTTGACTGTATATCTCTTAAATGTCAACATATAGACGTGTGATTTAGTTTACGAAGATTTTTCAATGCCGAGAACCTCGATCAGAGAGTAAAAAAGGCGTAAGGTTCACAATGGTGTAAAATTAAAATGGGATTTACCGGGCTAGGATTCGAATTACAGGAAAAAGGGTCAAACCAACCACTCAAGCATAGAATCGTCGAGCGAAAACACTTGACAACCTCCAAGAAGCAGCATTTCTTGCCACCATACCTTTCTCCGTCAATTAGGAATTTGATGCCGTCACTAAACACATTCCATAAAATATAGCCATTTGTTGAGTGTTTTTTTTGGTGTCTAATCCGCATATATATCACCATTGCCCTTGATTTTCTTGACTGTATATCTCTTAAATGCCAACATATACACGTGTGATTATGTTTACGAAAATTTTTCAATGCCGAGAACCTCGATCAGAGAGTAAAAAAGGCGTAAGGTTCACAATGGTGTAAAATTAAAATGGGATATACTGGGCTAGGATTCGAGTTACAGGAACAAGGGCCAAACCAACCACCCAAGAATGGAATCGTCGAGCGAAAACACTTGACAACCTCCTAGAAGCAGCTTTTCTTGCCACCAGACCTTTCTCCATCAACTAGGAATCTGATGCCGTCACTAAACACATTCCTCAAATTGTAGCCATTTGTTGAGTGTTTTTTTTTTTGTGTCTAATCCGCATATCTATCACCATTGCCATTGATTTTATTGACTGTATATCTCTTAAATGTCAACATATACACGTGTGATTTAGTTTATGAAGATTTTTCGATGCCGAGAAACTCGATCAGAGAGTAAAAAAGGCGTAAGGTTCACAATGGTGTAAAATTAAAATGGGATATACTGGGCTAGGATTCGAGTAACAGGAACAAGGGCCAAACCAACCACCCATGAATGGAATCGTCGAGCGAAAACACTTGTCAACCTCCTAGAAGCAGCTTTTCTTGCCACCAGACTTTTCTCCATCAATTAGGAATCTGATGCCGTCACTAAACACATTCCTTAAATTGTAGTCATTTGTTGAGTGTTTTTTTTTTTTGTCTAATCCGCATATATATCACCGTTGACCTGGATTTTCTTTACCGTATATCTCTTAAATGTCAAAATATACACATGTGATTTAGTTTACGAAGATTTTTCAATGCCGAGGACCTCGATCAGAGAGTAAAAACGGCGTAAGGTTCACAATGGTGTAAAATTAAAATGGGATATACCTGGCTTGGATTCGAGTTACAAGAACAAGGGCCAAACCAACCACCCAAGAATGGAATCATCGAGCGAAAACACTTGACAACCTCCTAGAAGCAGCTTTTCTTGCCACCAAAACTTTCTCAATCAATTAGGAATCTGATGCCGTCACTAAACATATTCCTTAAATTTTAGCCATTTGTTGAGTGTTTTTTTTTTGTGTCTAATCCGCATATATATCACCATTTCCCTTGATTTTCTGGACTGTATATCTCCTAAATGTCAACATATACATGTGTGATTTAGTTTACGAAGATTTTTCAATGCCGAGAACCTCGATCAGAGAGTAAAAAAGGCGTAAGGTTCACAATGGTGTAAAATTAAAATGGGATATTTGTTGGTGCATATGTCTGTCGACTTCGTCTTGTATCGAGTCTTGTAATAGATTAGAGAGATCAAGTCACAAAGTTCGAGAAAAAAGAGTTTTAGAGAAGGTTGTCCATTTCGCTCGAAATGGAACATGTCTAGTTCATGCGAAATGGCCATTTCACACGAAATGGACATGGTGTGCCATTTCATGCGGAATGGACATGGCAGTTTCGTGCGGAATGGAAATCCTATAAATAGGTGACTTGAGATTTAATTTGTAACTTTTTCAATTCCGGTAGCGAAGCTCTGCCAAGGTATCTCCAGGTTGTAAACCATCATCAAATCAATACAAGAGTTAGTTAAACTACTTCTTATTGCAAAACAAGCTGATTCAACATCAAAACGTCTGTTTCCGCCTCTCGTTTTGATCAAAAACTCTTCTAAACGACTCATTTAGTCGTGCAAACGATCCTACAAGAGGTATCAGAGCTCAGGAGGAAGAGTTCTTACCGATTCAGCTTGATTTCATTCGAAAATATACCAGGCTAGGATTCGAGTTACAAGAACAAGGGCCAAACCAACCACCAAAGATTGGAATCGTCGAGCGAAAACACTTGACAACCTCCTAGAAGCAGCTTTTCTTGCCACCAGACCTTTCACCATCAATTAGGAATCTGATGCCGTCACAAAACAAATTCCTTAAATTGTAGCCATTTGTAGAGTGTTTTTTTTTTGTGTCTAATCCACATATATATCACCATTGCCCTTGATTTTCTTGACTGAATATCTCTTAAATGTCAACGTATACACGTGTGATTTAGTTTACGAAGATTTTTCAATGTCGAGAACCTCGATCAGAGAGTAAAAAAGGCGTAAGGTTCACAATGGTGTAAAATTAAAATGGGATATACCGGGCTAGGATTCGAGTTACAGGAACAAGGGCCAAACCAACCACCCAAGAATGGAATCGTCGAGCGAAAACACTTGACAACCTCCTAGAAGCAGCTTTTCTTGCCACCAGACATTTCACTATCAATTAGGAATCTGATGCCGTCACTAAACACATTTCTTAAATTGTAGCCATTTGTTGAGTGTTTTTTCTGTGTCTAATCCGCATATATATCACCATTGCCCTTGATTTTATGGACTATATATCTCCTAAATGTCAACATATACACATGTGTTTTAATTTACGAAGATTTTTCAATGCCGAGAACCTCGATCAGAGTGTAAAAAAGGCGTATGGTTTACTATGGTGTAAAATTAAAATGAGATATACCGGGCTAGGATTCGAGTTACAGGAACAAGGGCCAAACCAACCACCCAAGAATGGAATCGTCGAGCGAAAACACTTGACAACCTCCTAGAAGCAGCTTTTCTTGCCACCAGACCTTTCTCCATCAATTAGGAATCTGATGCCATCACTAAACACATTCCTTAAATTGTAGCCATTTGTTGAGTTTTTTTTTTTTTTTGGGTGTCTAATCCGCATATATACCACCATTGCCCTTGATTTTCTTGACTGTATATCTCTTAAATGTCAACATATACACGTGTGATTTAGTTTACGAAGATTTTTCAATGCCGAGAACCTCGATCAGAGAGTAAAAAAGGCGTAAGGTTCACAATGGTGTAAAATTAAAATGGGATATACCGGGCTAGGATTCGAGTTACAGGAACAAGGGCCAAACCAACCACCCAAGAATGGAATCGTCGAGCGAAAACACTTGACAACCTCCTAGAAGCAGCTTTTCTTTTCACCAGACCTTTCTCCATCAATTAGGAATCTGATGCCGTCACTAAACACATTTCTTAAATTGTAGCCATTTGTTGAGTGTTTTTTTTGTGTCTAATCCGCATATATATCACCATTGCCCTTGATTTTCTTGACTGTATATCTCTTAAATGTCAACATATACACGTGTGATTTAGTTTACGAAGATTTTTCAATGCCGAGAACCTCGATCAGAGAGTAAAAAAGGCGTAAGGTTCACTATGGTGTAAAATTAAAATGGGATATACTGGGCTAGGATTCGAGTTACAGGAACAAGGGTCAAACCAACCACCCAAGAATGGAATCGTCGAGCGAAAACACTTGACAACCTCCTAGAAGCAGCTTTTCTTGCCACCAGACCTTTCTCCATCAATTAGGAATCTGATGCCATCACTAAACACATTCCTTAAATTGTAGCCATTTGTTGAGTTTTTTTTTTTTTTTTTTTGGTGTCTAATCCGCATAGATATCACCATTGCCCTTGATTTTCTTGACTGTGTATCTCTTAAATATCAACATATACACGTGTGATTTAGTTTACGAAGATTTTTCAATGCCGAGAACTTCGATCAGAGAGTAAAAAAGGCGTAAGGTTCACAATGGTGTAAAATTAAAATGGGATATACCGGGCTAGGATTCGAGTTATAGGAAAAAGGGCCAAACCAACCACCCAAGAATGGAATCGTCGAGCGAAAACATTTGACAACCTCCTAGAAGCAGCTTTTCTTGCCACCAGACCTTTCTCCATCAATTAGGAATCTGATGTCGTCACTAAAGACATTCCTTAAATTGTAGCCATTTGTTGAGTGTTTTTTTTTTGCGTCTAATCCGCATATATATCACCATTGCCCTTGATTTTCTTTACTGTATATCTCTTAAATGTCAACATATACACGTGTGATTTAGTTTACGAAGATTTTTCATTGCCGAGAACCACGATCACAGAGTATAAAAGGCGTAAGGTTCACAATGGTGTAAAATTAAAATGGGATATACTGGGCAAGGATTCGAGTTACAGGAGCAAGGGCAAACCAACTACCCAAGAATGGAATCGTCGAGCGAAAACACTTGACAACCTTCTAGAAGCAGCTTTTCTTGCCACCAGACCTTTCTCCATAAATTCGGAATCTGATGCCGTCACTAAACACATTCCTTAAATTGTAGCCATTTGTTGAGTGTTTTTTTTTTTGTGTCTAATCCTCATATATATCACCATTGCCCTTGATTTTCTTGACTGTGTATCTCTTAAATGTCAACATATACACGTGTGATTTAGTTTACGAAGATTTTTCAATGCCGAGAACTTCGATCAGAGAGTAAAAAAGGCGTAAGGTTCACAATGGTGTAAAATTAAAATGGGATATACCGGGCTAGGATTCGAGTTACAGGAACAAGGGCCAAACCAACCACCCAAGAATGGAATCATCGAGCGAAGACACTTGACAACCTCCTAGAAGCAGCTTTTCTTGCCATCAGACCTTTCTCCAACAATTAGGAATCTGATGCCGTCACTAAACACATTCTTTAAATTGTAGCCATTTGTTGAGTGTTTTTTTTGGTGTCTAATCCGCATATATATCACCATTGCCCTTGATTTTCTTGACTGTATATCTCTTAAATGTCAAAATATACACGTGTGATTTAGTTTACGAAGATTTTTCAATGCCGAGAACCTCGATCAGAGAGTAAAAAAGGCGTAAGGTTCACAGTGGTGTAAATTTAAAATGGGATATACCGGGCTAGGATTCGAGTTATAGGAAAAAGGGCCAAGCCAACCACCCAAGAATGGAATCGTCGAGCGAAAACATTTGACAACCTCCTAGAAGCAGCTTTTCTTGCCACCAGACCTTTCTCCATCAATTAGGAATCTGATGTCGTCACTAAAGACATTCCTTAAATTGTAGCCATTTGTTAAGTGTTTTTTTTTTTTTTGTGTCTAATCCGCATATATATCACCATTGCCCTTGATTTTCTTTACTGTATATCTCTTAAATGTCAACATATACAAGTGTGATTTAGTTTACGAAGATTTTTCAATGCCGAGAACCACGATCACAGAGTATAAAAGGCGTTAGGTTCACAATGGTGTAAAATTAAAATGGGATATAACGGGCAAGGATTCGAGTTACAGGAACAAGGGCCAAACCAACTACCCAAGAATGGAATCGTCGAGCGAAAACACTTGACAACCTTCTAGATGCAGCTTTTCTTGCCACCAGACCTTTCTCCATAAATTAGGAATCTGATACCGTCACTAAACAAATTCCTTAAATTGTAGCCATTTCTTGAGTTTTTTTTTTGTGTCTAATCCGCATATATATCACCATTGCCCTTGATTTTCTTGACTGTATATCTCTTAAATGTCAACATATACACGTGTGATTTAGTTTACGAAGATTTTTCGATGCCGAGAACCTCGATCAGAGAGTAAAAAAGGCGTAAGGTTCACAATGGTGTAAAATTAAAATGGGATATACCGGGCTAGGATTCGAGTTACAGTAACAAGGGCCAAACCAACCACCCAAGAATGGAATCGTCAAGCGAAAACACTTGACAACCTCCTAGAAGCAGCTTTTCTTGCCACCAGACATTTCTCTATCAATTAGGAATCTGATGCCATCACTAAACACATTTCTTAAATTGTAGCCATTTGTTGAGTGTTTTTCTGTGTCTAATCCGCATATATATCACCATTGCCCTTGATTTTCTGGACTGTATATCTCTTAAATGTCAAAATATACACGTGTGATTTAATTTACAAAGATTTTTCAATGCCGAGAACCTCGATCAGAGAGTAAAAAAGGCGTAAGGTTCACTATGTTGTAAAATTAAAATGGGATATACCGGGCTAGGATTCGAGTTACAGGAACAAGGGCCAAACCAACCACCCAAGAATGAAATCGTCGAGCGAAAACACTTGACAACCTCCTAGAAGCAGCTTTTCTTGCCACCAGACCTTTCACCATCAAGTAGGAATCTGATGCCGTCACTAAACACATTCCTTAAATTGTAGCCATTTGTTGAGTGTTTTTTTTTTTTTGTGTCTAATCCACATATATATCACCATTGCCTTTGATTTTCTTCACTGTATATCTCTTAAATGTCAACATATACATGTGTGCTTTAGTTTACGGAGATTTTTCAATGACGAGAACCTCGATCAGAGAGTAAAAAAGGCGTGAGGTTCACAATGGTGTAAAATTAAAATGGGATATATCGGGCTAGGATTCGAGTTACAGGAACAAGGGCCAAACCAACCACCCGAGAATGGAATCGTCGAGCAAAAACACTTGACAACCTCCTAGAAGCAGCTTTTATTGCCACCAGACCTTTCTCCATCAATTAGAAATCTGATGCCGTCACTAAACACATTCCTTATATTGTACCCATTTGTTGAGTGTTTTTTTGGGTATCTAATCCGCATATATATCACCATTGCCCTTGATTTTCTTGACTGTATATCTCTTAAATGTCAACATATACACGTGTGATTTAGTTTACGAAGATTTTTCAATGCCAAGAACCTCGATAGGAGACTAAAAAAGGCGTAAGGTTCACAATGGTGTAAAATTAAAATGGGATATACCGGGCTAGGATTCGAGTTAGAGGAACAAGGGCCAAACCAACCACCCAAGAGTGGAATCGTCGAGCGAAAACACTTGACAACCTCCTAGAAGCGGCTTTTCTTGCCACCAGACCTTTGTCCACCAATTAGGAATCTGATGCCGTCACTAAACACATTCCATAATTTGTAGCCATTTGTTGAGTGTTTTTTTTTTTTTTTTGGTGTCTAATCCGCATATATATCACCATTGCCCTTGATTTTCTTTACTGTATATCTCTTAAATGTCAACATATGCACGTGTGATTTTGTTTACGAAGATTTTTCAATGCCGAAACCTCGATCAGAGAGTAAAAAAGGCGTAAGGTTCACAAGGGTGTAAAATTAAAATGGGAAATACCGGGCTAGGATTCGAGTTACAAGAACAAGGACCAAACCAACCACCCAAGAATGGAATCGTCGAGCGAAAACACTTGACAACCTCCTAGAAGCAGCTTTTCTTGCCACCAGACCTTTCTCCAACAATTAGAAATCTGATGCCGTCACTAAACACATTCTTTAATTTTTAGCCGTTTGTTGAGTGTTGTTTTTTTGGTGTCTAATCCGCATATATATCACCATTGCCCTTGATTTTCTTGACTGTATATCTCTTAAATGTCAACATATACACGTGTGATTTAGTTTACGAAGATTTTTCAATGCCGAGAACCTCGATCAGAGAGTAAAAAAGGCGTAAGGTTCACTATGGTGTAAAATTAAAATGGGATATACCGGGCTAGGATTCGAGTTACAGGAACAAGGGTCAAACCAACCACCCAAGAATGGAATCGTCGAGCGAAAACACTTGACAACCTCCTAGAAGCAGCTTTTCTTGCCACCAGACCTTTCTCCATCAATTAGGAATCTGATGCCGTCACTAAACACATTCTTTAAATTGTAGCCATTTGTTGAGTGTTCTTTTTTTGGTGTCAAATCCGCATATATACCACAATTGCCCTTGATTTTCTTGACTGTATATCTCTTAAATGTCAACATATACACGTGTGATTTAGTTTACGAAGATTTTTCAATGCCGAGAACCTCGATCAGAGAGTAAAAAAGGCGTACGGTTCACAATGGTGTAAAATTAAAATGGGATATACCGGGCTATGATTCGAGTTACAGGAACAAGGGCCAAACCAACCACCCAAGAATGGAATCGTCGAGCGAAAACACTTGACAACCTCCTAGAAGCAGCTTTTCTTGCCACCAGACCTTTCTCCATCAATAAGGAATCTGATGCCGTCACTAAACGCAGAGTGTTTTTTTTTTTTGTGTCTAATCCACATATATATCACCATTGCCTTTGATTTTCTTGACTGTTTATCTCTTAAATGTCAACATATACACCTATGATTTAGTTTACGGAGATTTTTCAATGCCGAGACCTCGATCAGAGAGTAAAAAAGGCGTAAGGTTCACAATGGTGTAAAATTAAAATGGGATATACCGGGCTAGGATTCGAGTTACAGGAATAAGGGCCAAACCAACCACCCGAGAATGGAATCGTCGAGCAAAAACACTTGACAACCTCCTTGAAGCAGCTTTTATTTCCACCAGACCTTTCTCCATCAATTAGAAATCTAATGCCGTCACTAAACACATTCCTTATATTGTAGCCATTTGTTGAGTGTTTTTTGGGTATCTAATCCGCATATATATCACCATTGCCCTTGATTTTCTTGACTGTATATCTCTTAAATGTCAACATATACACGTGTGATTTAGTTTACGAAGATTTTTCAATGCCAAGAACCTCGATATGAGAGTAAAAAGGCGTAAGGTTCACAATGGTGTAAAATTAAAATGGGATATACCGGGCTAGGATTCGACTTAGAGGAACAAGGGCCAAACCAACCACCCAAGAATGGAATCGTCGAGCGAAAACGCTTGACAACCTCCTAGAAGCAGCTTTTCTTGCCACCAGACCTTTGTCCATCAATTAGGAATCTGATGCCGTCACTAAACACATTCCTTAATTTGTAGCCATTTGTTGAGTGTTTTTTTTTTGTGTCTAATCCGCATATATATCACCATCGCCCTTGATTTTCTTGACTGTATATCTCTTAAATGTCAACATATACACGTGTGATTTTGTTTACGAAGATTTTTCAATGCCGAAACCTCGATCAGAGAGTAAAAAAGGCGTAAGGTTCACAATGGTGTAAAATTAAAATGGGATATATCGGGCTAGGATTCGAGTTACAGGAACAAGGGCCAAACCAACCACCCGAGAATGGAATCGTCGAGCAAAAACACTTGACAACCTCCTAGAAGCAGCTTTTATTGCCACCAGACCTTTCTCCATCAATTAGAAATCTGATGCCGTCACTAAACACATTCCTTATATTGTACCCATTTGTTGAGTGTTTTTTTGGGTATCTAATCCGCATATATATCACCATTGCCCTTGATTTTCTTGACTGTATATCTCTTAAATGTCAACATATACACGTGTGATTTAGTTTACGAAGATTTTTCAATGCCAAGAACCTCGATAGGAGACTAAAAAAGGCGTAAGGTTCACAATGGTGTAAAATTAAAATGGGATATACCGGGCTAAGATTCGAGTTAGAGGAACAAGGGCCAAACCAACCACCCAAGAGTGGAATCGTCGAGCGAAAACACTTGACAACCTCCTAGAAGCGGCTTTTCTTGCCACCAGACCTTTGTCCACCAATTAGGAATCTGATGCCGTCACTAAACACATTCCATAATTTGTAGCCATTTGTTGAGTGTTTTTTTTTTTTTTGGTGTCTAATCCGCATATATATCACCATTGCCCTTGATTTTCTTTACTGTATATCTCTTAAATGTCAACATATGCACGTGTGATTTTGTTTACGAAGATTTTTCAATGCCGAAACCTCGATCAGAGAGTAAAAAAGGCGTAAGGTTCACAAGGGTGTAAAATTAAAATGGGAAATACCGGGCTAGGATTCGAGTTACAAGAACAAGGACCAAACCAACCACCCAAGAATGGAATCGTCGAGCGAAAACACTTGACAACCTCCTAGAAGCAGCTTTTCTTGCCACCAGACCTTTCTCCAACAATTAGAAATCTGATGCCGTCACTAAACACATTCCTTAATTTTTAGCCGTTTGTTGAGTGTTGTTTTTTTGGTGTCTAATCCGCATATATATCACCATTGCCCTTGATTTTCTTGACTGTATATCTCTTAAATGTCAACATATACACGTGTGAATTAGTTTACGAAGATTTTTCAATGCCGAGAACCTCGATCAGAGAGTAAAAAAGGCGTAAGGTTCACTATGGTGTAAAATTAAAATGGGATATACCGGGCTAGGATTCGAGTTACAGGAACAAGGGTCAAACCAACCACCCAAGAATGGAATCGTCGAGCGAAAACACTTGACAACCTCCTAGAAGCAGCTTTTCTTGCCACCAGACCTTTCTCCATCAATTAGGAATCTGATGCCGTCACTAAACACATTCTTTAAATTGTAGCCATTTGTTGAGTGTTTTTTTTTGGTGTCAAATCCGCATATATACCACAATTGCCCTTGATTTTCTTGACTGTATATCTCTTAAATGTCAACATATACACGTGTGATTTAGTTTACGAAGATTTTTCAATGCCGAGAACCTCGATCAGAGAGTAAAAAAGGCGTACGGTTCACAATGGTGTAAAATTAAAATGGGATATACCGGGCTATGATTCGAGTTACAGGAACAAGGGCCAAACCAACCACCCAAGAATGGAATCGTCGAGCGAAAACACTTGACAACCTCCTAGAAGCAGCTTTTCTTGCCACCAGACCTTTCTCCATCAATAAGGAATCTGATGCCGTCACTAAACGCAGAGTGTTTTTTTTTTTTTTGTGTCTAATCCACATATATATCACCATTGCCTTTGATTTTCTTGACTGTTTATCTCTTAAATGTCAACATATACACGTATGATTTAGTTTACGGAGATTTTTCAATGCCGAGAACCTCGATCAGAGAGTAAAAAAGGCGTAAGGTTCACAATGGTGTAAAATTAAAATGGGATATACCGGGCTAGGATTCGAGTTACAGGAATAAGGGCCAAACCAACCACCCGAGAATGGAATCGTCGAGCAAAAACACTTGACAACCTCCTTGAAGCAGCTTTTATTTCCACCAGACCTTTCTCCATCAATTAGAAATCTAATGCCGTCACTAAACACATTCCTTATATTGTAGCCATTTGTTGAGTGTTTTTTGGGTATCTAATCCGCATATATATCACCATTGCCCTTGATTTTCTTGACTGTATATCTCTTAAATGTCAACATATACACGTGTGATTTAGTTTACGAAGATTTTTCAATGCCAAGAACCTCGATATGAGAGTAAAAAGGCGTAAGGTTCACAATGGTGTAAAATTAAAATGGGATATACCGGGCTAGGATTCGACTTAGAGGAACAAGGGCCAAACCAACCACCCAAGAATGGAATCGTCGAGCGAAAACGCTTGACAACCTCCTAGAAGCAGCTTTTCTTGCCACCAGACCTTTGTCCATCAATTAGGAATCTGATGCCGTCACTAAACACATTCCTTAATTTGTAGCCATTTGTTGAGTGTTTTTTTTTTTGTGTCTAATCCGCATATATATCACCATCGCCCTTGATTTTCTTGATTGTATATCTCTTAAATGTCAACATATACACGTGTGATTTTGTTTACAAAGATTTTTCAATGCCGAAACCTCGATCAGAGAGTAAAAAAGGCGTAAGGTTCACAATGGTGTAAAATTAAAATGGGATATACTGGGCTTGGATTCTAGTTATAGGAACAAGGGCCAAACCAACCACCCAAGAATGGAATCGTCGAGCGAAAACACTTGACAACCTCCTAGAAGCAGCTTTTCTTGCCACCAGACCTTTCTCCATCAATTGGGAATCTGATGCCGTCTCTAAACACATTCCTTAATTTGTAGCCGTTTGTTGAGTGTTGTTTTTTTGGTGTCTAATCCGCATATATATCACCATTGCCCTTGATTTTCTTGACTGTATATCTCTTAAATGTCAACATATACACGTGTGATTTAGTTTACGAAGATTTTTCAATGCCGAGAACCTCGATAAGAGAGTAAAAAAGGCGTAAGGTTCACAATAGTGTAAAATTAAAATGGGATATACCGGGCTAGGATTCGAGTTACAAGAACAAGGGCCAAACCAACCACCCAAGCATGGAATTGTCGAGCGAAAACACTTGACAACCTCCTAGAAGCAGCTTTTCTTGCCACCAGACCTTTCTCAATCAATTAGAAAACTGATGTCGTCACTAAACACATTCCTTAAATTGTAGCCGTTTGTTGAGTGTTGTTTTTTTGGTGTCTAATCCGCATATATATCACCATTGCCCTTGATTTTCTTGACTGTATATCCCTCAAATGTCAACATATACATGTGTGATTTAGTTTACGAAGATTTTTCAATGCCGAGAACCTCGATCAGAGAGTAAAAAGGGCGTAAGGTTCACAATGGTGTAAAATTAAAATGGGATATACCGGGCTAGGATTCGAGTTACAGGAACAAGGGCCAAACCAACCACCCAAGCATGGAATCATCGAGCGAAAACACTTGACAACCTCCTAGAAGCAGTTTTTCTTGCCACCAGACCTTTCTTCATCAATTAGGAATCCGATGCCGTCACTAAACACATTCCTTAAATTGTATACATTTGTTGAGTGTTTTTTTTGGTGTCTAATCCGCATATATATCACCATTGCATTTGATTTTTTTGACTGTATATCTCTTAAATGTCAACATATACACGTGTGATTTAGTTTACGGAGATTTTTAAATGCCGAGAACCTCGATCAGAGAGTAAAAAAGGCGTAAGGTTCACAATGGTGTAAAATTAAAATGGGATATACCGGGCTAGGATTCGAGTTACAGGAACAAGGGCCAAACCAACCACCCAAGAAAGGAATCGTCGAGCGAAAACATTTGACAACCTCCTAGAAGCAGCTTTTATTGCCACCAGACATTTCTCCATAAATTAGGAATCTGATGTCGTCACTAAACACATTCCTTAAATTGTTGCCATTTGTTGAGTGTTTTTTTTTTGTCTAATCCGCATATATATCATCATTACCCTTGATTTTCTTGACTGTATATCTCTTAAATGTAAACATATAAACGTGTGATTTAGTTTACGAAGATTTTTCAATGCCGAGAACCTCGATCAGAGAGTAAAAAAGGCGTAAGGTTCACAATGGTGTAAAATTAAAATGGGATATACCGGGCTAGGATTCGAGTTACAGGAACAAGGGCCAAACCAACCACCCAAGCATGGAATCGTCGAGCGAAAACACTTGACAACCTCCTAGAAGCAGCTTTTCTTGCCACCAGACCTTTCTCCATCAATTAGGAATCTGATGCCGTCACTAAACACATTCCTTAAATTGTAGCCATTTGTTGAGTGTTTTTTTTTTTTTTTGTGTCTAATCCGCATATATACCACCATTGCCCTTGATTTTCTTGACTGTATATCTCTAAAATGTCAACATATACACGTGTGATTTAGTTTACAAAGAGTTTTCAATGCCGAGAACCTCGATCAGAGAGTAAAAATTGCGTAAGGTTCACAATGGTGTAAAATTAAAATGGGATATACCGGGCTAGGATTCGAGTTACAGGAACAAGGGCCAAACCAACAACCCAAGCATGGAATCGTCTAGCGAAAACACTTGACAAACTCCTAGAAACAGCTTTTCTTGCCAGCAGACCTTTCTCCATCAATTAGGAATCTGATGCCGTCGCTAAACACATTCCTTAAATTGTAGCCGTTTGTTGAGTGTTTTTTTTTGTGTCTAATCCACATATATATCACCATTTCCTTTGATTTTCTTGACTGTATATCTCTTAAATGTCAACATATACACGTGTGATTTAGTTTACGAAGATTTTTCAATACCGAGAACCTCGTTCAGAGAGTAAAAGAGGCGTAAGGTTCACAATGGTATAAAATTAAAATGGGATATACCGGGCTAGGATTCGAGTTACAGGAACAAGGGCCAAACCAACCACCTGAGAATGGAATCGTCGAGCAAAAACACTTGACAACCTTCTAGAAGCAGCTTTTATTGCCACCAGACCTTTCTCCATCAATTAGAAATCTGATGTCGTCACTAAACACATTCCTTATATTGTAGCCATTTGTTGAGTGTTTTTTTGGGTATCTAATCCGCATATATATCACCATTGCCCTTGATTTTCTTGACTGTATATCTCTTAAATGTCAACATATACACATGTGATTTAATTTACAAAGATTTTTCAATGCCGAGAACCTCGATCAGAGAGTAAAAAAGGCGTAAGATTCACTATGGTGTAAAATTAAATTGGGATATACCGGGCGAGGATTCAAGTTACAGGAACAAGGGCCAATCCAACCACCCAAGAATGGAATCGTCGAGCAAAAACACTTGACAACCTCCTAGAAGCAGCTTTTCTTGCCACCAGACCTTTCTCCATCAATTAGAAATCTAATGTCATCACTAAACACATTCCTTAAATTGTAGCCATTTGTTGAGTGTTTTTTTTTGGTGTCTAATCCGCATATATACCACCATTGCCCTTGATTTTCTTGAGTGTATATCTCTTAAATGTCAACATATACACGTGTGATTTAGTTTACGAAGATTTTTCAATGCCAAGAACCTCGATCAGAGAGTAAAAAAGGCGTAAGGTTCACAATGGTGTAAAATTAAAATGGGATATACCGGGCTAGGATTCGAGTTACAGGAACAAGGGCCAAACCAACCACCCAAGAATGGAATCGTCGAGCGAAAACACTTGACAACCTCCTAGAAGCAGCTTTTCTTGGCACCAGACCTTTCTCCATCAATTAGGAATCTGATGCCGTCACTAAACACATTCCTTAAATTGTAGCCATTTGTTGAGTGTTTTTTTTTTGTGTCTAATCCACATATATATCACCATTGCCTTTGATTTTCTTGACTGTATATCTCTTAAACGTCAACGTATACACGTGTGATTTAGTTTACGGAGATTTTTCAATGTCGAGGACCTCGATCAGAGAGTAAAAAAGGCGTAAGGTTCACAATGGTGTAAAATTAAAATGGGATATACCGGGCTAGGATTCGAGTTACAGGAACAAGGGCCAAACCAACCACCCGAGAATGGAATCGTCGAGCAAAAACACTTGACAACCTCCTAGAAGCAGCTTTTATTGCCACCAGACCTTTCTCCATCAATTAGAAATCTGATGCCGTCACTAAACACATTCCTTATATTGTAGCCATTTTTGAGTGTTTTTTTGGGTATCTAATCCGCATATATATCACCATTGCTCTTGATTTTCTTGACTGTATATCTCTTAAATGTCAACATATACACGTGTGATTTAGTTTACGAAGATTTTTCAATGCCAAGAACCTCGATAGGAGAGTAAAAAAGGCGTAAGGTTCACAATGGTGTAAAATTAAAATGGGATATGCCGGGCTAGGATTCGAGTTAGAGGAACAAGGGCCAAACCAACCACCCAAGAATGTAATCGTCGAGCGAAAACAATTGACAACCTCCTAGAAGCAGCTTTTCTTGCCACCAGACCTTTGTCCATCAATTATGAATCTGATGCCGTCACTAAACACATTCCTTAATTTGTAGCCATTTGTTGAGTGTTTTTTTTTTTGGTGTCTAATCCTCATATATATCACCATTTCCCTTGATTTTCTTGACTGTATATCTCTTAAATGTCAACATATACACGTGTGATTTTGTTTACGAAGATTTTTCAATGCCGAGAACCTCGATCAGAGAGTAAAAAAGGCGTAAGGTTCACAATGGTGTAAAATTAAAATGGGATATACCGGGCTTGGATTCTAGTTACAGGAACAACGGCCAGACCAACCACCCAAGCATGGAATCGTCGAGCGAAAACTCTTGACAACCCCCTAGAAGCAGCTTTTCTTGCCACCAGACCTTTCTCCATCAATTAGAAATCTGATGCCGTCACTATACACATTCCTTAAATTGTAGCCGTTTGTTGAGTGTTATTTTTATGGTGTCTAATCCGCATTGCCCTTGATTTTCTTGACTGTATATCTCTTAAATGTCAACATATACATGTGTGATTTAGTTTACGAAGATTTTTCAATGCCGAGAACCTCGATCAGAGAGTAAAAAAGGCGTAAGGTTCACAATGGTGTAAAATTAAAATACGATATACCGGGCTAGGATTCGAGTTACAGGAACACAGGCCAAACCAACAACCCAAGCATGGAATCGTCGAGCGAAAACAGTTGACAACCTCCTAGAAGCAGCTTTTCTTGCCACCAGACCTTTCTCCATCAATTAGGAATCTGATGCCGTCACTAAACACATTCCTGAAATTGTAGCCGTTTGTTGAGTGTGTTTTTTTGGTGTCTAATCCACATATATATCACCATTGCCTTTGATTTTCTTGACTGTATATCTCTTAAATGTCAACATATACACGTGTGATTTAGTTTACGGAGATTTTTCAATGCCGAGAACCTCGATCAGAGAGTAAAAAAGGCGTAAGGTTCACAATGGTGTAAAATTAAAATGGGATATACCGGGCTAGGATTCGAGTTACAGGAACAAGGGCCAAACCAACCACCCGAGAATGGAATCGTCGAGCAAAAACACTTGACAACCTCTTAGAAGCAGCTTTTATTGCCACCAGACCTTTCTCCATCAATTAGAAATCAGATGCCGTCACTAAACACATTTCTTATATTGTAGCCATTTGTTGAGTGTTTTTTTTGGTATCTAATCCGCATATATATCACCATTGCCCTTGATTTTCTTAACTGTATATCTCTTAAATGTCAACATATACACGTGTGATTTAGTTTACGAAGATTTTTCAATGCCAAGAACCTCGATAGGAGAATAAAAAAGGCGTAAGGTTCACAATGGTGTAAAATTAAAATGGGATATATCGGGCTAGGATTCGAGTTAGAGGAACAAGGGCCAAACCAACCACCCAAGAATGGAATCGTCGAGCGAATACACTTGACAACCTCCTTGAAGCAGCTTTTCTTGCCACCAGACCTTTGTCCATCAATTAGGAATCTGATGCCGTCACTAAACACATTCCTTAATTTGTAGCCATTTGTTGAGTGTTTTTTTTTTTTTTTTTTGGTGTCTAATCCGCATATATATCACCATTGCCCTTGGTTTTCTTGACTGTATATCTCTTAAATGTCAACATATACACGTTTGATTTTGTTTACGAAGATTTTTCAACGCCGAAACCTCGATCAGAGAGTAAAAAAGGCGTAAGGTTCACAATGGTGTAAAATTAAAATAGGATATACCGGGCTTGGATTCTAGTTACAGGAACAAGGGCTAAACCAACCACCCAAGCATGGAATCGTCGAGCGAAAACACTTTACAACCTCCTAGAAGCAGCTTTTCTTGCCACCAGACCTTTCTCCATCAATTAGAAATCTAATGCCGTCACTAAACACATTCCTTAAATTGTAGCCGTTTGTTGTGTGTTGTTTTTTTTGGTGTCTAATCCGCATATATATCACCATTGCCCTTGATTTTCTAGACTGTATATCTCTTAAATGTCAACAAATACACGTGTGATTTAGTTTACTAAGATTTTTCAATGCCGAGAACCTCGATCAGAGAGTAAAAAAGGCGTAAGGTTCACAATAGTGTAAAATTAAAATGGGATATTCCGTGCTAGGATTCGAGTTACAAGAACAAGGGCCAAACCAACCACCCAAACATGGAATCGTCGAGCGAAAACACTTGACAACCTCCTAGAAGTAGCTTTTCTTGCCACCAGACCTTTCTTCATCAATTAGAAATCTGATGCCGTCACTAAACACATTCCTTAAATTGTGGCCGTTTGTTGAGTGTTGTTTTTTTGGTGTCTAATCCGCATATATATCGCCATTGCCCTTGATTTTCTTGACTGTATATCTCTTAAATGTCAACATATACATGTGTGATTTAGTTTATGAAGATTTTTTAATGCCGAGAACCTCGATCAGAGAGTAAAAAAAGCCTAAGGTTCACTATGGTGTAAAATTAAAATGGGATATACCGAGCTAGGATTCGAGTTACTGGAACAAGGGCCAATCCAACCACCCAAGAATGGAATCGTTGAGCAAAAACACTTGACAACCTTCAAGAAGCAGCTTTTCTTGCCACCAGACCTTTGTCCATCAATTAGGAATCTGATGCCGTCACTAAACACATTCCTTAATTTGTAGCCATTTGTTGAGTGTTTTTTTTTTTTGGTGTCTAATCCGCATTTATATCACCATTGCCCTTGATTTTCTTGACTGTATATCTCTTAAATGTCAACATATACACGTGTGATTTTGTTTACGAAGATTTTTCAATGCCGAAACCTCGATCAGAGAGTAAAAAAGGCGTAAGGTTCACAATGGTGTAAAATTAAAATGGGATATACCGGGCTTGGATTCTAGTTACAGGAACAACGGCCAAACCAACCACCCAAGCATGGAATCGTCGAGCGAAAACACTTGACAACCCCCTAGAAGCAGCTTTTCTTGCCACCAGACCTTTCTCCATCAATTAGAAATCTGATGACGTCACTATACACATTCCTTAAATTGTAGCCGTTTGTTGAGTGTTATTTTTTTGGTGTCTAATCCGCATTACCCTTGATTTTCTTGACTGTTTATCTCTTAAATGTCAACATATACATGTGTGATTTAGTTTACAAAGATTTTTCAATGCCGAGAACCTCGATCAGAGAGTAAAAAAGGCGTAAGGTTCGCAATGGTGTAAAATTAAAATAGGATATACCGGGCTAGGATTCGAGTTACAGGAACAAGGGCCAAACCAACAACCCAAGCATGGAATCGTCGAGCGAAAACACTTGACAACCTCCTAGAAGCAGCTTTTCTTGCCACCAGACCTTTCTCCATCAATTAGAAATCTGATGCCGTCACTAAACACATTCCTTAAATTGTAGCCGTTTGTTGAGTGTTGTTTTTTTGGTGTCTAATCCACATATATATCACCATTCCCCTTGATTTTCTTGACTGTATATCGCTTAAATGTCAACATATACATGTGTGATTTAGTTTACGAAGATTTTTCAATGCCGAGAACCTCAATCAGAGAGTAAAAAAGGCGTAAGGTTCAAAATGGTGTAAAATTAAAATGGGATATACCGGGCTAGGATTCGAGTTACAGGAACAAGGGCCAAACCAACAACCCAAGCATGGAATCGTCGAGCGAAAACACTTGACAACCTCCTAGAAGCAGCTTTTTTTGCCACCAGACCTTTCTCCATCAATTAGGAATCTGATGCCGTCACTAAACACATTCCTGAAATTGTAGCTGTTTGTTGAGTGTGTTTTTTTGGTGTCTAATCCACATATATATCACCATTGCCTTTGATTTTCTTGACTGTATATCTCTTAAATGTCAACATATACACGTGTGATTTAGTTTACGGAGATTTTTCAATCCAAGAACCTCGATAGGAGAGTAAAAAATGCGTAAGGTTCACAATGGTGTAAAATTAAAATAGGATATACCGAGCTAGGATTCGAGTTACAGGAACAAGGGCCAAACCAACCACCCGAGAATGGAATCGTCGAGCAAAAACACTTGACAACCTCTTAGAAGCAGCTTTTATTGCCACCAGACCTTTCTCCATCAATTAGAAATCAGATGCCGTCACTAAACACATTCCTTATGTTGTAGCCATTTGTTGAGTGTTTTTTTGGGTATCTAATCCGCATATATATCACCATTGCCCTTGATTTTCTTAACTGTATATCTCTTAAATGTCAACATATACACGTGTGATTTAGTTTACGAAGATTTTTCAATGCCAAGAACCTCGATAGGAGAATAAAAAAGGCGTAAGGTTCACAATGGTGTAAAATTAAAATGGGATATATCGGGCTAGGATTCGAGTTAGAGGAACAAGGGCCAAACCAACCACCCAAGAATGGAATCGTCGAGCGAAAACACTTGACAACCTCCTTGAAGCAGCTTTTCTTGCCACCAGACCTTTGTCCATCAATTAGGAATCTGATGCCGTCACTAAACACATTCCTTAATTTGTAGCCATTTGTTGAGTGTTTTTTTTTTTTTTTTTGGTGTCTAATCCGCATATATATCACCATTGCCCTTGGTTTTCTTGACTGTATATCTCTTAAATGTCAACATATACACGTTTGATTTTGTTTACGAAGATTTTTCAACGCCGAAACCTCGATCAGAGAGTAAAAAAGGCGTATGGTTCACAATGGTGTAAAATTAAAATAGGATATACCGGGCTTGGATTCTAGTTACAGGAACAAGGGCTAAACCAACCACCCAAGCATGGAATCGTCGAGCGAAAACACTTGACAACCTCCTAGAAGCAGCTTTTCTTGCCACCAGACCTTTCTCCATCAATTAGAAATCTAATGCCGTCACTAAACACATTCCTTAAATTGTAGCCGTTTGTTGTGTGTTGTTTTTTTTGGTGTCTAATCCGCATATATATCACCATTGCCCTTGATTTTCTAGACTGTATATCTCTTAAATGTCAACAAATACACGTGTGATTTAGTTTACGAAGATTTTTCAATGCCGAGAACCTCGATCAGAGAGTAAAAAAGGCGTAAGGTTCACAATAGTGTAAAATTAAAATGGGATATTCCGGGCTAGGATTCGAGTTACAAAAACAAGGGCCAAACCAACCACCCAAGCATGGAATCGTCGAGCGAAAACACTTGACAACCTCCTAGAAGTAGCTTTTCTTGCCACCAGACCTTTCTTCATCAATTAGAAATCTGATGCCGTCACTAAACACATTCCTTAAATTGTGGCCGTTTGTTGAGTGTTGTTTTTTTGGTGTCTAATCCGCATATATATCGCCATTGCCCTTGATTTTCTTGACTGTATATCTCTTAAATGTCAACATATACATGTGTGATTTAGTTTATGAAGATTTTTTAATGCCGAGAGCCTCGATCAGAGAGTAAAAAAAGCCTAAGGTTCACTATGGTGTAAAATTAAAATGGGATATACCGAGCTAGGATTCGAGTTACTGGAACAAGGGCCAATCCAACCACCCAAGAATGGAATCGTTGAGCAAAAACACTTGACAACCTCCAAGAAGCAGCTTTTCTTGCCACCAGACCTTTGTCCATCAATTAGGAATCTGATGCCGTCACTAAACACATTCCTTAATTTGTAGCCAATTGTTGAGTGTTTTTTTTTTGGTGTCTAATCCGCATTTATATCACCATTGCCCTTGATTTTCTTGACTGTATATATCTCTTAAATGTCAACATATACACGTGTGATTTTGTTTACGAAGATTTTTCAATGCCGAAACCTCGATCAGAGAGTAAAAAAGGCGTAAGGTTCACAATGGTGTAAAATTAAAATGGGATATACCGGGCTTGGATTCTAGTTACAGGAACAACGGCCAAACCAACCACCCAAGCATGGAATCGTCGAGCGAAAACACTTGACAACCCCCTAGAAGCAGCTTTTCTTGCCACCAGACCTTTCTCCATCAATTAGAAATCTGATGACGTCACTATACACATTCCTTAAATTGTAGCCGTTTGTTGAGTGTTATTTTTTTGGTGTCTAATCCGCATTACCCTTGATTTTCTTGACTGTATATCTCTTAAATGTCAACATATACATGTGTGATTTAGTTTACAAAGATTTTTCAATGCCGAGAACCTCGATCAGAGAGTAAAAAAGGCGTAAGGTTCGCAATGGTGTAAAATTAAAATAGGATATACCGGGCTAGGATTCGAGTTACAGGAACAAGGGCCAAACCAACAACCCAAGCATGGAATCGTCGAGCGAAAACACTTGACAACCTCCTAGAAGCAGCTTTTCTTGCCACCAGACCTTTCTCCATCAATTAGAAATCTGATGCCGTCACTAAACACATTCCTTAAATTGTAGCCGTTTGTTGAGTGTTGTTTTTTTGGTGTCTAATCCACATATATATCACCATTCCCCTTGATTTTCTTGACTGTATATCGCTTAAATGTCAACATATACATGTGTGATTTAGTTTACGAAGATTTTTCAATGCCGAGAACCTCAATCAGAGAGTAAAAAAGGCGTAAGGTTCAAAATGGTGTAAAATTAAAATGGGATATACCGGGCTAGGATTCGAGGTACAGGAACAAGGGCCAAACCAACAACCCAAGCATGGAATCGTCGAGCGAAAACACTTGACAACCTCCTAGAAGCAGCTTTTTTTGCCACCAGACCTTTCTCCATCAATTAGGAATCTGATGCCGTCACTAAACACATTCCTGAAATTGTAGCTGTTTGTTGAGTGTGTTTTTTTGGTGTCTAATCCACATATATATCACCATTGCCTTTGATTTTCTTGACTGTATATCTCTTAAATGTCAACATATACACGTGTGATTTAGTTTACGGAGATTTTTCAATCCAAGAACCTCGATAGGAGAGTAAAAAATGCGTAAGGTTCACAATGGTGTAAAATTAAAATAGGATATACCGAGCTAGGATTCGAGTTACAGGAACAAGGGCCAAACCAACCACCCGAGAATGGAATCGTCGAGCAAAAACACTTGACAACCTCCTAGAAGCAGCTTTTTTTGCCACCAGACCTTTCTCCATCAATTAGAAATCTGATGCCATCACTAAACACATTCCTTATATTGTAGCCATTTGTTGAGTGTTTTTGTGGGTATCTAATCCGCATATATATCACCATTGCCCTTGATTTTCTTAACTGTATATCTCTTAAATGTCAACATATACACGTGTGATTTAGTTTACGAAGATTTTTCAATGCCAAGAACCTCGATAGAAGAATAAAAAAGGCGTAAGGTTCACAATGGTGTAAAATTAAAATGGGATATATCGGGCTAGGATTCGAGTTAGAGGAACAAGGGCCAAACCAACCACCGAAGAATCGAATCGTCGAGCGAAAACACTTGACAACCTCCTTGAAGCAGCTTTTCTTGCCACCAGACCTTTGTCCATCAATTAGGAATCTGATGCCGTCACTAAACACATTCCTTAATTTGTAGCCATTTGTTGAGTGTTTTTTTATTTTTTTGTGTCTAATCCGCATATATATCACCATTGCCCTTGGTTTTCTTGACTGTATATCTCTTAAATGTCAACATATACACGTTTGATTTTGTTTACGAAGATTTTTCAATGCCAAAACCTCGATCAGAGAGTAAAAAAGGCGTAAGGTTCACAATGGTGTAAAATTAAAATGTGATATACCGGGCTTGGATTCTAGTTACAGGAAAAGGGCCAAACCAACCACCCAAGCATGGAATCGTCGAGCGAAAACACTTGACAACCTCCTAGAAGAAGCTTTTCTTGCCACCAGACCTTTCTCCATCAATTAGAAATCCGATGCCGTCACAAAACACATTCCTTAAATTGTAGTCGTTTGTTGTGTGTTGTTTTTTTTTTTTTTTTTGTGTCTAATTCGCATATATATCACCATTTCCCTTGATTTTCTAGACTGTATATCTCTTAAATGTCAACATATACACGTGTGATTTAGTTTACGAAGATTTTTCAATGCTGAGAACCTCGATCAGAGAGTAAAAAAGGCGTAAGGTTCACAATAGTGTAAAATTAAAATGGGATATACCGGGCTAAGATTCGAGTTACAAGAACAAGGGCCAAACCAACCACCCAAGCATGGAATCGTCGAGCGAAAACACTTGACAACCTCTTAAAAGTAGCTTTTCTTGCCACCAGACCTTTCTTCATAAATTAGAAATCTGATGCCGTCACTAAACACATTCCTTAAATTGTGGCCGTTTGTTGAGTGTTGTTTTTTTGGTGTCTAATCCGCATATATATCACCATTGCCCTTGATTTTCTTGACTGTATATCTCTTAAATGTCAACATATACATGTGTGATTTAGTTTATGAAGATTTTTCAATGCCGAGAACCTCGATCAAAGAGTAAAAAATGCGTAAGGTTCACAATGGTGTAAAATTAAAATGGGATATACCGAGCTAGGATTCGAGTTACAGGAACAAGGGCCAAACCAACCCCCCAAGCATGGAATCGTCGAGCGAAAACACTTGACAACCTCCTAGAAGCAGCTTTTCTTGCCACCAGACCTTTCTCCATCAATTAGGAATCAGATGTCGTCACTAAACACATTCCTTAAATTGTAGCCATTTGTTGAGTGTTTTTTTTTTTTGGTGTCTAATCCGCATATATATCACCATTGCCTTTGATTTTCTTGACTGTATATCTCTTAAATGTCAACATATACACGTGTTATTTAGTTTACGGAGATTTTTCAATGCCGAGAACCTCGATCAGAGAGTAAAAAAGGCGTAAGGTTCACAATGGTGTAAAATTAAAATGGGATATACCGGGCTAGGATTCGAGTTACAGGAACAAGGGCCAAACCAACCACCCAAGAATGGAATCGTCGAGCGAAAACATTTGACAACCTCCTTGAAGCAGCTTTTCTTGCCACCAGACCTTTCTCCATAATTTAGGAATCAGATGCCGTCACTAAACACATTCCTCAAATTGTAGCCATTTGTTGAGTGTTTTTTTTTTTTTGTCTAATCCGCATAAATATCACCATTGCCCTTGATTTTCTTGACTGTATCCCTCTTAAATGTCAACATATAAACGTGTGATTTAGTTTACGAAGATTTTTCAATGCCGAGAACCTCGATCAGAGAGTAAAAAAGGCGTAAGGTTCACAATGGTGTAAAATTAAAATGGGATATACTGGTCTAGGATTCGAGTTACAGGAACAAGGGCCAAACCAACCACCCAAGCATGGAATCGTCGAGCGAAAACACTTGACAACCTCCTAGAAGCAGCTTTTCTTGCCACCAGACCTTTCTCCATCAATTAGAAATCTGATGCCGTCACTAAAAACATTTCTTAAATTGTAGCCGTTTGTTGAGTGTTGTTTTTTTGGTGTCTAATCCGCATATATATCACCATTGCCCTTGATTTTCTTGACTGTATATCTCTTAAATTTCAACATATAAACGTGTGATTTAGTTTACGAAGATTTTTCAATGCCGAGAATCTCGATCAGAGAGTAAAAAAGGCGTAAGGTTCACAATGGTGTAAAATTAAAATGGGATATACCGGGCTAGGATTCGAGTTACAGGAACAAGGGCCAAACCAACCACCCAAGCATGGAATCGTCGTGCGAAAACACTTGACAACCTCTTAGAAGCAGCTTTTCTTACCACCAGACCTTTCTCCATCAATTAGGAATCTGATGCCGTCACTAAACACATTCCTTAAATTGTAGCCATTTGTTGAGTGTTTTTTTTTGTGTCTAATCCGCATATATACCACCATTGCCCTTGATTTTCTTAACTGTATATCTCTTAAATGTCAACATATACACGTGTGATTTAGTTTACAAAGATTTTTCAATGCCGAGAACCTCGATCAGAGATTAAAAAAGGCGTAAGGTTGACAATGGTGTAAAATTAAAATGGGATATACCGGGCTAGGATTCGAGTTACAGGAACAAGGGCCAAACCAACAACCCAAGCATGGAATCGTCGAGCGAAAACACTTGACAACCTCCTAGAAGCAGCTTTTCTTGCCACCAGACATTTCTCTATCAATTAAGAATCTGATGCCATCACTAAACACATTTCTTAAATTGTAGCCATTTGTTGAGTGTTTTTCTGTGTCTAATCTGCATATATATCACCATTGCCCTTGATTTTCTTAACTGTATATCTCTTAAATGTCAACATATACACGTGTGATTTAATTTACGATGATTTTTCAATGCCGAGAACCTCGATCAGAGAGTAAAAAAGGCGTAAGGTTCACTATGGTGTAAAATTAAAATGGGATATATCGGGCTAGGATTCGAGTTACAGGAATAAGGGCCAAACCAACTACCCAAGAATGGAATCGTCGAGCGAAAACACTTGAGAACCTCCTAGAAGCAGCTTTTCTTGCCACCAGACCTTTCTCCATCAATTAGGAATCTAATGCCGTCTCTAAACACATTCCTTAAATTGTAGCCATTTGTTGAGTGTTTTTTTTTGGTGTCTAATCCGCATATATACCACCATTGCCCTTGATTTTCTTGACTGTATATCTCTTAAATGTCAACATATACACGTGTGATTTATTTTACGAAGAATTTTCAATGCCGAGAACCTCGATCAGAGAGTAAAAAAGGCGTAAGGTTCACAATGGTGTAAAATTAAAATGGGATATACCGGGCTAGGATTCGAGTTACAAGAACATGGGCCAAACCAACCACCCAAGCATGGAATCTTCGAGCGAAAACACTTGACAACCTCCTAGAAGCAGCTTTTCTTGCCAACAGACCTTTCTCCATCAATTAGGAATCTGATGCCGTCACTAAACACATTCTTTAAATTGTAGCCATTTGTTGAGTGTTTTTTTTTTTTTTGGTGTCTAATCCGCATATATACCACCATTGCCCTTGATTTTCTTGACTGTATATCTTTTAAATGTCAACATCTACACGTGTGATTTAGTTTACAAAGATTTTTCAATGCCGAGAACCTCGATCAGAGAGTAAAAAAGGCGTAAGGTTCACAACGGTGTAAAATTAAAATGGGATATACCGGGCTAGGATTCGATTTACAGGAACAAGGGCCAAACCAACAACCCAAGCATAGAATCGTCGAGCGAAAACACTTGACAATCTCCTTGAAGCAGCTTTTCTTGCCACCAGACACTTCTCCATCAATTAGGAATCTGATGCCGTCGCTAAACACATTCCTTAAATTGTAGCCGTTTGTTGAGTGTTTTTTTTTTTTGATGTCTAATCCACATATATATCACCATTGCCTTTGATTTTCTTGACTGTATATCTCTTAAATGTCAACATATACACTTGTGATTTAGTTTACAGAGATTTTTTAATGCCGAGAACCTCGATCAGAGATAAAAAAGGCGTAAGGTTCACAATGGTGTAAAATTAAAATGGGATATACCGGGCTAGCATTCGAGTTACAGGAACAATGGCCAAACCAACCACCCGAGAATGGAATCGTCGAGCAAAAACACTTAACAACCTCCTAGAAGCAGCTTTTATTGCCACCAGACCTTTCTCCATCAATTAGAAATCTGATGCCGTCACTAAACACATTCCTTATATTGTAGCCATTTGTTGAGTGTTTTTTTGGGTATCTAATCCGCATATATATCACCATTGCCCTTGATTTTCTTGACTGTATATCTCTTAAATGTCAACATATAAACGTGTGATTTAGTTTACGAAGATTTTTCAATGTCATGAACCTCGATAGGAGAGTAAAAAAGGCGTAAGGTTCACAATGGTGTAAAATTAAAATGGGATATACCGGGCTAGGATTCGAGTTAGAGGAACAAGGGCCAAACCAACCACCCAAGAATGGAATCGTCGAGCGAAAACACTTAACAACCTCCTAGAAGCTGCTTTTCTTGCCACCAGACCTTTGTCCATCAATTAGGAATCTGATGCCGTCACTAAACACATTCCTTAATTTGTAGCCATTTGTTGAGTGTTTTTTTTTTTTTGTGTCTAATCCGCATATGTATCACCATTGCCCTTGATTTTCTAGACTGTACATCTCTTAAATGTCAACATATACACGTGTGATTTTGTTTACGAAGATTTTTCAATGCCAAAACCACGATCAGAGAGTAAAAAAGGCGTAAGGTTCACAATGGTGTAAAATTAAAATGGGATATACCGGGCTAGGATTCGAGTTACAGGAACAAGGGCCAAACCAACAACCCAAGCATGGAATCGTCGAGCGAAAACACTTGACAACCTCCTAGAAGCAGTTTTTCTTGCCACCAGACCTTTCTCCATCAATTAGGAATCTGATGCCGTCGCTAAACACATTCCTTAAATTGTAGCCGTTTGTTGAGTGTTTTTTTGGGTGTCTAATCCACATATATATCACCATTGCCTGTGATTTTCTTGACTGTATATCTCTTAAATGTCAACATATACACGTGTGATTTAGTTTACGAAGATTTTTTGATGCCGAGAACCTCAATCAAAGATAAAAAAGGCGTAAGGTTCACAATTGTGTAAAATTAAAATGGGATATACTGGGCTAGGATTCGAGTTACAAAAACAAGGGCCAAACCAACCACCCGAGAATGGAATCGTCGAGCAAAAACACTTGACAACCTCCTAGAAGCAGCTTTTATTGCCACCAGACCTTTCTCCATCAATTAGATATCTGATGCCGTCAGTAAACACATTCCTTATATTGTAGCCATTTGTTGAGTGTTTTTTTTTTTTGGTATCTAATCCGCATATATATATCACCATTGCCCTTAATTTAATTGAATATATATCTCTTAAATGTCAACATATACACGTGTGATTTAGTTTACGAAGATTTTTCAATGCCGAGAACCTCGATCAGAGAGTAAAAAAGGCTTAAGGTTCACAATGGTGTAAAATTAAAATGGGATATACCGGGCTAGGATTCGAGTTACAGGAACAAGGGCCAAACCAACCACCCAAGAATGTAATCGTCGAGCGAAAACACTTGACAACCTCCTAGAGGCAGCTTTTCTTGCCACCAGACCTTTGTCCATCAATTAGGAATCTGATGCCGTCACTAAACACATTCCTTAATTTGTAGCCATTTGTTGAGTGTTTTTTTTTTTTGGTGTCTAATCCGCATATATATCACCATTGCCCTTGATTTTCTTGACTGTATATCTCTTGATTGTCAACATATACATGTGTGATTTTGTTTACGGAGATTTTTCAATGCCGAGAACCTCGATCAGAGAGTAAAAAAGGCGTAAGGTTCACAATGGTGTAAAATTAAAATGGGATATACCGGGCAAGGATTCTAGTTAGAGGAACAAGGGCCAAACCAACCACCCAAGAATGGAATTGTCGAGAAAAAACACTTGACAACCACCTAGAAGCAGCTTTTATTGCCACCAGACCTTTCTCAATCAATTAGAAATCTGATGCCTTCACTAAACATATTCCTTATATTGTAGCCATTTGTTGAGAGTTTTTTTGGGTATCTAATCCGCATATTTATCACCATTGCACTTGATTTTCTTGACTGTATATCTCTTAAATGTCAACATATACACGTGTGATTTAGTTTACGAAGATTTTTCAATCCAAGAACCTCGATAGAAGAGTAAAAAAGGCGTAAGGTTTACAATGGTGTAAAATTAAAATGGGATATACCGGGCTAGGAATTGAGTTACAAGAACAAGGGCCAAACCAACCACCCAAGAATGGAATCGTCGATCGAAAACACTTGACAACCTCCTAGAAGCAGCTTTTCTTGCCACCAGACCTTTCTCCATCAATTAGAAATCTGATGCCGTCACTAAACACATTCCTTAAATTGTAGCCGTTTGTTGAGTGTTTTATTTTTTGTGTCTAATCCGCATATATATCACCATTGCCCTTGATTTTCTTAATTGTATATCTCTTAAATGTCAACATATACACGAGTGATTTTGTTTACAAAGTTTTTTCAATGTCGAGAACCTCGATCAGAGAGTAAAAAAGGCGTAAGGTTCACAATGGTGTAAAATTAAAATGGGATATACCGGGTTAGGATTCGAGTTACAGGAACAAGGGCCAAACCAACCACCCAAGAATGGAATCGTCGAGCGAAAACACTTGACAACCTCCTAGAAGCAGCTTTTCTTGCCACCAGACCTTTCTGCATCAATTAGAAATCTGATGCCGTCACTAAACACATTCCTTAAATTGTGGCCGTTTGTTGAGTGTCGTTTTTTTTGGTGTCTAATCCGCATATATATCACCATTGCCCTTGATTTTCTTGACTGTATATCTCTTAAATGTCAACATATACACGTGTGATTTAGTTTACGAAGATTTTTTAATGCCGAGAACCTCGATCAGAGAGTAAAAAAGGCGTAAGGTTCACGTCGGTGTAAAATTAAAATCGGATATACCGGGCTAGGATTCGAGTTACAGGAACAAGGGCCAAACCAACCTCCCAAGAATGGAATCGTCATGCGAAAACACTTGACAACCTCCTAGAAGCAGCTTTTCTTGCCACCAGACCTTTCTCCATCAATTAGGAATCTGATGCGTCACTAAACACATTCCTTAAATTGTAGCCATTTGTTGAGTGTTTTTATTTTTTGTGTCTAATCCGTATATATATCACCATTACCCTTGATTTTTGTTGGTGCACACATCTGTCGTCTTCGTCTTATGTCGAGTCTCAGTCTCGTTGCGGATCTGAAAGAGGATGATGTCAACATCTTGGATGATGACATCATAATAGTGATGTCATCATTTCATCATTACATATGAGACAAATTTAGAATGCATGCATGTACACGTAAAATTACATGTGATAGAGATGATTTCGCTTTTGTGTCAAGCTAGGTTTCGCTTATGGGTCAAACTAGGAGGTTTCGCTTATATGTCAGTCTTGGGGTTTCGCTTATGTGGACAGTGTATGTAAAAGCGAAAACTGCATGCCTATAAATAGGTCATTAGAGCGAAATCACACACATAATTCTAGGTGTTGTCTTCCGGGGAGCCACGAAGTGCTGCCGAAGTGTCGTCAGGTTGTAAACGTTATCCAGATCAATAATATCGATAGTTTATAATGAATACTTGCTGAATTGTACTATGTTTGTCTGTTTCCGCCGTTCAAACTGAGATAAACTCTTCTAAGCGACTCGTTTAGGTCCGAATACGATCCTACAATGATAGGAATTCTTCTGATCGACTCTAACAAGGCCGAATACGATCCTACAATTTTCTTGACTGTATATCTCTTAAATGTCAACATATACACGTGTGATTTAGTTTACGAAGATTTTTCAATGCCGAGAACCTCGATCAGAGAGTAAAAAAGGCGTAAGGTTCACAATAGTGTAAAATTAAAATGGGATATACCGGGCTAGGATTCGAGTTACAAGAAGAAGGGCCAAACCAACCACCCAAGAATGGAATCGTCGAGCGAAAACACTTGACAACCTCCTAGAAGCAGCTTTTCTTACCACCTGACCTTTCTCCATCAATTAGGAATCCGATGCCGTCACTAAACACATTCCTTAAATTGTAGCCATTTGTTGTGTCTTTTTTTTTATGTCTAATCCGCATATATATCACCATTGCCCTTAATTTTCTTGACTGTATATCTCTTAAATGTCAACATATACACGTGTGATTTAGTTTACGAAGATTTTTCAATGCTGAGAACCTCGATCAGAGAGTAAAAAAGGTGTAAGGTTCACAATGGTGTAAAATTAAAATGGCATATACCGGGCTAGGATTCGAGTTACAGGAATAAGGGCCAAACCAACCACCCAAGAGTGGAATCGTCGAGAGAAAACACTTGACAACCTCCAAGAAGCAGCTTTTCTCGCCACCAGACCTTTCTCCATCAATTAGGAATCTGATGCCGTCACTAAACACATTCCTTAAATTGTAGCCATTTGTTGAGTGTTTTTTTTTTTTTTTTTTTTTTGTCTAATCTGCATATATATCACCATTGCCCTTGAATTTCTTAACTGTATATCTCTTAATTGTCAACATATACACGTGTGATTTAGTTTACGATGATTTTTCAATGCCGAGAACCTCGATAAGAGAGTAAAAAAGTCGTAAGGTTCACAATGGTGTAAAATTAAAATGGGATATACCGGGATAGGATTCAAGTTACAGGAACAAGGGCCAAACCAACCACCCAAGAATGGAATCGTCGAGAGAAAACACTTGACAACCTCCTAGAAGCAGCTTTTCTTACCACAAGACCTTTCTCCATCAATTAGGAATCTGATGCCGTCACTAAACACATTCCTTAAATTGTAGCCATTTCTTAAGTGTTTTTTTACGTCTAATCCGCATGTGTATCACCATTGCCCTTGATTTTCTTGACTGTATATCTCTTAAATGTCAACATATACACGTGTGATTTAGTTTACGAAGATTTTTCAATGCCGAGAACCTCGATCAGAGAGTAAAAAAGGCATAAGGTTCACAATGGTGTAAAATTAAAATGGGATATACCGGGCTAGGATTCGAGTAACAGGAACAAAGGCCAATCCAACCACCCAAGAATGGAATCGTTGAGCGAAAACACTTGACAACCTCCTAGAAGCAGCTTTTCTTGCGACCAGACCTTTCTCCATCAATTAGGAATCTGATGTCATCACTAAACACATTCCTTAAATTGTAGCCATTTGTTGAGTGTTTTTTTTGGTGTCTAATCTGCATATATATCACCATTGCGCTTGATTTTCTTAACTGTATATCTCTTAAATGTCAACATATACACGTGTGATTTAGTTTACGAAGATTTTTCAATACCGAGAACCTCGATCAGAGAGTAAAAATGGCGTAAGGTTCACAATAGTGTAAAATTAAAATGGGATATACCGGGCTAGGATTCGAGTTACAAGAACAAGGGTCAAACCAACCACCCAAGAATGGAATTGTCGAGCGAAAACACTTGACAACCTCCTAGAAGCAGCTTTTCTTACCACCAGACCTTTCTCCATCAATTAGGAATCTGATGCCGTCACTAAACACATTCCTTAAATTGTAGCCATTTGTTGAGTGTTTTTTTTATGTCTAATCCGCATATATATCACCATTGCCCTTGATTTTCTTGACTATATATCTGTTAAATGTCAACATATACGCGTGTGATTTAGTTTACGAAGATTTTTCAATGTTGAGAACCTCGATCAGAGAGTAAAAAAGGTGTAAGGTTCACAATGGTGTAAAATTAAAATGGCATATACCGGGCTAGGATTCGAGTTACAGGAACAAGGGCCAAACCAACCACCCAAGAATGGAATCGTCGAGAGAAAACACTTGACAACCTCCTAGAAGCAGCTTTTCTTGCCACCAGACCTTTCTCCATCAATTAGGAATCTGATGCCGTCACTAAACACATTCCTTAAATTATAGCCATTTGTTGAGTGTTTTTTTTGGTGTCTAATCTGCATATATATCATCATTGCCCTTGAATTTCTTAACTGTATATCTCTTAATTGTCAACATATACACGTGTGATTTGGTTTACGACTATTTTTTAATGCCGAGAACCTCGATTAGAGAGTAAAAAACCCATAAGGTTCACAATGGTGTAAAATTAAAATGGGATATACCGGGCTAGGATTTGAGTCACAGGAACAAGGGCCAAACTACTACCCAAGAATGGAATCGTCGAGCGAAAACACTTGACAACCTCCTAAAAGCAGCTTTTCTTGCGTCCAGACCTTTCTCCATCAATTAGGAATCTGATGCTGTCACTAAACACATTCCTTAAATTGTAGCCATTTATTGAGTGTTTTTTTTGGTGTCTAATCCGCATATGTATCACCATTGCCCTTGATTTTCTTGACTGTATATCTCTTAAATGTCAACATATACACGTGTGATTTAGTTTACGAAGATTTTTCAATGCCGAGAACCTCGATCAGAGAGTAAAAAAGGCGTAAGGTTCACAATGGTGTAAAATAAAAATAGGATATACCGGGCTAGGATTCGAGTTACAGGAACAAGGGCCAAACCAACCAAGAATGGAATCGTCGAGAGAAATCACTTGACAACCTCCTAATAGTAGCTTTTCTTGCCACCAGACCTTTCTCCATTAATTTGACAACCTCCTAATCTGATGTCGTCACTAAACCCATTCCTTAAATTGTAACCATTTGTTGAGTGTTTTCTTTTTTTTTTTTTGTCTAATCTGCATATATATCACCATTGCCCCTGATTTTCTTGACTGTATATCTCTTAAATGTCAACATATACACGTGTGATTTAGTTTACGAAGATTTTTCAATGCCGACAACCTCGATCAGAGAGTAAAAATGGCGTAAGGTTCACAATGGTGTATAATTAAAATGGCATATACCGGGCTAGGATTCAAGTTAGAGGAACAAGGGCCAAACCAACCACCCAAGCATGAAATCGTCGAGCAAAAACGCTTGACAACCTCCTAGAAGCAGTTTTTCTTGCCCCCAGACCTTTCTCCATCAGTTAGGAATTTGATGCCGTCACTAAACACATTCCTTAAATTGTAGCCATTTGTTGAGTGTTTTTTTTTTTTTTTTGGTGTCTAATCCGCATATATATCACCATTGCCCTTTATTTTCTTGACTGCCCTTAAAGTGTTTGTTGAAATGCCTCAAAGAAGGCTTCAAAACTGAAATTCGAAGTTGAAACGCATAATTATGATGTTTCGATGTAATACGCGATATATGGTTTAAAAAGGAGTTCTAAATATGTTATAAATGAACTCTATAGGAAAGGGCGCAGGAGCGTCAAGCGGACAAGCAGGTGGCGAACCGCGTTTGAAAGGCTTACTTTGAGGGTATGTAACTTGACCCGTTACATTAAGTGAATTGTGGTTATATTATGTATTGTCGCATTTAGAATAGAAATTGTGATGATTTTTGCAACTATGATCGCTATCTGAATTAATAGAGTTAAAACCTATAAGGAACCGTTTGGTAGTCATCACATTGGAGGAATTCCACAAGATGAGCCAACGGGTCAAACAATAGTGTAAATTGAAGAATTGGTGTTTTAATTAGTTAGCAATGGCGTTATAAATCGCAAGAGCGTTAAACCATGGTTATGTCCCGGAAAAGTTTCCGTTTGTTACAAATGTTGTCAACTCGGCCACAAAAAGTCTGAATGCCCCGAGTTGGTTGGAAAGAGAGACACAAAAGAGTCTCCAGCAGAAGCTGCCAAGGCGAAGGCTAGGTCCTTCCAACTTACCGCGGCTGAAGCAAAAACAGAACCCGATGTGGTCTCAGGTATATTTACAATTAACTCAATTCCAGCACGTGTATTGTTTGATACGGGTGCGAATAAATCCTTCATTTCGCATGGATTTATTCGACATCCTTCATTTGTATTGATGAAATTATCTGTGCCCTTAGAAGTTGAAATAGGGGACAACAAAAGTTTTATAGTTTGTGATGTTTGTCGAGGCTGCAAATTAAGCATCGATGATGAAGAATACCTGATAGACCTAATCCCGATGTCAATGGGGGAATTTCAAGTAATCGTTGGGATGGATTGGCTATCTCAGCACCACGCGAAGGTCGTGTGTTTTCGTAAGGAGATAAAGCTAACATCTCCGAGCGGGAAACACGTCACTATCTATGGCGAAAAAGAAGGCAACCCCATAATATGTTCAATGTTGAAAGCTCACAAGCTTATGAAGCAAGGATGCAAGGCATTCATGATATACGCAAATGAGCCCGAGAAAGAATCACTGAAGATTGAAGATGTACCGGTAGTACGAGACTATGAAGATGTGTTTCCGGAGGATTTACCAGGGATACCGCGTGAACAGGAAGTAGAGTTCGGGATCGAATTGATTCCGGGCGCAAAACCCGTAGCTAAAGCACCGTACCGACTCGCACTGTCGGAATTACAAGAGTTGATGTCCCAAATTCAAGACCTGCTTGACAAGGGATTCATAAGGCCGAGTGTGTCTCCTTGGGGCGCACCGGTACTGTTCGTGAAAAAGAAAGATGGAAGCATGCGCATGTGTATCGATTATCGGGAGTTAAACAAACTCACGATAAAGAACCGATACCCGCTTCTGAGGATAGATGATTTATTTGATCAATTACAAGGTGCGAACTGGTTTTCAAAAATTGACCTTAGATCGGAGTATCACCAACTAAAGGTCAAGGAGGAAGATGTGCCGAAGACGGCTTTCTGCACGAGATACGGACATTACGAATTCCTCGTGATGTCATTTGGGCTAACAAATGCACCCGCGGCTTTCATGGACCTCATGAACCGGGTTTGCAAGCCAATGTTGGATAAGTCAGTCATCGTGTTTATCGATGATATTTTGGTGTATTCGAAAAGCGAAGCTGAACATGCACACCACTTACAAGAGGTGTTAGAGACACTTAGACGAGAAAGGTTGTATGCGAAATTCTCTAAGTGTGCCTTTTGGTTACGAGAGGTACAATTTCTTGGCCACATCATAAGTGCCGACGGAGTATTGGTGGATCCGTCAAAGATCGAGGTCGTGTCAAAATGGAATCCCCCGAAGAACCCTTCGGAAATTAGAAGCTTTTTGGGGCTTGCGGGATACTATAGGAGATTCATTCAAGATTTCTCCAAGATTGTGTCACCGCTAACAAAACTAACCCGGAAGGAAGAAAAGTTCATTTGGGGTGTTGATCAGGAAAGAGCGTTTCAAACGCTAAAAGAGAAGTTAACTCAAGCTCCGGTACTAACATTGCCGGGCGGGGTCGAAGACTTGGTGGTTTATTCGGATGCTTCACTATCGGGGCTCGGATGCGTTTTGATGCAACAGGGCAAAGTTATAGCTTATGCCTCGAGGCAATTGAAGATACACGAGAAGAAATATCCCACGCACAATCTTGAGTTGGCTGCGGTGGTATTTGCATTAAAAATATGGAGACACTACTTATATGGGGTAAAGTGCACCATATTCACCGATCACAAGAGCTTGAAATACTTCTTCGATCAGAAGGATTTAAATATGCGACAAAGGCGATGTTTAGAAACGGTGAAAGATTTCGACTGTGAAATACACTATCACCCCGGAAGGGCAAATGTGGTGGCGGATGCCCTAAGCAGAAAGGCAGATTATATCCCGATACGAGTACGATCATTGCAACTCATTGTGACCTCGGGCTTACTTGAACGAATCCGAGAGGCACAAGATGAAGCAGTAAAACGGAGAACTGGAAAAAGGAAAGGATTGTTGGCCAAGTTAAAGATCTCGAAGTAGACAATCACGGTTTGAAAACACGTTTCAATAGAATTTGGGTTCCTAACACATGTGGAGTTAAATAAGCTTCTACTGGATGAAGCTCACAAGTCCCGTTATTCCATCCATCCGGGGGCGACCAAGATGTATAATGACTTAAAACAAAACTATTGGTGGCCCGGGATGAAAAGAGATATTGTGAAACATGTGGAGAAGTGTTTGACATGCTTGCAAGTCAAAGCGGAGCACCAGAAGCCATATGGTAAGTTGCAACCGTTGGACATCCCAGTTTGGAAATGGGAACAAATCACCTTGGATTTGTTGACCAAATTGCCCAAAACCAACCGCGAGTTTGATGCTATATGGGTAGTCGTGGATAGGTTGACGAAAAGTGCTCACTTCATTCCGATTCGTGAGACTTATACATCCGAGAAGATGTCGGAAGTGTACACCAATGAAATCATAGCACGACATGGAGTACCGATGTCCATTGTGTCAGACAGAGATACTCGGTTTACTTCGAATTTTTGGCGTGAATTCCAAGAACAAATAGGAACTAAACTGTTCATTAGCACCGCATACCATCCACAAACGGATGGGCAGAGTGAGAGAACAATACAAACGTTGGAGGATATGCTGCGGGCTTGCATTATCGACTTCGGGGGTAGTTGGGATGTCTATCTACCCTTGGTCGAATTTTCATATAACAATAGCTATCACGTGAGCATTAGGATGGCCCTGTATGAAATGTTATATGGTAGAAAGTGTCGAACTCCGGTATGTTGGGGAGAAGTGGGTCCGCGAGGACTAGCACCTACTGATATAATCGGAACTACGAATGAGAAGATCGACATGGTTCGAACTCACCTAAAAGCGGCTCAGGATCGACAAAAGTCGTACGCGGATAAACGAAAGAGGCCGATCGAATTTCAAGTAGGCGATAAAATAATGCTAAAAGTATCACCGTGGAAAGGAATAATACGGTTCAGAAAAAGAGGAAAGTTGAGCCCAAGATTTATTGGACCATTCAGAATCACCGAACGGGTTGGTAAAGTAGCATATCGTCTCGAACTACCCGAGGAATTGAGTGGGATTCATAGCACATTCCATGTGTCACATCTCCGAAAATGTTTAGCGGACGAAACTGCTCGTATCCACTACGATGATATCGAGGTGGATAACAGCCTCAACTATGCAGTAAAACCAATTGCGATACTAGATCGCAAAGAGAAGAGTTTGAGGAACAAAGTGATTAACCAAGTGAAGGTTAAATGGGAGCATAGGAAAGGCTCGGATACTACGTGGGAGTCCGAAGAGGAGATGCGACGTCTCTACCCTACTTTATTTGGTACGTACTTTGGTTTCGGGGACGAAACCTTTTTAAGGGGGGTGGATTTGTAACATCCCGAAAATGCGAGTTCTTAAATTTGCAATATGGTTGCGAATAAAATAGTGAAATAAACCGACTAAGAGTGGCACTAACCAAGTTAGTTGGTCACTTATAAGTATTTAGGAGCTAAAACAAATAAAGTATGAAAAGTGAGGGACTAAAAGTGTCTAAATGAGAACTACTTTTAATAAAATAACTAAATTAAAACACAAACACATTTGTCTGTGTTGTGGAGATCGACCAGGAGTCAGGGGCGACCCCAAGCCCCATCAAAACCCTAGTTCATCACAAATTGAGGGTCCAAATCTGATCAAAAACAAAAATCGAGCATAGATTATTGATCCTCATCACAAGAGGATTATAAGGTATGTAAAATTTGATGAAAACTCTCAACTTGAAATTCTCATGAAATTGGGAAAATCTGAAATTTATGGTTGCATGTTCGTTTTATGATGAATTAGGAACAATATAGTGTCTAGGGACAAACCCTAGACAAATACAAGTTGAAATTATGTGAAATTTTAGTAGAAACCTTGAACACCATTGTAGGTGATTAGTGGGTTATGTAGAACTTGATAAACTCTAGGAAAATTGGGTGTTGTTCTAGTGTAATTTGACGATTGTGAAGTGACTTCAGAATTTTAGAAGCTAACAATTGTGTAAAATGGGTTGATTGATGTAAAATTCGGGCTAGATAATAAGCTAGGGATTTGCTATATAATCATGTAAAATTCTGCCCTTAAAGTGTTTGTTGAAATGCCTCAAAGAAGGCTTAAAACTGAAATTCGAAGTTGAAACGCATAATTATGATGTTTCGATGTAATACGCGATATATGGTTTAAAAAGGAGTTCTAAATATGTTATAAATGAACTCTATAGGAAAGGGCGTAGAGCGTCAAGCGGGCAAGTAGGTGGCGAACCGCGTTTGAAAGGCTTACTTTGAAGGTATGTAACTTGACCCATTACATTAAGTGAATTGTGGTTATATTATGTATAGTCGCATTTAGAATAGAAATTGTGATGATTTTTGCAACTATGATCGCTATCTGAATTAATAGAGTTAAAACCTGTAAGGAACCGTTTGGTAGTCATCACATTGGAGGAATTCCACAAGATGAGCCAACGGGTCAAACAATAGTGTAAATTGAAGAATTGGTGTTTTAATTAGTTAGCAATGGCGTTATAAATCGCAAGAGCGTTAAACCATGGAATCGGTAAGGAAGAGCAAGTAATACCAAGCCCCGGATGATGGGTATAAGGCGCCATAGGCTTACTAGTGAGAAGTAGTAAAATAGAATAAGTTAGAATGGGTCGAATAATAGTATAAGTGGCTTTAGGCCGTAGTGATCGGAGAGTCAAAGTTGGGTATGATAGTCGTAAGAAATATGTCCGCAATGAATTTTAAAAATATACAGGAAATGAATCACCTAAAACGACGTGTGGAACAGGGTGAAATCAACAAAATAGTCAAATGGCAAATTCACAGAGTCCACCGTAAATTACGGTCTCCACCGTAATTTACGGTGGAAAACAAAAACGTTACGGTGGTTCGCTCCTGTATTACGGCAGACCAGAATCACTCAGTGTCCACCGTAACTTACGGTAGACACCGTAAGTTACGGTGGAGCCCAGAAAACTTGTATTTTATTTATCACATTTCGATAACGGAACTTGTGTTTATGTAATATATATTAATGTCAAAACTAATGTTTTAGTGGTTTTGACCCTAGGTGACGAAGTGGATCTTACGGATGGCGGTCAAGCAAATGTCGAAGAACCGAACACGACTTTTGAAGCTTCCGCAATATTTTAACCTTTAATAGACTACTTTTATGGGATGTGAACAAATTGTTAAAAATTTTTGAATGTTTTAACTTAGTCGTTAGTTGACTAAGGTTTTGCCACTTTTGAACTTACTTATGGAATCTATGTTATAACTAGACATCTTTATCTAAAATGGTGTGAATTATTATTAAATTCAAGTAAAATAAGAAGGGTGTTACACGAGAACTTCGATCAAAGAGTAAAAAAGGCGTAAGGTTCACAATGGTGTAAAATTAAAATGGGATATACCGGGCTAGGATTCGAGTTACAGGAAAAAGGGCCAAACCAACCACCCAAGAATGGAAGCCTCGAGCGAAAACACTTGACAACCTCCTAGAAGCAGATTTTCTTGCCACCAGACCTTTCTCCATCAATTAGGAATCTGATGCCGTCACTAAACACATTCCTTAAATTGTAGCCATTTGTTGAGTGTTTTTTTTTTGTTGTCTAATCCGCATATATATTACCATTGCCCTTGATTTTCTTGACTACATATCTCTTAAATGTCAACATATACACGTGTGATTTCGTTTACGAAGATTTTTCAATGCCGAGAATCTCGATCAGAGAGTAAAAAAGGCGTAAGGTTCACAATGGTGTAAAATTAAAATGGGATATACCGGGCTAGGATTCGAGTTACAGGAACAAGGGCTAAACTAACTACCCAAGAATGGAATCGTCGAGCGAAAACACTTGACAACCTTCTAGAAGCAGCTTTTCTTGCCACCAGACCTTTCTCCATCAATTAGGAATCTGATGCCGTCACTAAACATATTCCTTAAATTGTAGCCATTTTTTGAGTGTTTTTTTCTTTTGTGTTTAATCTGCATATATATCACCATTGCCTTTGATTTTCTTGACTGTATATCACTTAAATGTCAACATATACACGTGTGATTTAGTTTACGAAGATTTTTCAATGCCGAGAACCTCGATCAGAGAGTAAAAAAGACGTAAGGTTCACAATGGTGTAAAATTAAAATGGTATATACCGGGCTAGAATTCGAGTTACAGGAACAAGGGCCAAACTAACCACCCAAGAATGGAATCGTCGAGCGAAAACACTTGACAACCTCCTAGAAGCAGCTTTTCTTGCCACCAGACATTACTCCATCAATTAGGAATCTGATGCCGTCACTAAACACATTCCTTAAATTGTAGCCATTTGTTGAGTGTTTTTTTTTTTTGTCTAATCCGCATATATATCACCATTGCCCTTGATTTTCTTGACTGTATATTTCTTAAATGTCAACATATACACGTGTGATTTAGTTTACGAAGATTTTTCAATGCCGAGAACCTGGATCAGAGAGTAAAAAAGGCGTGAGGTTCACAATGGTGTAAAATTAAAATGGGATATACCGGGCTAGGATTCGAGTTACAGGAACAAGGGCCAATCCAACCACCCAAGAATGGAATCGTCGAGCGAAAACACTTGACAACCTCCTAGAAGCAGCTTTTCTTGCCACCAGAACTTTCTCCATCAATTAGGAATCTGATGCCGTCACTAAACACATTCCTTAAATTGTAGCCATTTGTTGAGTGTTTTTTTTTTTTTGGTCTAATCCGCATATATATCACCATTGCCCTTGATTTTCTTGTGTGTATATCTCTTAAATATCAACATATACACGTGTGATTTAGTTTACGAAGATTTTTCAATGCCGAGAACCTCGATCAGAGAGTAGAAAAGGCGTAAGGTTCATAATGGTGTAAAATAAAAATAGGATATACCGGGCTATGATTCGAGTTACAGGAACAAGGGCCAAACCAACCACACAAGAATGGAATCGTCGAGAGAAAACACTTGACAACCTCCTTGAAGCAGCTTTGCTTGACACCAGACCTTTCTCCATCAATTAGGAATCTGATACCGTCACTAAACACATTCCTTAAATTGTAGCCATTTGTTGAGTGTTTTTTTTTGTCTAATCCGCATATATATCACCATTGCCCTTGATTTTCTTGACTATATATCTCTTAAATGTCAACATATACACGTGTGATTTAGTTTACGAAGAGTTTTCAATGCCGAGAACCTCGATCAAAGAGTAAAAAAGGCGTAAGGTTCACAATGGTGTAAAACTAAAATGGGATATACCGGGCTAGGATTCGAGTTACAGGAACAAGGGCCAAACCAACCACCCAAGAATGGAATCGTAGAGCGAAAACACTTGACAACCTCCAAGAAGCAGATTTTCTTGCCACCAGACCTTTTCTATCAATTAGGAATCTGATGCCGTCACTACACACATTCCTTAAATTGTAGCCATTTGTTGAGGTATTTTTTTTTGTCTAATCCGCATATATATCACCATTGCCCTTGATTTTCTTGATTATATATCTCTTAAAAGTCAACATATACACGTGTGATTTAGTTTACGAAGAGTTTTCAATGCCGAGAACCTCGATCAAAGAGTAAAAAAGGCGTAAGGTTCACAATGGTGTAAAACTAAAATGGGATATACCGGGCTAGGATTCGAGTTACAGGAACAAGGGCCAAACCAACCACCCAAGAATGGAATCGTAGAGCGAAAACACTTGACAACCTCCAAGAAGCAGATTTTCTTGCCACCAGACCTTTTCTATCAATTAGGAATCTGATGCCGTCACTACACACATTCCTTAAATTGTAGCCATTTGTTGAGGGTTTTTTTTTGTCTAATCCGCATATATATCACCATTGCCCTTGATTTTCTTGATTATATATCTCTTAAAAGTCAAGAAAATAGCTAAAGTTTAAGGTATGTGTTTATTGACGGCATCAGATTCCTAGTTGATAGAGAAATGTCTGGTGGCAAGAAAAGCTGCTTTCAGTAGGTTGTCAAGTGTTTTCGCTCGACGATTCCATTCTTGGGTGATTCGTTTGGCCCTCGTTCCTGTAACTCGAATCCTAGCCCGGTATACCTTAAATTGTAGCCATTTTTTGAGTGTTTTTTTTTTTTTTTTTTTTTGTCTTATCCGCATATATATCACCATTGCCCTTGATTTTCTTGACTGTAGCTATTTTAAGAGATATACAGTCAAAAAAATCAAGAGCAACAGTGATATATATGCGGAATAGACACCAAAAAATAGCTACTATTTAAGGTATGTGTTTATTGACGGCCTCAGATTCCTAATTGATTGAGAAAGGTCTGGTGGCAAGAAAAGCTGCTTCCAGTAGGTTGTCAAGTGTTTTTGCTCGACAATTCCATTCTTGGGTGATTGATTTGGCACTTGTTCCTGTAACTCGAATCCTAGCCCGGTATATCCAATTTTAGTTTTACACCATTGTGAACCTTACGTCTTTTTTTACTCTCTGATCGAGGTTCTCGGTATTGAAAAATCTTTGTAAACTAAATCACACGTGTATATGTTGACATTTATGAGATATACAGTCAAGAAAATCAAGAGCAATGGTGATATATATATGCGGATTAAACACCAAAAAAATAAACACTCAAAAATAGCTACAATTTAAGGTATGTGTTTAGTGGCGACATCAGATTCCTAATTGTTTGAGAAAGGTCTGGTGGCAAGAAAAGCTGCTTCTAGGAGGTTGTCATGTGTTTTCGCTCGACGATTCCAATCTTGGGTGGTTGGTTTGGCCCTTGTTCCTGTAACTCGAATCCTTGCCCGGTATATTACATTTTAGTTTTACACCAATGTGAGCCTTACGCCTTTTTTACTCTCTGATCGAGGTTCTCGGCATTGAAAAATCTTCGTAAACTAAATCACACATATATATGTTGACATTTAAGAGATATACAGTCAAGAAAATCAAGAGCAATGGTGATATATATGCGGATTAGACACCAAACAATAAACATTCAAAAAGTAGCTAAAATTTAAGGTATGTGTTTAGTGAAGGCATCAGATTTCTAATTAAAGGAGAAATGTCTGGTGGTAAGAAAAGCTGCATCCAGGAGGTTGTCAAGTGTTTTCGCTCGACGATTCCATTCTTGGGTGGTTGGTTTGGCCCTTGTTCCTGTAACTCGAATCCTAGCCCGGTATATTCCATTTTAGTTTTACATCATTGTGAACCTTACGCCTTTTTTACTCTCTGATCGAGGTTCTCGGCATTGAAAAATCTTCGTAAACTAAATCACACATGTATATGTTGACATTTAAGAGATATACATTCAAGAAAATCATGAGCAATGGTGATATATATGCGGATTAGACACCAAAAAATAAACACTCAAAAAATAGCTACAATTTAAGGTATGTGTTTATTGACGGCGTCAGATTCCTAATTGATTGAGAAAGGTCTGGTAGCAAGAAAAGCTGCTTCCAGTAGGTTGTCAAGTGTTTTCGCTCGACGATTCCATTCTTGGGTGGTTGGTTTGGCTCTTGTTCCTGTAACTCGAATCCTAGCCCGGTATATCCAATTTTAGTTTTACACCATTGTGAACCTTACGCCTTTTTTTACTCTCTGATCGAGGTTCTCGGCATTGAAAAATCTCTGTAAACTAAATCACATGTGTATATGTTGACATTTATGAGATATACAGTCAAGAAAACCAAGAGCAATGGTGATATATATGCGGATTAAACACCAAAAAATAAACACTCAAAGAATAGCTACAATTTAAGGTATGTGTTTAGTGGGGACATCAGATTCCTAATTGTTTGAGAAAGGTCTGGTGGCAAGAAAAGCTGCTTCCAGGAGGTTGTCATGTGTTTTCACTCGACGATTCCATTCTTGGGTGGTTGGTTTGGCCCTTGTTCCTGTAACTCGAATCCTAGCCCGGTATATTCCATTTTAGTTTTACACCAATGTGAACCTTACGCCTTTTTTACTCTCTGATCGAGATTCTCGGCATTGAAAAATCTTCGTAAACTAAATCACACATGTATATGTTGACATTTAAGAGATATACAGTCAAGAAAATCAAGAGCAATGGTGATATATATGCGGATTAGACACCAAAAAATAAACACTCAAAAAGTAGCTAAAATTTAAGGTATGTGTTTAGTGAAGGCATCAGATTTCTAATTAATGGAGAAATGTCTGGTGGCAAGAAAAGCTGCATCCAGGAGGTTGTCAAGTGTTTTCACTCGACGATTCCATTCTTGGGTGGTTGGTTTGGCCCTTGTTCCTGTAACTCAAATCCTATCCCGGTATATTCCATTTTAGTTTTACATCATTGTGAACCTTACGCCTTTTTTACTCTCTGATCGAAGTTCTCGGCATTGAAAAATCTTCGTAAACTAAATCACACATGTATATGTTGATATTTAAGAGATATACAGTCAAGAAAATCAAGAGCAATGGTGATATATTTGCGGATTAGACACCAAAAAATAAACACTCAAAAAATAGCTACAATTTAAGGTATGTGTTTAATGGCGCCATCAGATTCCTAATTGATGGAGAAAGGTCTGGTGGCAAGAAAAGCTGCTACCAGGAGGTTGTCAAGTGTTTTCGCTTGACGATTCCATTCTTGGGTGGTTGGTTTGGCCCTTGTTCCTGTAACTCGAATCCTAGCCCGGTATATCTCATTTTAGTTTTACACCATTGTGAACCTTACGCCTTTTTTACTCTCTAATCGAGGTTCTCGGCATTGAAAAATATTCGTAAACTAAATCACACGTGTATATGTTGACATTTAAGAGATATACAGTTTAGAAAATCAAGAGCAATGGTGATATATATGTGGATTAGACACTAAAAAAGAAACACTCAAAAAATAGCTACAATTTAAGGTATGTGTTTAGTGACGGCATCAGATTCCTAATTGATGGAGAAATGTGTGGTGGCAAGAAAAGCTGCTACCAGGAGGTTGTCAAGTGTTTTCTCTCGACGATTCCATTCTTGGGTGGTTGGTTTGGCACTTGTTCCTGTAACTTGAATCCTAGCCCGGTATATCCCATTTTAGTTTTACACCAATGTGAACCTTACGCCTTTTTTACTCTCTGATCGAGGTTCTCGGCATTGAAAAATCTTCGTAAACTAAATCACACGTATATATGTTGACATTTAAGAGATATACAGTCAAGAAAATCAAGAGCAATGGTGATATATATGCGGATTAGACACCAAAAAATAAACACTCAAAAAATAGCTACAATTTAAGGTATGTGTTTGGTGACGGCATCAGATTCCTAATTGATGGAGAAATGTCTGGTGGCAAGAAAAGCTGCGTCCTGGAGGTTGTCAAGGGTTTTCGCTCGACGATTCCATTCTTGGGTGGTTGGTTTGGCACTTGTTCCTGTAACTCGAATTCTAGCCCGGTATATCCCATTTTAGTTTTACACCATTGTGAACCTTACGCCTTTTTTATTCTCTGATCGTGGTTCTCGGCATTGAAAAATCTTCGTAAACTTAATCACACGTGTATATGTTGATATTTAAGAGATATACAGTCAAGAAAATCAAGAGCAGTGGAGATATATTTGCGGATTAGACACCAAAAAATAAACACTCAAAAAATAGCTACAATTTAAGGTATGTGTTTAGTGACGGCATCAAATTCCTAATTGATGGAGAAAGATCTGGTGGCAAGCAAAGCTGCTTCCAGGAGGTTGTCAAGTGTTTTCGCTCGGCGATTCCATTCAAAGCAGATTATCATAATTACAATTAACTTCTTCATTTACCATGTAGACGCGTTTTTAAACTCTATAAAAGACCGATGATTACTTTTGCTTCAAAACATCAACAAATTGTCCTACAAACCACTGTCTGTCAAAAATTGTTCTAAATCATAAAATCCAACAAAAATCTACATGGCAAATGTCACACCCCCAAAATCCACCCGCGGAGTACCACCGCTTGGAGGCGTGACCTGACCAGGATCAAGCCACCAATCATATCAAACATAGTATTTAAGTGCAAAAGTAGGAAAAGGTAATTCATCTTGACATGACTGATGTTCAAAACCAAACATTGTTTAAGTAGCGGAAGCATAATAATGAAAACCCAAAATAAGTTATAAGTTCAAATATCGTCCACGATCCGTATCCCACAACGACCTGCTCCTTCCTGTGCAAGCTCCATAAGTACCTAAGGTCCTGCAAGGCATGTAACAGAGAATCAACAACTAGTTGAGCGAGTTCACAGTAAATAAGTTCGTAATTGTAAGTTTGTTTCGTAACATGTGGCGCTACTAGGCCGATCGTATGTTCTATTAGTGGGGGCTTCCCATGTTGCATATACACTAGACTATTTGCAACCATAAGTGTTCTTCACAACCGAGAACAGTAGTACGTACATAGTTTACGTAGGCTTTACGTAAGTGTCCTTCACAACCGAGGACAGTATTGAGTATAAGTTCACGTAGGTTTTACGTGAGTATCCTTCACAACCGAGGATAGTATTGAGTACAAGTTCACGTAGGTTTTACGTGAGTATCCTTCACAACCGAGGATAGTATTGAGTACAAGTTCACGTAGGTTTTACGTGAGTATCCTTCACAACCGAGGATAGTATTGAGTACAAGTTCACGTAGGTTTTACGTGAGTATCCTTCACAACCGAGGATAGTATTGAGTACAAGTTCACGTAGGTTTTACGTGAGTATCCTTCACAACCGAGGATAGTATTGAGTACAAGTTCACGTAGGTTTTACGTGAGTATCCTTCACAACCGAGGATAGCGAGTAGCATAAGTATACGTAGGTTTTACGTATGTGTCCTTCACAACCGAGGACAATGGTATGGTAGTCTAGTATCAGTGTATGTACGAATCTATTCAACCTTATTCCTTCCATCCCATTCCCCAAACCCTGGGAATCCCATGCCTTAGTAAGGGTGTGAACTCACCTTGGTTTGCTCGGTATGCTAAGTGAATGCTCGCAAGTAATCAATCACGTCCTAAAGTATGCACGTATGTGAAATCAGTTTGTGTTCAAGTATAGACACACAGTTGGTAAGCAAGTAGCACGTAGCACGTATTTCAGATCATACACAAGATGGTTACACTTAACTGCAGTTAACTAACCAGGTTAACACTTAAACAGAATATAAACAGGTTACTATTGCTGATTACCCACTTGGCGAAACACCCCTGTTTCGTCGTAAATCCCTTCGACGAAACACCTGTTTCGTCGTCACCTTGATTCGTCGCAGAGGTCTCGACGAAACACATCTTGTTTCGTCGTTACCTCTGTTTCGTCAATAGCAGTTTGATTCGTCACACAGCAGTTACGTCATGAAAACCCTAATTCTGCCTTCACATCAACATACATGATCATACAGAAATCATTAACATGGAAATCATCATCTAACCATCAAGAATTCATCATCGTACTAACATCTGTCAACATCCCTAGTTCATGAGTACCCCAAAACAATAACCATATTACATCACATCGAGGACTATGTTAGCATATTCAGTTTGTATCAGTAACATACAAGCAAAACCGTTTTCCCGATTCACACAATCAAATCCGTCATATGAAAACCGTAACCAAACATAGATTCCATTCATTCGATTTATCAATTTTTCATGAACACAATAGTATCTATCATCGATCCTAATGAACTTGAGCTAAAACAGTTAACGATAGTAAAATCAAGTAGTCACACAAGAATTAATCACTAACCACGATGAACAGAATAGTCGTAGGATCGATTCGGGGCTTAGGGAACACAAGATCGCCGTAAACAGGGTAGAGGGAACTCTAGGGTTTCTGTTTTGCTAAAGTGTGGCGAATAGAATGGTGTAACTCAATAAAAATCTATACGTAACATATTGGGCCCTAACTGGGCTTCGGTGAAACTGGGCTCGGCGAAACACATTTGTTTCGTCGAGTGGTTTATGGCGAAACAGAATATGGCGAAACAAGTTCTGTTTCGTCGCTATGGTTGTGATTCGTCATTCAGGTTCTTGTTTCGTCTAAGTATTATCACGTGTTAAGTATCAATCATACAATCGTGTCCCATACATCCAACATACAAACAATCACTGTTTTACAGTTAAGCAAATAGTCAAACAATCAACGTGCAATAAATGCGAGAGTGAAACGTCGGAAATTCGAGTTGTCACATTATCCCCAACTTGAAAGAAATTTCGTCCCGAAATTTAGCATGCGGTTACTGAGGAAGCTAAGTAAGTTGTATCGTTTACTGGTTTTCCTGGGGTGTCACATCATTCCCCCGTTGCGTTGGAATTTCGTTCCGAAATTCCGTAGTAGCTTCAGCCTCAGTAGTAGTTGCATTGTTTTCGAACAACTGGGGATATTTGAGTTCCATTTGATCTTCGCGCTCCCAGGTGAACTCTGGGCCGCGACGGGAGTTCCAACGAACTCGTACAAGAGGTATTCTAGTGTTCTTGAGGACCTTAACATCCTGGTCCGTGATCTCAACTGGTTCTTCGACGAACTGCAACCGCTCGTCGATGGTGAGTTCCTTCAAGGGAACTATGTGGGTCTCATCTGACGTACACTTCTTCAGATTCGACACGTGAAAGACGTTGTGAACTGCACTGAGTTCAGCTGGTAAGTTCAGTCGGTAGGCTACCCTGCCTATCTTCTCATTAACTTCGAAAGGTCCGACGTATCTTGGATTAAGTTTGCCGCGTTTGCCAAAACGAACAACACCCTTCCAGGGTGAAACTTTGAGTAGCGCTCGATCCCCAACCTGGAATTCGAGTAGTTTTCTGTCTTTATCTGCATATGCTTTCTGACGGTCGCGAGCTGCCGCCATGCGTTGTCGTATTTGAGCAATCTTTTCAGTAGTATCGACTACCATTTCTGGACCTGTGATTTGACTATCTCCCACCTCTGCCCAACAGAGAGGTGACCGGTACTTACGCCCGTACAATGCCTCGAATGGTGCAGCTTTAATGCTGGTGTGGTAGCTGTTGTTGTTGGTTCTGGTTTGCAGGACGTGAGTTTCTACCATCTTTGGTTCCATGACCAAGCTTGTTGCATTATTGACAATGATTGCGTTTGCCCTGTCCGCTGTGGTGCAGGTTACATCGTTTGCGCTTAGGGTGGTTTCCCCTGTATTCACCCTGCCCTTGACTACTAAAAGGTTGCTGTCCAGGACTTTGGTTGTCATTGATCTTTCGCTGCTGTGCCTGGGACGGAATCGTAGTCGAACCCTTGCTAGAGGTTCCATCCCACTTTCATCCGTTGTTACTGAGGGTAGCAGAAGTAGTTGAAGTAGTAGTGGTAGTAATATCGCTGATTCGTTGAGGCAGCTTGTTCTGTCCCACTGCCTGGTCTGTGAGACGATGAGCAAGATGAGTAACACCTTGAATAGTAGCAAGTTTAGCCGTCTTCACATGGTTTTGAATTCCTGATACTAAGCCTTTGAGGTACAGCTCAAAGCTCTTTATGAGAGGATCCACCATAGTTGGACACAAAATTGCCAGTTTGTTGGATCGTTATCGTGCACGCTTCTATCTCTGACCCCGTCATCTTCATGTTAAAGGACTCCACTTCCAACTTGTGGATGGCATCATAACTATTGTATTCACATTTGATAGGTTCCTTAAAATCATTCCATGGGGTGGCATAGCAGCCGCCAGCCCCAGTGTCGTAACTTGCGCGTTCCACCAAGTTTGCGCAGTGCCTTCAAGAATATCAGTGGCATATTTCACCTTACGAGCCTCGGGTCATTCACACACTCTAAGACCGATTCGAGTTCCTCGAACTAATGGAGGAGTACAACAGCTCCTTCAGTGTCGCTGAAAGTAGTAGGACGACAGTCCATAAAAGTCTTGTATGTGCATACAGGTGGCTGAGCGTGTTGACTTGTCGTGTGCGTATGAGTAATCAAAATTAAGTACAAGTGTTGAGTTAGGAGAGTAGGATCTAAAAATCCTAGAGTATGTGGTGATGGCAGGCTACACCTCCAGCCTGGGCAGCTGCGAGTGCTGCAGTAACTTGTTCAGTGATCGAAGCCGCCAACTGGGCTTGAGTTAGGTTAACGCGTACACCCATGATCTTGACATCAAGGAGAACATGTGGGTGAGAGGTTCACGAATAGTGCGAAGAGAGTGAGCACACAAGTATTCTCAAGCAATAACGTATAGTAGGTTCTGAAATCTAAGCATACCACGAGCAAAGTTCTATGTAGTTTTAGCATGTAGGTAATGTAACATGAATAGTAATACCTATGATGTTGAGCCTTGCACGTGGAGCGAAGCGTCGTTGTGGATCGTTGAGAGCACTGTTCTGGTTATAGTCTGGTTTTAATAAAAATCATTTTCCCCATATTAAAACCGAGTTCTCTATAACCAATGGCTCTGATACCAATCTGTCACACCCCCAAAATCCACCCGCGGAGTACCACCGCTTGGAGGCGTGACCTGACCAGGATCAAGCCACCAATCATATCAAACATAGTATTTAAGTGCAAAAGTAGGAAAAGGTAATTCATCTTGACATGACTGATGTTCAAAACCAAACATTGTTTAAGTAGCGGAAGCATAATAATGAAAACCCAAAATAAGTTATAAGTTCAAATATCGTCCACGATCCGTATCCCACAACGACCTGCCCCTTCCTGTGCAAGCTCCATAAGTACCTAAGGTCCTGCAAGGCATGTAACAGAGAATCAACAACTAGTTGAGCGAGTTCACAGTAAATAAGTTCGTAATTGTAAGTTTGTTTCGTAACATGTGGCGCTACTAGGCCGATCGTATGTTCTATTAGTGGGGGCTTCCCATGTTGCATATACACTAGACTATTTGCAACCATAAGTGTTCTTCACAACCGAGAACAGTAGTACGTACATAGTTTACGTAGGCTTTACGTAAGTGTCCTTCACAACCGAGGACAGTATTGAGTATAAGTTCACGTAGGTTTTACGTGAGTATCCTTCACAACCGAGGATAGTATTGAGTATAAGTTCACGTAGGTTTTACGTGAGTATCCTTCACAACCGAGGATAGTATTGAGTACAAGTTCACGTAGGTTTTACGTGAGTATCCTTCACAACCGAGGATAGTATTGAGTACAAGTTCACGTAGGTTTTACGTGAGTATCCTTCACAACCGAGGATAGTATTGAGTACAAGTTCACGTAGGTTTTACGTGAGTATCCTTCACAACCGAGGATAGTATTGAGTACAAGTTCACGTAGGTTTTACGTGAGTATCCTTCACAACCGAGGATAGTATTGAGTACAAGTTCACGTAGGTTTTACGTGAGTATCCTTCACAACCGAGGATAGCGAGTAGCATAAGTATACGTAGGTTTTACGTATGTGTCCTTCACAACCGAGGACAATGGTATGGTAGTCTAGTATCAGTGTATGTACGAATCTATTCAACCTTATTCCTTCCATCCCATTCCCCAAACCCTGGGAATCCCATGCCTTAGTAAGGGTGTGAACTCACCTTGGTTTGCTCGGTATGCTAAGTGAATGCTCGCAAGTAATCAATCACGTCCTAAAGTATGCACGTATGTGAAATCAGTTTGTGTTCAAGTATAGACACACAGTTGGTAAGCAAGTAGCACGTAGCACGTATTTCAGATCATACACAAGATGGTTACACTTAACTGCAGTTAACTAACCAGGTTAACACTTAAACAGAATATAAACAGGTTACTATTGCTGATTACCCACTTGGCGAAACACCCCTGTTTCGTCGTAAATCCCTTCGACGAAACACCTGTTTCGTCGTCACCTTGATTCGTCGCAGAGGTCTCGACGAAACACATCTTGTTTCGTCGTTACCTCTGTTTCGTCAATAGCAGTTTGATTCGTCACACAGCAGTTACGTCATGAAAACCCTAATTCTGCCTTCACATCAACATACATGATCATACAGAAATCATTAACATGGAAATCATCATCTAACCATCAAGAATTCATCATCGTACTAACATCTGTCAACATCCCTAGTTCATGAGTACCCCAAAACAATAACCATATTACATCACATCGAGGACTATGTTAGCATATTCAGTTTGTATCAGTAACATACAAGCAAAACCGTTTTCCCGATTCACACAATCAAATCCGTCATATGAAAACCGTAACCAAACATAGATTCCATTCATTCGATTTATCAATTTTTCATGAACACAATAGTATCTATCATCGATCCTAATGAACTTGAGCTAAAACAGTTAACGATAGTAAAATCAAGTAGTCACACAAGAATTAATCACTAACCACGATGAACAGAATAGTCGTAGGATCGATTCGGGGCTTAGGGAACACAAGATCGCCGTAAACAGGGTAGAGGGAACTCTAGGGTTTCTGTTTTGCTAAAGTGTGGCGAATAGAATGGTGTAACTCAATAAAAATCTATACGTAACATACTGGGCCCTAACTGGGCTTCGGTGAAACTGGGCTCGGCGAAACACATTTGTTTCGTCGAGTGGTTTATGGCGAAACAGAATATGGCGAAACAAGTTCTGTTTCGTCGCTATGGTTGTGATTCGTCATTCAGGTTCTTGTTTCGTCTAAGTATTATCACGTGTTAAGTATCAATCATACAATCGTGTCCCATACATCCAACATACAAACAATCACTGTTTTACAGTTAAGCAAATAGTCAAACAATCAACGTGCAATAAATGCGAGAGTGAAACGTCGGAAATTCGAGTTGTCACAGCAAACTTCAGCTTCTACCACTGGTCAGACACCAGAAATGTTAAAACACAATTCTCGATGTGGTCACTCAAAGAAAAAAGAACAGACGAAGAACTAAACAGGAAAATCGACATAATCAATGACACTACTTACAACAAAACCTGGAATAACATAGCATTGCTCGACGAAGTTCTCCACTCTCATCCATCAGATTTCCAGAAGAATGCAGAAGAGTTTCTGACACAACTACTAAAATTGGATCAGAAAATCTACAACATGCTAACTGATCTGAAAAACAAAAGAGAGCATGAAATCACATGGAGAAAGGCCAGAGTCTACGAAATCCTATCAAGTGTTAACTCTAGCGTGTAATAGTTTATGAATATTTCAGTAAATTTTCATTTTTCTATGTATGTTTATTTAATTTAATAATCTCAATATGCATCTTAACATATTCTAAAATGTCAGTGTCAATAAAAACTCTCAACATCATCAACACTTGTTTGTTCATAATCAAATTAAACTACAGGTAATCAAAATAAGAAACAAACCTAAAACGCAAAGGTCTCCTCTCAACGAAGGTAGCACATATAACTTTTCACGATATTGCACCAATCTATACTTTGTATAAAAGAAGAAAATCTCGCTGACATAAGAAAAGCTGACTTTCGATTTAACGAAAACCGAACAATGCAACTCTCCCATCAAAGAAGGTAGCACATGCAACTTTTCACGATGTTGCAACAATGATACTGCAACATCGATGTTGAAAGGTTGATGTGTGAAGGGAAGCTTAATTGAAACAACGATGTTGGAACAATGATACTGGAACGATAATATATAAACATAAGTTCAAACACATGATATTGGAACGATGATGTGTAAACAGAATCAACAAACATTCGAACAAAGAAGTATAATCGGAGATTAGCCGGGTGAATCACGAGACCTATGCATTTGAGAGAGAGAAATACGCTCGCAGATATGAGTGAGAGAGATGGAGTTGAAATTTGAATGTGGAGCCAGCCAATCGCAAATTTCTAACTCTATTATTTTTATATGTCCTCTTAATACCTCACATGAGATCTCAAATCTCATTTGTCGCTAATATCTCTTTGTACCCTTTTAAGGACTACAATCCTTCAATATATCTCTGTATGTTTTTTAATCCATATTGTATAATAGTTGGTGTGTAAGGACACCAGATTCGTTTATGAACACCGGTAGTGTATGGTTTTTTGGCCTTTTTTTCTCCAACCCCAACCCCCCCCCCCCCCCCCCCAAAAAAAAAAAAAAAACCACCCCCTTGGGCGTTTTTTTTTCGGAAAATATCCAAGAAGCGTCTTTTTTTCTACGCTCCACTCTTTTCTTTGGTCAATGATAGCTTTTCTTTTTTTTTGTTTGGCCAATACCTTTTTTAATGGATTTTTTATTTAATTCTATTATACCCCCTTTTAATATAATGCTCCACAATACTCACTTCTCAACTACACCCATTTTAGAAAAACGGCTCATAATGCCCATTGCTGAATGGATTGTCACATGGCGCAAAATGTCCAAGGATGGAGGCATTATTTGTGTCTTCCACTACACATGGTCTAAGCTGGCTTTGTAGCATCTACGTTTTAGTAAACCATTTTTATAATTTATAATAATATTCATTTTATAAAAATGATCCCTATATTTTCCCCCTCAAATTAGATATCTAAGAGAAGACTTTAAAGAGTTTATTGTATATAATTAAAGTATTTAAACTTCTGATTATAGTCCAAAAACACTACGTCTTAATAGAAAGCAAAACATGATGAATAAATATAGATAAACTCATACCTACATGGACGATCTTACACACACTAAAATTCATAGATCCAATCTCATTATCTCAGCCACTTTTAAGTTGTCGTTCTTACATGGGTGTTTTAGTGTATATATATAGGTTCAGGCTAAAATGAAAAGTTATACGTGTTGTGAGAATTTAGAGAACTCGGTCTTACGAAAGGTTTATTCAAAAAAAAATTTACCAAAAATCCTAAAAAAAATCAAGTTTTCCAAAAAAAAAAACAAGTTTTTTTTTCATTTACGGGCAGTCGTAAATGCTATAAAAAGTGATGTCATACTTATATCATCAGTTTTTTACAAGTGCTGTAAGAGGCCGAAAAATACCACTTTGAATTTTTTTTATTTCTCTTATCTTGAGGTTCATTGGAGAGCACTAAAAAGTGGGAAACCGGAAAATACTCTTAAAAAATTCAACTTAAGATGTTAAAAAACAATTAATTTTGAGAGAAGTGCTAAGAGCTTGGCTCGGTTCATTCACCCATGTTTCGAGCACAACATAAAATTCAACATGCCGCTAAGTTAATATGTCTGACTTGTTTAATAAAAAAGTTAACACTTAGTCACACTTCTAATCTATTTAGCATATTAATCCATATTTGAGCCGTCATCATCATACTTAGTAAATTCCATCAATAACAAAGTTAAGGTATGATCTGAGAAAGGTAATCCATATTTGAGCAGTGTAAAAATTAAAAGGCTGAACGATTAAAACCTTTGTAAAGTATTTATTGAAGTATAATGCGTTACATAGTACTAGTTGGAATGAAAAAAAATAGTATTTCAACTATGACACTATATGATTCGTTTATTATGGAGATGTAGATTTGGTAATATTCTCCAACATTTTTTGTTTAATGAGTCTTCTCATGATCTTGCCGGAGGGTGATTTAGGTATTTCATCTACGAAATGAAGCACCCTCACCTTCTTGTAATGTGCTACATTATTAGCTATGTACTTCATCATATCTTCTTCACTCTCTTTTGCGTCTTTGCTCATTACCACATGTGCCCCTGGTATTTCCCCGGCCTCTTTTTCAGGCAACCTACATAAATCAATATTAATTAGTTTTCATTTTTTTTTTTTTTTTGAACGGCAAATTTGGATCACTGGAGTATCATCGTGTCACCAGCGTAAACCACCCGATCAATCCATCTCCACTAGGCATTATGCCTATACACCAATTCAGGAGGAAACCCAATAAATATGGGAAAAACCCTTTTTGTGGGAATCGAACACAGGACCTATTGGTCCCAAAGTCTTATCCCACCCCCAAGATGCCACTAGGCTATAAAGCCATGGACAGTTTTCATTTATTTTAAGCCTATGAAAATTAGCGCTTTGAATAGTGAGTGGTAACGAGCTCTAACTTAAATATATCGTTATAGAAAGAAAAAAAGTATCAAGATGGGTTCTCTGCTATATTTGTATTTGTGGCGGCTGGTGGTGATAAGTGCCGATGGCAGTGGTGTTAACGAAGGTAGACAATATAGTGTCAGATAAGATGGTGGCGATGGTCGTGGAGGTGGAGAGACAATGGTGGATACGGGTGGTGGCGTTCATGGTAGCAATGTCGATGATTGTGGGAGAGGTGGTGCTACGATGGTGGACAAATAGGTTAAGGGGTTATAAGTCAATACTAAAATTTGACATGTAAAATAATATATAGAAAAAGACAAAAAAGAAAAAAAAAAGTCAATCATTGTTCACAAAAGTTGATAATTGTATTATATACATATATATAATAAGTTTAGTTACCCCACGACTGCGGCATCTTCGACAGAAGGATGTCCTAAAAGTATTCCCTCCAATTCAGCCGGTGCAACCTTAACCAAGTCAAGCAAATTAAAACCAGATTATTACTTAATTTTATTTAAATAAGGTTTAAATTATTAAGAAAGAAAATCTTACTTGAAATCCTTTGTACTTAATTAACTCTTTCAAACGATCCACGATGAACAAATCGCCTTCATCATCAATGTATCCAATGTCCCCGGTGTGAAGCCATCCGTATTCATCAATCGTTTAAGCCGTTTCAGCTTCATTCTTGTAATAACCTTGTTAAAGTGTGGCAAGAAAAAAAATGAATCAAACCACAAGATTTCTTCATTGAATCCAATACAATGATATTTTATTTGTTTTTTTTAATGGCTAAATGTTACACCCTCTGGGTATCGAACCCACGACTTCTTCCTATTTAAACGCCTAGAGGGTTTTCTCTCTACCACTAGACCAAAGCCTCAATGGCGATCATTTTATTTGTACCTTTCATCACACATTGACTTCGAACGCATACTTCCCCAGGGGTGTTAGCAGGCAGAGAACGGCCTGTATCGGGATCAACGAATTTCACTTCTAAATTTGGTAATATGCAACCTACTGATCGTTTTTTAGCAGTGTGATGGCCCTTGTTTGGGTCTCCATGGCCATGGGTTAGGGTTATGCAACTATGTTCTGTCATCCCGTAAGCCTGCAAATTATCAAGAGTGTAAACAAGTCAAGCTGCTTGAGACAGGCTCGCTAAAACATCTAATCTAGTCGAGCTTCAACGACCCGGAGCATTTAAACAAGCTTGTGTAATGAACAAGCTCGTGCTCGTGCTTCACTTATCGAGCCGACTCGCAAACCTAAAGGAGTCTATTATTTATACAATTTTTATTTTCAGATACCTATAATATATATTCCAGGGCCGGATATTGGGCCAGCCAACCCGTGTCATCGCCCGAGGCCCAAATTTTCGAAGGGCCCATAAGCTTTTATATATATAGTAGATTATATATTTAGTATGTTAGTATCCAAAAAAATATTGGTAGTGGAGTGGAAAAAACTATCTGAAATTCAAAGCTTAGCTCTAGCAGCAGGATCTTATTTTCTTAATTCGTTTCCTCTTGGTTACAATTTTGGGCCCATTGTTTTATGTCACCCAGGGCCCAAATATTTTAAGAGTTCTCCGGACGGCTATAAAATAACTCCAAATATGTATGAAGCAATTAACAAATCATAAATGAGTGGCATATGAGCCGAACTCGAGCTTGAAAAAACTATTCATGAGTCTAACTCGACTACTTGAGCTTCAGGGTGTAAACAAGTCGAGCTGAGCCCGAGCCCGACTAGGCTCAAGCTTGGCTCGTTATGTTTTTATGAAGCTCGAGCTCGACTCGGTTCAAGCCTGTTATTTTAGCTTGAGATTGGCTCGCAAGTAAAACCCAAAGCTCGAGCTTAAGAAATAAAACTAAGCTTGAGCTTTGCAAATAAGGCTCAAGACAAGCCGACTCTTGCTCTCGTAAGCTAAACGACATCGGCTAGTTTACCCCTTCATATCCATAATCACATCAATCAAAAGTGTATTATGATTGATCAATCATGATTACTAATTTTTACCTCTTGAACTTCAATTTGAGGAAACTTCCTTCTAAACTCCTCATAAATCTCAGGCGCAAGCGGCGCAGCCGCGGTCATAACCGATCTAAGTTGAAGCTTAGCAAGATCTTCATCAAGGGGATGTTTAACCAACCCCAACAATATTGGTGGCACAAGTGGTGCAAAATGTACTTCATGCTCAATCAATGCTTTCAAAACTGAAGACAAGTCATACCTCCCCATAACAACAACCTTCCCTTTGTTCCTAATATTAGCACACAATATTCCTGTCAGTCCATAGATGTGAAAGTACGGAATTAGCCCCAGAATGGTGACTTTGCCTATGTAATCTGGGTTGACACTGAACAAAGTCGAACATAGGTTCGCTACGATGTTCCTGTGAGTTAGCATTACGCCCTTTGATAGTCCGGTTGTACCCGACGAGAATGGGAGTGCGCAAAGGTCGTTTTGGTTTACGACGGTTTCAGTCTCGTTTGTGATGGATTGTTCTGATGTAGCTAGCAATTCGTCCCAGTAAATTGTCCCTTGTACTCGTTCTTCTCCTAGGATGATCACTGGTAATCCTAGTTCTTTTACCTGTTACGTATGTTATGTTATTGTTACATTACTTGAATATTATAACTTAAGATAATATAATAAGGGTTAGGATAAATATAAAGGATAAAATAAATAAGAAGTGTAAGAAGGATTCTAGTCCATTGATCTTAGATTTGAAGGGTTGAGATTGGTTGTAGGGAAAAGAAGATAATAGAAGGGCATAAAAGGAATCATATATTTATGGATTTTCTCTCTCCACATGCAAGGCACATGCCAATTCCCCCATCGATTTAAAACGTCCATAACTTTTTCATACGACATTTTTTTTCAAAAAAAAATTCACCATAATAACGAGCGTTTTTTTATCTTTAATATGAGTACCATATTATCATATAAAAATAAAATAAAAATTTTCATTTTTACTGGGTTTTTTGGCATTGTGTTAAAGGTTCAGGTCATTGTGTCTTTTAACTGGGTTTTGGTCAGTAGAGTTTCTATACATTGTGTTATTATCAAAACCTATAACACAATGTTAAATTTGAGTTCTATCCATTGCGTTTTTATAAAAACCTATAACACAATATATGACACAATGAAGATTTTGTTATATCTGGGTTTTCTATAAATTGTGTTATTAGTTCACGTCATTGTGTTTAATATGTTATTCATTGTGTTTTAATATATTGTCCATTGTGTTTTAATAATTTGTTCAATTTTTTTATTATCTTGTTCATTGTGTTTTAGTTTGTTATGTATTGTGTTTTTAGTTTGTTTTTCATTGTGTCTTCATCTTCTCTCCATTGTGTCTTTTATCTGCTGTCATTAATTGTGTCTTTTATCTGTTGTCATCAATTGTGTTTTTATTTAGTCTGATTCTTATTGTGTTATATGTTATCGCCATTGTGTTATACGTTATGGTCATTGTGTTTTAGTATGTTGTCCATTGTGTCTTTATCTGTTGTCATTGATTGTGTTTTTATTCTAATTTACATTGTGTTTTACATCATGTCCATTGTGTAATATGTTATTCATTGTGTTTTAATATGTTGTCCATTGTGGTTTAATAATTTGTTCAATTTTTTATTATCTTGTTCATTGTGTTTTAGTTTGTTATGTATTGTGTTTTTAGTTTGTTTTTCATTGTGTCTTCATCTGCTCTCCATTGTGTCTTTTATTTGATGTCATTAATTGTGTCTTTTATCTGTTGTCATCAATTGTGTTTTTATTTAATCTGATTCTTATTGTGTTATACGTTATGTTCATTGTGTTTTAGTATGTTGTCCATTGTGTCTTTATCTGTTGTCATTGATTGTGTTTTTAATCTAATTTACATTGTGTTTTACATCATGTCCATTGTGTAATATGTTATTCATTGTGTTTTAATATGTTGTCCATTGTGGTTTAATAATTTGTTCAATTTTTTTATTATCTTGTTCATTGTGTTTTAGTTTGTTAAGTATTGTGTTTTTAGTTTGTTTTTCATTGTGTCTTCATCTGCTCTCCATTGTGTCTTTTATTTGCTGTCATTAATTGTGTCTTTTATCTGTTGTCATCAATTGTGTTTTTATTTAGTCTGATTCTTATTGTGTTATATGTTATCGTCATTGTGTTATACGTTATGTTCATTGTGTTTTAGTATGTTGTCCATTGTGTCTTTATCTGTTGTCATTGATTGTGCTTTTAATCTAATTTACATTGTGTTTTACATCACGTCCATTGTGTAATATGCAACTGGGTTTTTGAAATTTTTTTGAAAAATATAACAATATGGTACTCATATTAAAGATAAAAAACGCTCGATTTTATGGTATAATTTTTTTTAAAACAAATGATGTATAAAAAAGTTACGGACGTTTAAAAGTTAGGGGGTAATAGCATGTGACTTGCATGTGCATATTCTCTTTCCTCTTGTAGACAAAATTACCCTTTCCATTTAATTACTCATAGGACACTTGTCACTCTCTGGTGCCTTCTTACCCTTCTTATTTTTAAATCTTTTGTATTATAACTCAACCCAATATAATAAATATTTAAATGTTACTTTTTACAAAATGTTAACAAGTAGAATTTTTACGTTGTGGTTAGAATTAGGTCGGTATCTTTCAATTTGATATGATATTGGTTCAGTTTCTTATTATTATGGTATTGGTACGGTATTTGCATTTGGTACAACAACTGAAAGAAAAGCACAAAAATAGAATATTGATATGCCTTAAAGGATATCGGTACATGTTTTGCGTCGGTCGAAAACGAATACCGAACGGATTTGATGATACCAATATCGCTACCAGTGTTGTTCGGTGGAATTGATCAGTTTGTCATGGGACCGGTACGGTTCCAACATTTGTTATAGCGTATATATAATTTTAAACATTTTGTTTTAAATACAATTTTGTTTTCAGAACTAACACAATGTATGAAATATTGTTATGAAAGCGGAGCTAATAAAGCAATGAGTTAATTACTGTTTTCGTCACTGAGGTTTGTCAAAAATAACGGTTTCAGTCCATTAGTTTAAAAATTGCGATTTCAGTCCATTAGTTTCATTTTCGTAACCATTTCAGTCCACTAACTTAACTCCATCCATTTATTTTGTTAACTTTGAGTTAACTAACTAATTCAGGGACGGTTTGCGTCAGTTTTAGAAACACAGGGACTTAAGTGTAAACTCTAAAACATTAAAACAAAAAAAATAGTAAATTCCAAAAAATCAAAAAAATTTCAAAAAACCAAACAAATTCCAAAAAATTCTAAAAAATAATAAAAATTCTAAAAAATCATAAAAATTCTAAAAAATTCTAAAAAATCCAAAAAATCCGTTTCGGCGCGAACTGTTTCGACCCGAACCGTTTCGAGCTGAACCGTCCGTACCGTTTCGACCCGAACCGTTTCGACGCGAACCGTTTCGACGCGAACCGTTTCGACGCGAACCGTTTCGAGCCGAAACAGTTCGGCTTCGAAACGGTACGGGTCGAAACGGTTTGGCTCGAAACGGTTCGGCTCGAAACGGTACGGGTCGAAACGGTACGGGTCGAAACGGTTCGCGTCGAAACGGTTCAGCTCGAAACGGTACGGACGGTTCAGCTCGAAACGGTTCGGGTCGAAACGGTACGGGTCGAAACGGTTCAGCTCGAAACGGTTCGGGTTCGAAACAGTTCGCGCCGAAACGGATTTTTTGGATTTTTTACAATTTTTATGATTTTTTAGAATTTTTATTATTTTTTAGAATTTTTTGGAATTTGTTTGGTTTTTTGGAATTTTTTTGATTTTTTGGAATTTACTATTTTTTTTGTTTTAATGTTTTAGAGTTTACACTTAAGTCCCTGTGTTTCTAAAACTGACGCAAACCATCCCTGAATTAGTTAGTTAACTCAAAGTTAACAAAATAAATGGATGGAGTTAAGTTAGTGGACTGAAATGGTTACGAAAATGAAACTAATGGACTGAAATCGCAATTTTTAAACTAATGGACTGAAACCGTTATTTTTGACAAACCTCAGGGACGAAAACAGTAATTAACTCTAAAGCAATATTAAGTATGGGCATAGTTTTATAAAATAATAGAGTTAATTATTGTTTTCGTCCCTGTGATTTGTCAAAAATCACGATTTCAGTCCATTAGTTTAAAAATTGCGATTTCAGTCCATGTGGTTTCACTTTCGTAACCATTTCAGTCCACCTCGTAACCATTTCAGTCCTATACTAACAGAATAAATGGATTGAAATGGTTACGAAAGTGAAACCACAGGGATTGAAATGGTTACGAAAGTGAAACCACAGGGACTGAAATCGATACGAAAGTGAAACCACGGGGACTGAAATCACAATTTTTAAACTAATGGACTGAAATAGTGATTTTTGACAAACCACAGGGACGAAAACAGTAAGTAACTCAAAATAATAATATGTTTTTTTAATATATTGAGATTACCTTATTGTAAGTGCGCTCATCAGTTACAATTAATTTTGCTTCAGCTAAGTCGACTTGTTTTTTGATCTCAGACGAATGGCTCGATGGATTCGCGCCTGAAAAGACACCACCGGCTGTCATTACGCCTAAAGCCACGATCGCGTATTCAATGACATTGGGGAGTATGACGACCACAACATGACCTCTTCCAAGTCCAAGCGACCTCAACCCCTTGGAAAACCTTCTAACGTCCCTAACGACTTCACCATGTGTGCACGACTTTTTGGTGGTAGCATCCACGAATGCCACATGGTCGGCGTACAATTCTGCATCCTTTAGCACAAACTCTTGCAATGTGACATTATCGGGAATGGAAACGGATGGAAAACGGCTTCGGAAAACGATGTCTTCATCTTCGACTTTTGTCAACTCTTTTGTGGTTTTTTCCATGATTAATATTTAAGGATACTATGAAAGAAGTATGGAAGAATATGGGCATATTTGTATAGGGATTGGGCAAGTATTGATGGTACAATAGCCCTAGAATGGTGAGTGTTTGTGCATAAGATTTTAGGATGAAGTTAGGAATAAGGTGGGATTGTCATGATCATTTTCTTAGGTTGGAGATTGTTGAGTCATGTGATCCCATTTCATTCCTTTTGTTTTATCAACATTTACAAGTTATATTTTATAAAATTTACTATATTATAACAAAAAAAATTAATGATTTCTGAATTTTGTTTCTATTATGAAAAATATAATAATGGAAAGTAGTTTGCAATATTCAGGCCAATGAGCTTGTGGTAGAGTGGTAAGTGAGAGACATGATGTTCCAAGTGACTCATGTTCGATTCCTGCCCCACCATTTAATTTCGGTGGCACCTGGTAATGATGGAAGACTAGACGAGTGGGTGGCGATCGCTAGTTCGATCCTTGAACTGGGCGGGTTTTACCTCACCGCACTGTCGTGCCTTCGGGTAAGTGTTCACGGGCTTCGGCTCTAGGTATTTGTCATTTATGTCAATAAAAAAAATCATATATTTGTCATTTATGTCGATTAAAAAATCATATATTCTGAATTGCTTCTACTAAAATAAATAAATAAGTGGGTATATCTGATATTTTAAATTAGTAATATTTAAGAAAGTTCATACTGGTACAAATGAAATTCTAGTAAGTATAAAAAAAAGTCCAATTCATTCACACATATATTATAGGGCCATAGGCTTTATAGGGATCTGGCCCAATTACATTAAGTGTGAAATTTCACAAATATTACAGGCTTTATATGGATAAACCAGCTGGCCCATATTCAAGTACTGGCCCAATTACATTTGGTGAGATAGTTTCACATTTCAAGTCTCGAGTCTTCGGATTTTTTAAGCATTTATGTATTTTATAACGTATGTCTAAAAACTAATATGATTTTACTTTGAATAAAAGTGTGACAAGAGAAAAATACTATTATATTTATTTCTAATAAACTGAATAAACGTGGTCATGCTTTAAGTTGACTCACTTATGTTGTGGGAATTATAATTTATAGCCTAGTGAAGATGAATATGATCGGATGGTTTCGTTAGTGACACGATGATACTACAGTGGCCCGTCAATGATCCAAATTTATCGTTCAAAAAAAGTGAGAAAAAAATTGCTATATATGTTTGCGTGTTATTATTATTATCTTGTGAAGTTAAATATGATATCTTTTGTATACAAGACAAGGAAGATTTTAAAAGCTCAAACATACGTAGTTATAAAATGAAGATATAAGAAAATGAAATTTGTAAATCAATTAAGATTTTAGGAAAAGTTTGTAAATTCTTTTATAAACCTAAAACCAAATTGGGTTTCTAACCTAAACAAAATTGAGTATTATTTACAAGTTCAATGAAAACATAAATGTTTCGAATTTCAAAAGTTAAAGTGAAGTCTTCTAAAGGTCATTGAAAGTATCTCCTTAATTCATACCCAAATTTCCAGGAACAATGATTAAATTTATTCTCCAAAGGGTTTTATAATGTTTTAAAATAAACACAAAGTTTACTTTTTATTTTTATAAAATTCATTTAAAACAACGTTTCTCCTATATCTCCGAGTTAATTCCTTAACATGTAAAGCTTTTAATGCCCCTTAACACCCCCATAAACGGGTATGACGGACGTTAACGGATGCCAATTAGGATTAACGTATATGAGCGTTAGAGTATACCAGACGGCCTAAGAGGTTGAGTTAGTTCTTTTTTTCTTTTTTTAACTACTAAAAAATAATGTTAGGTGAAGTTAACATGATTAAACCACTTCCTTGGGGTAGAGTGAAGAGACATGAGGAGTAGTGGGTGATGTGGCTGGCACCTAGGTGGAGTTGAGGAGAGTTAATGTATACCCCAAGGCCTTAACTAAAACTAAATATGGTTCAGAAATAATCGATGCCTCATCTCATTCACAATATCCCTTTATATAGGGAAGAATATACATCATACAAGGGAAACAATAATCACAATAAATGGTACAAATAATCTCCTAAAATATATCCATAATTCACGTATGTACAGCTATTCTAATAGTCCCCCGCAGTTGGAGCGTCTGATGAACGGACACTCAAACTGGATCTGAATTCTTCAAACAGCGTCCGTGGAAGACCTTTCGTAAAGATGTCTACATATTGAGATGAGGATGGAACGTGTAGAACCTTAACATGACCGATTTGAACCTTTTCTCGAACAAAATGAATGTCTAACTCCACATGCTTGGTCCTTTGATGTTGAACCGGGTTTTCAGATAAATAAACGGCAGAGACATTGTCACAATACACTATGGTTGCCTTGAGGATGGGAACATGAAGTTCTAGAAGGAGGTTACGAAGCCAGCTAGCTTCGGCAACCGCATTTGCAACCCCACGGTACTCGGCTTCGGCACTTGATCTTGAGATAGTAGGTTGTCGTTTGGAAGACCAGGATATTAAGTTGTTACCCAAGAAGACACAATACCCCGAGGTGGATCGGCGAGAGTCTGGACAACCGCCCCAGTCGGCGTCTGAGTAGGCAGTGAGAGCCGTGGAGGAGCATGCTGTTATGCGTAAGCCATGAGTGATAGTGCCCTGAAGATACCGAAGAATGCGTTTGAGTAAGGCAAAATGTGGTGCTCTCGGTGCGTGCATGAATAGACAAACTTGTTGCACGGCATAAGTAATGTCCGGTCTTGTAAATGTCAAGTATTGTAAAGCACCGGCCAAGCTTCGGTACAAGGTAGCATCTTCAATAAGTTCGCCATCAGAAGCCGAGAGTTTGGAGTTAGTGTCACAAGGGGTGGCACAAGGTTTGCACCCGGTCATGTTTGCTCGATGCAGAATATCGCGCGTGTATTGAGACTGTGATAAGGATAAGCCGGATGAGTCTCTGGTGGCTGTAATACCCAAGAAATGATGAAGGCTGCCCAAGTCTGTCATAGCGAATTCCCTGGAAAGCATTGAAATAATGGAACTCAAGAGTGTGGAGTCTGAGGCAGTTAAGACAATATCATCCACATAAAGAAGAAGGTATGCAATGCGAGCACCCCTTCGATATATAAACAGTGACGAGTCACAAGAGCTGCTCCGAAAACCATGAGAAGTAAGGCAACTGGAGAACCGTGTGTACCATGCCCGAGGGGCTTGCTTGAGGCCATACAATGACTTGCGTAGACGACAAACAAAATCCGGAAATTGTTTGTTCACGAAACCCGGAGGTTGATGCATATAAACAGTTTCGTCTAAGGTGCCATGAAGAAATGCATTCTTGACGTCCATTTGGTGAATAGGCCAGTTTCGAGAAACGGCAAGACTCAAAACGGTGCGTATGGAGGCCGGTTTGACAACCGGACTGAAGGTCTCATGGCAATCGATTCCCACAGTTTGGGACTTCCCGTTCACCACTAATCGGGCTTTATATCTTTCCAGCGACCCGTCAGACTTAAACTTGTGCCTGAATAACCACATGCATCGAATAATAGGCGGCCCAACTGGTTTGGGTACCAACTCCCAAGTCTTGTTATCCTGCAAAGCACTAAATTCATTGGTCATAGCCTGTAGCCAATTCGGATCCGAATAAGCTTTGGTATAAGAGGTGGGAAGGGGTGAGATGGTGGTGGTAGTGGATGTATGGAGGTTAAATTTCGGGTTTGGTTTTGAGATGCCAGACTTGGCACGTGTGACCATCGGATGAGGATTGTAGATGGGGGTGGAGATGTGTCAGGCGAAGGGATTGGTGTGGTAGGGTGGGTGACCGATTGTGGTGAAGATGAGTGTGGCGATGGGTGGCTTGTGGTGGGTTGGGACGAGGATGATGTGGGAGGAGTGGAGTGGGTTGAGTGGGACGAGGTTGGGCTTGTGTGTGTTTGGGCCGAGGTTGGTGTGGGAGAGGGTGAGTTGATTGGGCTTGATGATGAAGTGTAGTGTGGGCCGAAAAGGTAGATGTCAGAGTCGAGGAAGTCGTAGTTGGGCTGGTAAGTGTTGACCGAGTATGGGAAATCAGTTTCCTCAAAGACGACATGCCGTGAGATGTGGACACGGCCGGTTTGAGGGTCAAGGCATCTATAACCCCGAAAATTAGAGGGGTAACCCAAAAAGATGCATTTGGTGGAGCGAGGAAGAAGTTTGTTGAGCTGAGTAGCAGATGCATTTGGGTAGCATGCGCACCCAAAAACGCGTAAGTGGTCATAGGTGGGATGACGGTGGTAAAGAGCAAAAGCCGGTGTGAGGTGATTGAGCTTAGCGGTGGGAAGAATGTTGTGTAGGTAAGCGGAAAGGTGGAGAGCTTCTGCCCAAAAAGTGGGTGGAAGTTGAGCTTGGATAAGGAGAGCCCGAATGATGTTGTTGAGACGGCGTAGCATCCGTTCGGCTTTGCCGTTCTGTGGTGAAGTTTGAGGGCAGGAGAAACGAAGAACCATGCCATTTTCAGAAGCAAAATTTTTAAATTGATTATTGTCAAACTCACCACCAAGGTCACATTGAAATGTTTTGATAAAGCGGTTGAATTGGGTGTGTATATGTTTGTGAAATTTAGTAAAGGTAGCAAAAGTCTCAGATTTAAATTTTAGGGGGTAAACCCAAACGTACTGTGTGAAATTATCAATGAGAACCATATAGTATTTATAACCAGATTTACTATAAACAGGAGATGTCCAAAGATCACAATGTATAATATCGAACGGAGCAAAAGTAATAGAAACAGAATTATTAAAAGGCAAACGTTGACTGTTGGCAATTTGACAAGAGGAGAAAAACATAGAACCATGAGTCTTATTACAATTAATAAATTTATTACTGGAAAGAAAATTTAAAATAGTAGCTCCCGGGTAACCGAGTCGATTGTGCCAAGGAGTTTGTTGAGAAGCAGCGACAAAAGCATATGAAGGTGGGGTGAATGGGTAAAGGTCATAAGGGTATGGAGGGTATCGAGTGTTATCAGCAGGAGGGTTGGATGGTGGGTTGGAGGAGGTATTGGCGGCCTGTGTTGGTGTCGGGTTTGGAGACACGAGTACGGATTGAGTTTGGCTTAACCGGGCTTGTTGACGTTGTTGTTCTTTCTGCAGGCTGGTGCACGCATCATCCCACGTAGGAGATGTTTGGTTAATGATGGCTGCAGTGACATCATATTCAGTAGGAAGCCCGCGGACCAACTGCATCACCAACCGACTGTCACTAACGGGAAAACCGACATCACCCAACTGGTCGGCTATCTCTTTCAGTCTCTGACAATATTCCTCCAAGGAGGAGCATGACCCGAGAGTCAAAGTGGTGAACTCGTGTTCGAGAGTCGTGGCACACGACCCTTTGTTGTTAAGGAATTGATTTTCGAGTTTGACCCACGCAGAGCGTGCGGTACCATCATTGTCGAAGATGCGAAGAATCAGTTTGTCCGAAACAGTTGCATATATCCATTGAAGGACTAATGCATCGATTTCAACCCAAGCTTCATAGTTTTCAGCGGATTCCTCGGGAGGATCCGAACCATCAATATGATCGGGGACTTTATATGCCTTGGCCTGCAGTTTGAACAGCCTGACCCACGTGGCGTAAGAGACCGACGTGCCGTTAAGTGTTCGGACTTTCGTCTGGATGTTTGTGACGGTATAGGCTGGATGAAGTGCTTGAGGTTTGGCAGCAGAAGGGGAATGAGGAGGTGTTTGTTTGTCAGTCATGGCTGTCGAAACAGAAGACTGGATCGGAAAGAAAAAAAAAAAAGAAGAAGAGGGCGGCGGTTTAGGGTTTAATCAGAGTTTAGCTCTGATACCATAAAACTAAATATGGTTCAGAAATAATCGATGCCTCATCTCATTCACAATATCCCTTTATATAGTGAAGAATATACATCATACAAGGGAAACAATAATCACAATAAATGGTACAAATAATCTCCTAAAATATATCCATAATTCACGTATGTACAGCTATTCTAATATTAACACCCCCGTTAATAATCTATTAACAGGTAACTCTTTTAACGTCTCTTAACACAAGGAGAAAGTGATATCAATACTATTTAACATATCATATCACGTTTAACACACTAAGTGTTAAAAGTACATCCCAAGCCTTATGATATTACTGCTTCATTTATAACCAAACATTCAACAATAGTTAACTAATATTTAAATATGAATTAAATGTCATTTTAGTCCCTTTGATTTGGGTCATTTTAACAGTTTAGTCCAAAGGTTTTATTTTTCGCCTATGAGTCTAAAAAGGTTTCACCGTTGTCATTTTAGTTCACTGGGTTAACTTTATCCATTATTTCTGTTAACGAGAGGGCAATTCGGGCATTTTATATGGTCGAATTGCCCTTCTAGTTAACAGAATTATGTATAAAATGACCGAATTGCTCTTCTCGTTAACAGAAATAATGGATGAAGTTAACCCAGTAGACTAAAATTGTAACTGTGAAACATTTTTGGACCTACAGACAAAAAATGAAACATTTAAACTAAACTGGAAAATCGTCTAAACCACATGGACTAAAATGGCATTTAACTCTTTAAATATTAGATAAAAAAACTAGTATGGAAATGCGTAAGAAGGCAAAATAGGAAGAATAATAAGGGAGACATGATGAAGCTCAAGTGGAAAGCAATAATGCATATCCAAGATGAAAGGCCAAGTTGAGAGAAAGATTCAAAAGTAATTCACTTTTTTGCATTTTTCAATATAAATCCCATCAAAAGACTAATAAATAGTCTTTGTTGTAAAAAAAAAACGTACATCAAATTTAATAAACAATTGTAGTTTTAGACTTTTAGTACATTATATCGGCTTTAAACTTAAATGTAATATTTTCGGAACACAAATATTTTTGGATGAACAATCTCAATAAAAAGAAATGATTTCAATTTTCAAAACAGGCACAATAATATAATATACTTAATATATTTATTTGTGTTGAAAACATTTAAATATTTATTTGTATTAAAAACATCAATTATAACAACTTACTCATGTATGATTTGTTTAATTAAACTTGTCAAGAAAAAAAACATTGTGTTTACTAAACGGGTTGGAGAGACAACCAAAACATAGTGTTTTCGTGTCTCGGCACCACCAATGTATGTATTTTCAATTATATTTATTTTTGATTGATTCTATCAACCCGGGAAAAGGCCCTCGCGGCTAGAGGCATAGCCTATGGAGATGGAAAACACCCTATGTTTGGGACGAATCGGCAGATCACCTTCTTGCAGATTGTATGGTAGCTAAAAACATTTGGTGGAATAGCTTTGATTCGGTGAAGACCATGCTCGGAATGTTAACAAGCCAGCAAAGGAGAGACAAGTCTTTTTTTTCTTGTTGCTGACGATACGGAAGCTTTGGACGCACCGGAACGACAAAGCGTTTAAAGGAAAGACCTACTTTGATGTTAGAATTCTGGAGCTGACGAACCACTGGAGTATTATCGTGCCACCAGCAAATGGTCTCTAAGCCTTATCGGTTGTCTATAATATCATGGACTCATGGGCGTTTCTTAACTGTTTGTATCGGTTGTCTTAGCTCCTGGCTAAGATGGTGTTTCGTTGTTTTAATAATAATAATAATAATAATAATAATAATAATAATAATAATAATAATAATAATAATAATAATAATAATAATAATAAAAAATTGATTACTGACTTAAAGTACGTGAGAATTTTGTGAGTTTGAGAAATCTGCACACGTAAAAGAGAGATTATGCTGTTCATTCAATTCCATTAAGCATAATGATGGTCATAATGACTCATGATTACCATTTTACCCACCCCTTAATCATTATTACCTCAAATCCCAACCCCTCTTTAGTATCATAACTAGCCCCACATCATCCTTTGAATAATGATTAATCATTTTTTTTTTAACGGCCGACATAAAATCATTTTTATTCAACGTAGCAAGACGCTACCCACCATACATACATACAAACTATTTAACGCCACATCCTTACATTTTTACTCAGCAACTAACCAACAAAGCTAAATCGACTCCAATCTTCCCAAGTTATTGACACCATTTTTGACCGATTCTTTACCCATAGATACGCCATTGACTTAATTTCATCCAAGAGTTTCGTGCAATCCGGAAATACATGTCTGAACATCACCTCATTTCTTAGTTTCCAAATACACCAAAACGCGACCAGAACCACTGCATGGAAAGCTTTCCTTTTCTTGCTCAATCCCGCACTGAACTCGAACTCATGTAAGGACAATAAATCATTTATACCAAAAGCAATTATGGGGGGTATCCTGCACCATCAAGCAAGATTCTGCCATACCGATTGCGCGACATGACATGAAACAAACAAGTGTTCGCTGGACTCTTCATAATCACCACACAAGACACACAACGGATTTTGTACCGGAATATTACGGGCCATTAGCGCTCCTCTAGTCGGTAACCGATTCATGTCCGCCCTCCATGCGACAAATCCCACCTTCTTCGGGACCCAGCTATTCCATACAAAGACTTTATCTGGACGGGGCCGGTTATATGAGGCAAGGGACGATTTAATGCTAGCCACGCTAAAGACGCCATTCTTATCAAATTTCCAGACCCACTTGTCGCGACCCAAAGAGAGGCCCAATCCACCTATAATGTCCAGCAACTGTTGAAGTTGATTCTCTTCGGTCTCATCCAGAATATGCATGTTCCAAGCCCAGTTGAAAGCCGGCCCATCCACTCCTGGGCTCAATCAATCTGCCACCAAACAAACCTTGTTTGACTCGGCCTTAAATGTGACACCCCAGGAAAACCAGGAAAACCATGCATCTTAACTAGCTTCCTCAGTGAGTACGTGCTAAATTTCGGGACGAAATTTCTTTCAACTTGGGGATAATGTGACAACTCGTATTTCCGAACCTATCTTTGAACCTTGATGTAATGAATGTAAACATTATGTGACTATGTGAATTGAATGATTAAATGGAATGTTATGATATTGAATGTTATGTGAATATGTGATATGCTTGTATATATGTATGTATTATCACACGAAAGAAACCAATCGCACAATAGCAACTGAACACGCACAAGCCTTTGGGCTTTATTACTCTCGACCCACATCTCTCTTGTGAGTGAACCGAATGGGCAGCCCATTAGGAGGGTTCGGCCCACCCCCTTTGTGTCGCATAACCCATGAGTGGAGGGTATACTCCTCATTTGTTGCAAAACACCCACACACGTAAAACCCTAGTGCTATCCTCTCTCTCTCTCTAAGCCGACGGCAAGCATCCCCTTTCTCTCGAAGATCATTCCTTGAATCGAATCACCCTTTTCGTTAGACCTCTCAATTGGTTAGTGTTCTTGAATGATGTTTAGTTACACGATGTTATGATTGCATGATTGATTAAATGGTTGTGGTTGTATGAATGATGAACAATGATGTTATGTGTTACGGTTTAAACAAATTCGATTTGCATGATTATGATCTGGAACCGAATGCTTGTTAATCGGCTGTTATGTTATATGTTTCGGATTGTTAATCATATGATGATGTTCTAGCCAATCGAATAAGTATGGTGATGTTAATCGGCTAGCATGTCATGTTCTCGGATTGTTTGCATAATGATTAGGATAGAAGGTATGTAATCAGCTGTGATATATACTACGATTAGAACGAATTATTGTGTTGTCATAATCGGAAGTATGTTAGTGAATCGAGATCCATGTTAATATGTTTATGTGTTGATAGGTTGTTGTTCATAATGATGATGTTAGGGTTTATGTGAATCAATTGTTAAAAATAATGATTTGATCGATTTCTGTTTGATATGGAAGTTGTTAGCATTTATTAATAAATTGTGAATTTGGAAACCATTGAATAATTGTAACTGAATGTCATAATATTCGGATATTTTAAACCATTTGCACAAGACTCCTGGTCGCACAAGGAGTCCAGTCGCACAAAAGGTCCCCAGTCGCACAAGGACAATTGTGTCGCACAAGAATTGTTTGTCTGTTTGTATTTGGGCCGTATGTTTATATATTGGGCTGGATAACAAGACTGGTCGCACAAGATGTATGGATCGCACAAGATGGACTATTTAATGATATGTTGGGCCGTGTGTATGTACACCGATGTATTTGGGCTTTTTGGTTTGTGGGTCGGGTATTGTTGGGTTTCAACGGGTGAATCGCACAAGGCTTATTGACTTGTGCAAGCCCAATCTATTAAATCGTACAAGTGATTAGTATGTTATGAAGTTGACTGCTAATGTGTTATACGTGTTTGCCATGATCAATGCGTGTTAATAACCTGTTAGACTATGTGTAATCATACGTGCTTTACTTGAACCTAAACCTGACATGTATGATAACCATGTTAGGACGTGGTTGACCACTAGCATCTAGACTTGACCTTTCTGTGTATCTGCCGAGCAAACCAAGGTGAGTTCACACTCTACAAAGCATGGGATTCCCAGGGGTTGGGAATGGGGTTAAGGAATATGGATTCCTCGTCCTTTCTTGGGTAGGAAAGTACTAGTTTAGGAATGTAATTCCTCGTCCTTACGGACAGATAACTTTTACTAGACCAAAACTCTATCACGAAGTCCCTCATTTTTATATCGACTTAATCGCCGGGCCAATGGCGAGCGGGTCATTAGTTAGATAGCGTTATTTAGGTTTGACAAGCCTCACACCGTGCCGCAGAGGACGGGCGTGAACTAATGGATCTGGGCACGTCAATGATGATAGACATTGACAGTTCAGGGCACTTAAACATGACTACAGTCAGCAGTCGATATGGTAACGAGTCTAGTGTATACATGGGGTAGCCCCCACGGCCGAAATGCCAGATAACTATCATGGGGTAGCCCCCACGGCTGGATTGCCAGAGTTAATGGGTTAAACAAATCACGTTTTTCAACTATGGGGTAACCCCCACGGCAGGGATGCCAGTTAAAGGAACTGTTTTGGAATAACTTAAAACGAACACCCAACTGTGAACTCGCTCAACATTATTGTTGACTCGTTACTACATGCTTTGCAGGTCAATAGGTACTTAGCTGGAGCTTGCATGGGGAGTGTCGTTGTGGGACATGGACAGCTGTGTGCCATGTTAAACCTTTGGATATTTAAACTTATGTTTTGGTTTTAAACATTATGCTTCCGCTCATAACTTAAACTATGTTTGTTTTGGACACTAATTGTGTTGGTTGGACTTTTACAATTAATTACTTGCTTGTTCAATATGATTAGTGGTTTGATCCTGGTCGGTCACGCCTCCAAGCGGTGATACTCCGCGTGTGGATTTTGGGGGTGTGACAGATTGGTATCAGAGCCATTGGTTATAGAAAACTTGGTTTTAATAAGGGAAAATGATTTTTGTTAAAACCAGACTATAACCTGTACAGTGCTCTACGATCCACAACGACGCTTCACTCCACGTGCAAGACTCGACATTCTAGGTGATATGGTTTATGTTTTATTACCTACATGCTAGATATCGTAGAACTTTGCTCATGATATGCTTAGTTAGTATAGCTACTGCTGCTTGAACACATGTGTTCTTACTCTCTTCTGTCATCGCACTTTTGCGAACCCTTCTCACTCATATTTCCCTTGATATGAAGATCATGTCTGGACGCATTAACATGACTCAAGCCCAGTTGACGGCTCTGATTAACGAACAGGTTGCTGCGGCACTTGCAGCCGCACAGGCAGGAGGTATACCCTGCAGTTTAAAACTCATTCTAGGATCTTTAGGTCCTCCTCTCGTGAACCTATCTTTGTGTTAAACTTTGTCCTTTCTTACACCCACAACAGGTCAGCATGCTCAGCCACCTGTGTGCACCTTCAAAACCTTTATGGACTGCCGACCAACTACTTTCAGCGGCACTGAAGGAGCCGTAGGTCTCCTCCACTGGTTTGAGAAACTGGAATCTGTGTTCGAAATGTGTGAATGCCCTGAGGCACGCAGGGTGAAGTATGCTACCGGTACTCTCGAGGGTTTAGCCCTCACATGGTGGAACGCTCAAGTCCAAATGTTGGGGTTGGTTGCTGCTAACGCCACCCCATGGAACAATTTTAAAGAGATGATCAAGGAAGAATACTGCGGTCGTGACGACATTCATAAGCTGGAAGTCGAGTTCTTCAACCTCAAGATGACGGGGTCGGAAATTGAGGCGTATACGAAGAGATCGATCGAGCTTGCATTACTGTGTCCTACTATGGTGGACCCTCCAATTAAGCGTATCGAACTCTATCTTAAGGGTCTAGTGCCAGAGATCCAAAGTCACGTGACTTCAGCAAACCTCGCCACCATCCAACAGGTTGTTCAGTTGGCTCACCGTCTCATTGATCAGGCGGTGGAGCAGAACAGGTTACCCAAGCGTATAAGTGCTACAGCTACTTCGGATGCTCCTAGTGACAACAAGAGAAAATGGGATGGAGCTTCAAGCAAAGGTTCAACTTCTGTGCAATCTCAGTCTCAGCAGAGAAGGACTGACGACTATAAGAGTCCTAGTCAGCAATCATCTGGTAGCCAAAGTCATGGTGTGTACAAGGGAAATCACCCTAAATGCAATCGCTGTAACCTACATCACAGCGGGCCATGCACCAGGGGTAACTGTCATCGGTGCAACAAGCCAGGCCACGCAGCAAAGGATTGTAGAAGTTTATACCCCGCAAACCAGAATCGTCAGCAACAACAAGCTCAACAGAATCAACGCCAGCAGCAGCAGCAAGGTAACAACAAAGGGTGCTTTCAGTGTGGAGCTGAAGGCCACTTCAAGAGAGATTGTCCCTAACTGAACAGGAACCAGAACAACAATAACAACAACCATCAGGGGAATGGGAACAACGGGGGTAACAATGGCAATGGTGCAAGGGGCCGTGTGTTCGTTATTGGCCAGGGAGAAGCGAGGAATGATCCCAATGTTGTGACGGGTAAGTTCCTTCTCGACGACTTTTACGTTACTGTCTTATTTGATTCGGGTGCTGATACTAGTTATGTGTCCCTAAAAGTTAGTCAACTGCTTAAGCGTACCCCAACACCTTTGAACCCCAAGCACGCTGTAGAGTTAGCTAATGGTAAAAGTTTAGAGGTCACACACGTAGTCAAGGGTTGTAATATTGTTCTTGCTGATCACACTTTCTCAATCGACCTCATTCCTATCACTCTGGGTAGTTTCGACGTTGTCATTGGGATGGACTGGTTATCCCAACACCAAGCAGAGATCCTTTGTAACGAAAAGATTGTCCGTATTCCCCGCCCAGGTGAGGAACCTCTTATGATTCGTGGCAACAAGAGTGGTGCTGTTGTGAGCATCATCTCTTTCCTTAAGGCCCAAAAGTGTTTGCGTAAGGGCCACACTGCCATTCTGGTTCTCGTTACTGACACCTCAAAGAAAGAGAAGAAGATAGAAGATTTTCCAATTGTACGCGACTACCCTGAGGTATTTCCTGAGGAACTACCTGGCCTCCCACCTCATCGCCAGGTCGAGTTTCAAATCGAGCTAGCTCCTGGAGCAGCGCCCATAGCTCGAGCACCCTATCGTTTAGCCCCATCAGAACTAAAAGAGCTGTCTACTGATGTGTGTAAAATGCAACATATAAATTACATCAAATGAGGCATAAAACTAACCCTTTTTAAGTACTAATATTGGAAAAAGAGTGTTTTTGTCTTCCTTTTGTATTTTCAGGATTAAATGAGCTCAAAAACGCAAAAGAAGCAAAAAGACAGCTAAATCCAACATAAATACAAGAAAAGGAATATTAGTGGACTGCCCGACCCCTCAACGGCACCTTCCAAAGCAAAGTAGAGAAATCAGAAGACTGAACACGCCCCGTGCTCAGCCAGCACGGGGCCGTGCCCAAGAAGCAGCAGAAAAGACAAACCTATAGAAGCTTCTATTGCCCACCACGGGCCGTGCTCAGCGGACACGGGGGCGTTTCGAAAGTACAGCAGGCGCATTTATTGTAATTGCGAATTACAATTAATGAGGAGAGAGATTGTCAGACGGACACGGGGCCGTGCCCAGCGGACACGGGGCCGTGCCCAGCTCTCTGTTCAGCCTATAAATAGGAGTGCTTGGATTCATTTCATCTCATCCCTTGGCACACCACCTCTCTCTCACACTTCATCCACCACCCACCACCATCACAACACCATCATCCATTGTCCATCGTAGAGTGTGTGAGTCGTCTCGGGATCCAAGATTGATCGTAAGAGTTCTTGACAATCAAGGCCATGTTTGCCTAAGTCTCTTACATCACTTGGTGAAGACAAAGTGTCTAGTATAATACTTTTTATCTCTAATCTTTTGCACTTTTTATTTGGTTTTGTATTAATGACTTTAATAACTAGTTACTTATGTTGAAGGTGATCTTTCCTTATCGTTTGTCCGTGGTGTCTTGGCATTATTTTACTTTCTATATAAAATAAAGGATTTTCACCATTCATATCTCCACGGTCTATATGGAGATATGTTGGCTACCTGGTCGGGGGTTAAGGGAACGGTTTGGTAAAGGTCTTGCCATTGTTCAGCGTTTAGAGGTCCTGCAATGGACCTGGGTCAAATTTAGTAGGACCTCCTTCAATACTTCACGGTATTGGATGGCGGGGGTCCAAACTCTTTGATCCCCTCATAAGTTAACTACTATTAATACTATAACCCGGCTATTTAGGACTGTATCCCTGCTGACTCAGACTACTTAGCCGAGGGTAACGTCACCGCCAAAAGCGGGGCCTACCACAATACTGCATTAATAACTTAATTCATTATCTTCCAATAATCCACCCTTTTAGGATTGTATCCCTGCTGACTCAAACTACTGGGGTGAGGGTAACGTCACCTTCAAAAGAGGGGCCTACTACAATAACTAAGATAATCTCTTAATTATGTGCAAAAGTGCGGAAATAATCAAAGGTTATACTAGATACGAGTCGGAACCAAGTGATTCATCTTGTCTATCTGTTTTTCTTTTATTTTTATTTTTCAGCATTTTAGTTAGTTTTTAATTTTCTTAGTTTAAAACAATTTTTCTAAACTTTTATTTTGGTTAGACGTTGAGGATAAACCGGTACTAAAAGCTCTTGTGTCCTTGGACGACCTCGGTATCTTACCAACGCTATACTACACTCAACGATGGGTGCACTTGCCCATATGTGTGTTTAGTGTTAGTGAAATATCGTGTTTTATAAATTTAAAACTTGGCTAAAATAAGTGTTAAAAAGGGCTTAAAATATACACCTAAAATAAGTAACACTTCGCACGCATCAAGTTTTTGGCGCCGTTGCCGGGGACACAAGGATTTTAAGAAAGTTAGGAATCAACGGCCTAATCATTTTTTATTTTTTTAGTTTTTTTCTTAGTTTTTCAGCTTCTGCAAAGCTCAGCACGGGCCGTGCCCGGTCAGACACGGGCCGTGCCCAGCATCATCACTGGCAGTTTTTATTTTCTGAGTTACAGAGAGCTGAACACGGGGCCGTGTCGGTGCAACACGGGGTCGTGTCCAACTCCCAGTAACTGGGAATCCAGAAAACAATTACTGTATCTCTGACCACGGGCCGTGTTCACTGAGCACGGGGCCGTGGTGAACTTTCTGACCAACGTTCTTTTCTGTTTTTATTGCAGGACTTGGAACCCAGGTGCCACATTTGACCCTCCTACGTAGTGCATGAGCTCCAGTTCTAGTAGAGACATAAAAGAACCCTTAGAAGAACCCGAACGCTTTCTCAGAAAAAGACTTAAAGCTAAAAATCAAGAGAAAGCTTCGGGGGACCCAATTCCAATGGCGGACCAACGTACCCTCATGGATTACCTACGGCCTACCGTAGGCAATCTCGGCGCCGCTATCAATGCACCAAATGTCGAGGCCAACAACTTCGAACTTCGGCCGCATTTGATACAAATGCTCCAAAACTCCGCAACCTTCCACGGGCTTGCGGACGAGGATCCCCATCTACATATTACTAACTTCTTAGAAATATGTGATACCTTTCGGATCAATGGAGCATCAAATGACGCCATCCGCCTTCGAATGTTTCCTTTTTCACTAAAAGACCGAGCTAAGGCTTGGCTTAACACCCTCCCAGTTGGATCGGTAAACACCTGGGATGAACTCGCCCAAAAGTTTTTATACAAGTATTTCCCTCCTGCTAAAACGGCTAAATTAATGACTGAAATTAATACATACTCACAAGAGGATGGGGAATCCTTATATGAAACTTGGGAAAGGTTCAAGGAGCTTCTAAGAAAGTGTCCTCACCACGGTCTAGCGGTATGGCAACAAGTATCCACTTTCTACAATGGATTGTTGCCACACACAAGACAAACACTTGATTCAAGCTCCGGGGGACTTTTAGGTAATCGTCGTCCAAATGAAATATATAACCAAATTGAGGAAATTGCTCAAACCAATTTTCAATGGCACACTCCCCGAGGTAATAAATCCATTGCCCCGGGCGCCCATAAGGTTGATGAAAGCACCTCTTTACAAGCCCAAATCGAGGCCCTCTCTTCAAAAATCAAAAAGCTAGAAATGACAAAAACGGCCTCGGTTATGGCTTGTGAAGGGTGTGGTGGGTCACATGAAAATTGGAGTTGTATGAAAGAATTAGATGAACAAACTGAAACGGTAAACTACTTGGATAATAGACCTAGGCCGTCGGGTCCTCCAACGGGTACCTACAACCAAGGATGGCGTAACCACCCGAATCTTGGTTGGAGAGATCCCGGCAATAGTAGTAACCAACAAAACCAACGAACTAATTTTCAACAACCGCAAAATTTTTCTCAACAACAAGGTGGAAGAGAAAGGTTTGAAGATACTGTATCTCGCCTCATCTCTGACACTGAAAAGAAAAACTCGGATCGATTTCAACAATTGGAATCGAATTTCAGAAATCAACAAGCTAGCATTCAAAACGTTGAAAAACAATTAAATCAACTAGCTCAAAATTTCTCCGAGAGACCACAAGGCGCGTTACCTAGTAATACCGAAACGAACCCGAAGGCACAAGTACATCTCATCACATTAAGAAGTCGAACCGTGGGACCCGAGGATGCTCCATTACCGCCAACTGAAAGAAGCCATTCTGGCCAGCCTATGACTCCTCCTGCGCCAGAAAAAGCTTCTACAACAAATCAAGAGCCCACCAAGACTCCTCCAATTCCGTACCCCGGTAGGTTGAATCGTCAAAAGACCGATGAGCAATTCGCAAAGTTCGAAAGTTTACTAAAACAATTGCATGTTAATATTCCTTTTATTGAGGTCCTAACCCAAATGCCTAAATATGCAAAATTCATGAGGGATTTCCTCACTCACAAAAGGAAAATTGAATCATTGCAATTAGTTAACTTAGGCGAAGAATGCTCAGCTTTAGTACTCAACAAACTTCCACAAAAGAAAATCGACCCCGGGAGCTTCACAATCCCTTGTTCGATTGGGAAGTCCCCCGTCCGAAATGTTTTAGCCGATCTTGGGGCTAGCATCAACCTCATGCCCACATCAATGTTCAAGCGACTCGGCCTAGGAACAACAAGCCCTACAAAGATGAGCATACAACTCGCCGACAGGTCCGTCAAATTCCCACAAGGTGTCGCCGAAAATCTGCTAGTCAAGGTTGACAAATTCGTCTTTCCAACCGACTTTGTCATCCTAGACATGGAAGAAGACACCGAGGTCCCTCTCATCCTCGGGAGGCCATTCCTAGCCACCGCCCAAGCATTGGTGGATATGAATGACGGAACTCTAACATTGAAATTTGGGGATGAGGAAGTAAAATTTGAATGTGGAAAGCGAGTAGAGGAAGAAGATCCGGTCAACTACATGAAGGTCACAGACTCAAGCTTGGATGACGCTCTCCGACGGTGTAACATGGGATGCAACACATCCCACTTGGGTAACATATGACCAGGCTTTGGGTCTAGCCAAGGACCCTTATAAACGTGGCGCACCATGGAGGCATTCCACGGAACTATCCTTAGTTTACTTTAGATTAATTTTTATGTTTTCTAGTTAGTTTTAATTTTCAGGAATAAAACACACTCATGGTGGTAAAGGATGAAAAGGGGAACGAGAAAAATGAACCCATGCACAAGAACAAGGCAACCCGACAATTTCAGAAGGTTCAACACGGGCCGTGCCCAACCAACACGGCCCCGTGCTGAGCTCCCTGCAGAAAACGCCCAGTTCAGGTAACTGGACACGGGCCGTGTTCACCCAACACGCCCCTGTGTCCAGGCTTCTGTTTCTCTTGTTTTAATTCTGTTACTGGCACTTGAACACGGGGCCGTGCCCGGACAACACGGGGCCGTGCCCGGACAACACGGGGCCGTGTTCAGTGCCCAGTAACACAAATTTTTGCTTTTTAAACACTATTTTACACATCTAATCAACCTAAAAATTTATTTTTAGGACACATTGAGGACAATGTGTAATTTAAGTGTGGGGGGGATGCTAAAACCTTGAATTTTGCAAGTCCTAAATACAAGCCTTACACAAAACTCTATTGGAACCGCTAATCACCCCAATTTTTTTTCAAAAATTTCATTTTTTTACTTGTCTAGGTTTAACTCGGAAAATTCAAGTTCTCAAAAAGGTTATATTTTTACAAATTTACAACCGATAGCGTAGTGATAAAAAGAACCAACATAAGAAAATTATGAAAAGGCATAGCAAACTTATTTAAAATTTGATTATATATACTTGATCACATAAAAACCCATTCCCACAAAAGTGAGTTTTGAGCCTTTATTGAGCACACAATTACATATCATTTGACTAAATGCTCATTTTTCGTTTCTTGTGTGAATAGTCGTTTGGTTCTTACGACTCTAGAACTTGCCATGACAATACATTCCCGGTCCTTATTAACTTAAACCCGAGTAAGTAAATGATGGAGGCATTAGGACTAACCCTTTTTATTTCTACACCATTATTTTTCTTTTTCTTTTACCACCTACCCAAAAAAAAAAAAACCCCTAGTTAGCCCCTTTGAGCCTAAACCTTTTCGTTTCATCACCCAAACAAAAACCCTTTTACCCACCAAAACCTTTTTCATTTTTAACCCTTTATTTTAGTAACAATTTCGGTTCTTCGTAAAAAAAAAAAAAAAAAAATTGTGTGATAATGATGAAGCAAAAAGAAAATAAACAAACAAGTTAATCAAAAAATAACTTAGTTTGAATAAAAGCTTCATCAAAATAAAAAGTTGCAAAAATACGAAAATCGAAACTTGTTACGCTTTTAGCCCTTTTTCTACTAACCACTAACCCAACCACCTACCTTTAACCCTAGCCTAACCCTTAACCCACAAAGTCCTCTTGATATCTACAAAGGTATAAAAGTTAAAAAGGAGGAGGATTGATTTCTTGGCAAGCCTATGGTAGGAATAAGTTCCATGCCGCTCTCGAGTGATTCACTAAAAATACACCTTCGGCCGAGTGTGAGTGATTTCCCCGTGAGGTATGTGAACTTGTATATAAATAGAATTTTAAAAAGGCATGTTATGCCCAAATAAGTAATTTCTTTTATGAAAAGTTCTAAATAAATCATTACGAATAGGAGTGTAAATAAATAAAAATAAAACCCAAAAAGATCTTGGAAATCCCGACACTCTACGACAAGCCCAAAACCTTCTCTTCTACCTATTCCATTTGGGAGTGTAAGCCACATATTAAAGAGTTTTGCTTGAGGACAAGCAAAAGTTCAAGTGTGGGGGTATTTGATGTGTGTAAAATGCAACATATAAATTACATCAAATGAGGCATAAAACTAACCCTTTTTAAGTACTAATATTGGAAAAAGAGTGTTTTTGTCTTCCTTTTGTATTTTCAGGATTAAATGAGCTCAAAAACGCAAAAGAAGCAAAAAGACAGCTAAATCCAACATAAATACAAGAAAAGGAATATTAGTGGACTGCCCGACCCCTCAACGGCACCTTCCAAAGCAAAGTAGAGAAATCAGAAGACTGAACACGCCCCGTGCTCAGCCAGCACGGGGCCGTGCCCAAGAAGCAGCAGAAAAGACAAACCTATAGAAGCTTCTATTGCCCACCACGGGCCGTGCTCAGCGGACACGGGGGCGTTTCGAAAGTACAGCAGGCGCATTTATTGTAATTGCGAATTACAATTAATGAGGAGAGAGATTGTCAGACGGACACGGGGCCGTGCCCAGCGGACACGGGGCCGTGCCCAGCTCTCTGTTCAGCCTATAAATAGGAGTGCTTGGATTCATTTCATCTCATCCCTTGGCACACCACCTCTCTCTCACACTTCATCCACCACCCACCACCATCACAACACCATCATCCACCACCATCATCCATTGTCCATCGTAGAGTGTGTGAGTCGTCTCGGGATCCAAGATTGATCGTAAGAGTTCTTGACAATCAAGGCCATGTTTGCCTAAGTCTCTTACATCACTTGGTGAAGACAAAGTGTCTAGTATAATACTTTTTATCTCTAATCTTTTGCACTTTTTATTTGGTTTTGTATTAATGACTTTAATAACTAGTTACTTATGTTGAAGGTGATCTTTCCTTATCGTTTGTCCGTGGTGTCTTGGCATTATTTTACTTTCTATATAAAATAAAGGATTTTCACCATTCATATCTCCACGGTCTATATGGAGATATGTTGGCTACCTGGTCGGGGGTTAAGGGAACGGTTTGGTAAAGGTCTTGCCATTGTTCAGCGTTTAGAGGTCCTGCAATGGACCTGGGTCAAATTTAGTAGGACCTCCTTCAATACTTCACGGTATTGGATGGCGGGGGTCCAAACTCTTTGATCCCCTCATAAGTTAACTACTATTAATACTATAACCCGGCTATTTAGGACTGTATCCCTGCTGACTCAGACTACTTAGCCGAGGGTAACGTCACCGCCAAAAGCGGGGCCTACCACAATACTGCATTAATAACTTAATTCATTATCTTCCAATAATCCACCCTTTTAGGATTGTATCCCTGCTGACTCAAACTACTGGGGTGAGGGTAACGTCACCTTCAAAAGAGGGGCCTACTACAATAACTAAGATAATCTCTTAATTATGTGCAAAAGTGCGGAAATAATCAAAGGTTATACTAGATACGAGTCGGAACCAAGTGATTCATCTTGTCTATCTGTTTTTCTTTTATTTTTATTTTTCAGCATTTTAGTTAGTTTTTAATTTTCTTAGTTTAAAACAATTTTTCTAAACTTTTATTTTGGTTAGACGTTGAGGATAAACCGGTACTAAAAGCTCTTGTGTCCTTGGACGACCTCGGTATCTTACCAACGCTATACTACACTCAACGATGGGTGCACTTGCCCATATGTGTGTTTAGTGTTAGTGAAATATCGTGTTTTATAAATTTAAAACTTGGCTAAAATAAGTGTTAAAAAGGGCTTAAAATATACACCTAAAATAAGTAACACTTCGCACGCATCATCTACGCAACTACAAGAACTCTTGGATAAGAGTTTTATTCGTCCTAGCTCATCGCCTTGGGGAGCTCCAGTGCTATTCGTAAAGAAGAAGGATGGTACTTTCAGAATGTGCATCGACTACCGTGAACTTAACAAGGTGACTGTGAAGAATCGCTACCCTCTTCCACGCATTGACGACTTGTTCGACCAGCTGCAAGGGTCGAGCTACTATTCAAAGATTGATTTGAGATCAGGATATCATCAGCTGAGAGTCCGAGAAGAGGACGTCTCCAAAACAGCCTTTAGAACTCGATATGGACACTATGAGTTTTTGGTTATGCCTTTTGGATTGACAAACACACCTGCGGTTTTTATGGATTTGATGAATAGAGTGTGCAAGCCTTACCTGGACAAGTTCATCATAGTTTTCATCGACGACATCCTGATATATTCGAAGAGTCAGGAGGAACACGAGCAGCATCTACGGCTCATTTTGGAACTCCTTCGAGCAGAACAGCTATACGCCAAGTTTTCAAAATGCGACTTCTGGCTTCGTGAAGTCCATTTCTTAGGCCATGTGGTGAACAAGGATGGGATTCACGTTGATCCATCCAAGGTAGACTCGATTAAAGACTGGCCTGCACCTCGTACACCAACGGAGATTCGCCAATTCTTGGGCTTGGCAGGTTACTACAGGAGGTTCATTAAGGATTTTTCCAAGATTGCACAGCCTCTTACCTCACTAACGCAGAAAGGCGTTGTTTATCGATGGGGAAATGCACAGGAATTAGCATTTCAGCACTTAAAGGATAGACTTTGCAGTGCGCCTATCCTTTCATTGCCAGAGGGCACAGACGACTTCGTGGTGTACTGCGACGCATCAATTCAGGGTCTTGGTTGTGTACTGATGCAACGGGATAAGGTTATAGCCTACGCTTCACGCCAACTCAAGGTTCATGAAAGAAACTACACTACGCACGACTTAGAGCTGGGAGCTGTTGTTTTTGCACTTAAGATATGGCGACACTACCTGTACGGTACCAAGTGCGCCATCTACACCGACCACAGGAGCCTCGTGCATATCTTCAAACAGAAGGAACTGAATATGCGACAACGACGATGGGTCGAACTGCTGAATGACTACGAATGCTCGATCAGGTACCACCCAGGCAAAGCCAATGTTGTGGCTGACGCCCTCAGCCGAAAGGACACTGCGCCCAAGTGCGTACGAGCTTTACAACTCACTATACAGTCTAGTCTTCCTTCTTAGATACGAGATGCTCAGGCAGAAGCATTGAAACCAGAGAACGTCAGGGCTGAAGCCCTACGCGGCTCAAGGCAACGCTTAGAACAGAAAGAAGACGGTGCTTACTACGTCACCAGACGCATTTGGGTCCCACTTTATGGCAACCTACGAGAGCTTGTGATGGATGAGGCACACAAGTCTCGCTACTCAGTACATCCTGGTTCGGATAAAATGTACCACGATATCAAAACTACATATTGGTGGCCTAGCATGAAAGCTCACATAGCAACGCACGTTAGCAAGTGCTTGACTTGTGCGAGAGTCAAGTCGGAATATCAGAAACCTTCAGGCCTACTAGAACAACCAGAAATACCACAATGGAAATGGGAGCAAATTTCCATGGATTTTGTTACTGGCTTGCCTAGATCTCAACGTGGTAACGATACTATTTGGGTGATCGTGGATCGACTCACAAAGTCTGCTCACTTCTTGGCAATCAAGGAAACGGATAAGTTCTCCACACTAGCAGACGTATATCTTAAGGAAGTTGTCTCGAGGCACGGAGTGCCCACCTCTATTATCTCAGATCGAGATGCACGTTTTACTTCAGAACTGTGGCAAGCAATGCACAAGTCCTTTGGCTCACGGCTAGATATGAGCACAGCTTATCACCCGCAAACGGAAGGGCAGTCGGAACGTACCATCCAGACCCTCGAAGACATGCTTAGGGCATGTGTAATTGATTTTGTCAACGGCTGGGAAAAACATCTGCCACTTGTGGAATTTTCATACAATAACAGCTACCACACCAGCATTAAAGCTGCTCCGTTTGAGGCATTATACGGGCGTAAATGCCGGTCACCTCTTTGTTGGGCAGAGGTGGGGGATAGTCAGATCACTGGTCCAGAACTTGTGGTAGACACAACAGAACGAATTGCTCAGATACGACAACGAATGGCGGCAGCTCGTGACCGTCAGAAAGTCTACGCCGATAAGGGCAGAAAACCACTAGAGCTCCAGATTGGGGAGCGAGTACTACTCAAAGTTTCACCCTGGAAGGGTGTGGTTCGTTTTGGTAAACGAGGCAAACTTAACCCACGATACGTTGGACCTTTCGAAGTCATCGAGAAAATAGGCAAAGTGGCCTACAAACTAAACTTACCAGCAGAACTCAGTGCAGTTCACAACGTTTTCCACGTGTCAAATCTGAAGAAGTGTCTGTCAGATGAGACCCACATAGTTCCTTTGAAGGAGCTCACTATCGACGAGCAGTTACGATTCGTCGAGGAACCAGTTGAAATCACGGACCGGGATGTTAAGGTCCTAAAGCACACTAGAATACCTCTCATTCGAGTTCGTTGGAACTCACGTCGCGGCCCAGAGTTCACCTGGGAACGCGAAGATCAGATGAAACAAAAGTATCCCCAACTATTCGCAAACGGTACAACCACTACTGAGGCTGAAGCTACGGAATTTCGGGACGAAATTCCAGACCAACAGGGGGAGGATGTGACACCCCAGGAAAACCATGCAACTTAACTAGCTTCCTTAGTGAGTACGTGCTAAATTTCGGGACGAAATTTCTTTCAACTTGGGGATAACGTGACAACTCGTATTTCCGAACCTATCGTTGAACCTTGATGTAACGAATGTAAACATTATGTGATTATGTGAATTGAATGATTAAATGGAATGTTATGATATTGAATGTTATGTGAATATGTGATATGCTTGTATATATGTATGTATTATCACACGAAAGAAACCAATCGCACAATAGCAATTGAACACGCACAAGCCTTTGGGCTTTATTACTCTCGGCCCACATCTCTCTTGTGAGTGAACCGAATGGGCAGCCCATTAGGAGGGTTCGGCCCACCCCCTTTGTGTCACATAACCCATGAGTGGAAGGTATACTCCTCATTTGTTGCAAAACACCCACACACGTAAAACCCTAGTGCTATCCTCTCTCTCTCTAAGCCGACGGCAAGCATCTCCTTTCTCTCGAAGATCATTCCTAGAATCGGATCACCCTTTTCGTTAGACCTCTCAATCGGTTAGTGTTCTTGAATGATGTTTAGTTACACGATGTTATGATTGCATGATTGATTAAATGGTTGTGGTTGTATGAATGATGAACAATGATGTTATGTGTTAAGGTTTAAACAAATTTGATTTGCATGATTATGATCTGGAACCGAATGCTTGTTAATCGGCTGTGTCACACCCTGGCTTTGCGGAAGCGTGGTTAATTTGGTGTGACTTCTTAATACCATAGCTTAACCATAACAAAGCTATATGAAATAAAAACATGCAAGATCATCCATTAGATTAAGTTTTAAAAACCAAATACAATAACATTGTCTCAACGGAAACACATCCTAACGACGTTGTTCAACAAACACAAGCATCAACATGACATAAACACAGTTTAAGGACTGTGACTTGTCCAGGAAAGAGTCACATTCCCCAAACCCGGATGACCTCGTAACTAGTGCAGCGTGAAAACGTGTCATACCGCGCCAGATCCTTTAATTCCTTGAAATACATGTAAGTTGAAAAATCAAAAATAATGTTGAGCGAGTTCATGTGTAAGTGAGTAAATAAACCTTTGTATATATAAAAATCCCTGGTATGTAGCAATAAGGAAAAAGAGATCACCAATGGTTTGCAAGGCCATTGATATGTGTGAAGTGCAAGTAGGAAGACTCAAACCTAGCAGATTTCGCGATGGGTACAAAGTCACCCCAAGGTCCGTTCTGTTTGGGCCTGGGGTTGGGCTCGCTACACCCAGATAGATCTACCGCTTACGTCCCTCGGTCCTACAATGAGGATTAATGGCCTCCAGTTCCCGCCTACCCACTCACATGATCTAAGTAGTAAACCTCCTTACGCTAACCATACCATGTATAAAGTACTTGTAATCAAAGTAACATGTATTTCACCCCCGCAGTTTAGAAAACTGAAAACAGTTAAGAGAAAAGGGGGACATGAACTCACAGTGGTGCGTCTCTACCAAGTATGTCTCTTGATCAAGCAGCTGTGTGACGACCTACACGTACTAATTCTGTTAGACGGACGGCCGTGCCTTAGCTTTATGGTTTAAGTTTTTGGGAAATAGTTAGACAACTATTTCGTGTTTACATTTAGTAAATACTTGGTAATCATTTTCCTTCCCAAAGATGGGGGATTTAATACATGTGTGTTCGTAATATATTATTAAGTCTCACTTAAAATATATTTTATTTCTAACTCCGAAATATAAATATTCTTCTCAAAAATATTATATTTTCTATTACATAAATTTTCCCAAAATAATATATTGACAAAAATACGCGTTAAGTCATGTTTTCTTAAAATGCGTAAGTTACGTTTTAATGATCGAGTGGAAATAATAATTACCGGTGTAACTTATATATTTATCGTAGAGGCGTTCGTATTATTTTGGATCCATTAACATTCGATTAGTATTATTTTTACCCTAAAAATAATACTAGTATTTTCACAAAATAATCATAAACACATATCAAGTGACTTTATGAAAAATATATACTAAATATATATATTTACCAAGTTTTATTTTGTGAAATCCCACCTCCGATGTTTTGTAAATAAAGTCGTGGCGAAATCTATAATTTGAAAACAAGTCGAAAAGTATTTCTAACACTTATAGTGAAAATATTTCTAAGGGTTAGGTTTTTGGAAAATTTCGCCAGAGTTTCCCCTGTAACTGGAGGTGGCCACGCTTTTAAGCGTATCATTTTCTTTTATAAATCTAACCAACAATTTTCTCATTCAATCAAAACAATGCTCAAGGCATCAACTAGTCAATATATATGTAAATCGCAAGAATTACATGAACTTGTAGTTTTCCCAAAAATATGTAGTAAAGCTCCTTACTTTTAGTGTATCTTTATATAAATCCACCCGGTTTCGTAAAAGTCTCGTCTTTAAGGAAATTCCGTCTTTACAACTTCTCGTCATCTTTTTCAAAAATAGTTATTTTGTCGAAAGTGTGTGCTACACAAGTGTTTACACACTTGTGTGTTCTAAAAATCATTCGTGTTAGTGTAAGATCCGTTTTTAGAAAACATGATTTCTTTGATACTTGGTTCTATGAAGATACCGCTTGTAGATACGTAGATCTACTAGTTTTAAACATTATTTCGTAAGAAAAATCATTTTTACACAAGTTCAAGTTTGATGTGTGGTAGAGTTTCATCACTTAACCCTTGTTACACTTAAACAAGCTTTATGTCATAATCCATGATCACGACCAATCCGGGTTAAACGATGATCCGAGCTACCACAACATAGATCGGGACTAAATAACCACACAAATCAAATACTACACGATTTACACAACAACCAAGCTTTTAACCATCACTTTTAGCATTTTTAGTAGACTTTTAAGCTTCAACTTGTATGTTCATGACTTTTAACCGTTACATATCATTTTAACCATCTTAAAATAGTTCGAGAGGGTGATTATAGTAACTTACTACTAGCTCGAGGCTAGGGAAGAATCTAGTCACAAAAAGAGTGGATAAAAGCAACGAGTAGAGGTCCTTTGAGTTCCGAATGCACCAAGCCTCCTCTTACGTGATCCTTAACACTTGAATGGTCTTGAGATGAGGTGATCAAAACCGAAAAAATATGATGGATGTTGAAGGGGGGTTCGGCCGTGAGCTTTCTAGAGAGAGAGAGGGAGTTGTTTTGGGTGTTAAGTGGTGAATGATATGTTAGGCTAATCCTTGATCTTATAGTCATTCCATAAGTGTATTACCCAACGGATTTCATGCTCTCTAGATACTAAACATGAGGATTAAAATAATAATTTGGAGGACAAGGTATGTCCCCCCTCTTAGGGACGGTTGGCTAAGGGGGGGGGGGGGTCTTGGTTCAAATCTAACCAAAATAGTAAGTGTAAAGTTAGGTTAATCTAGTTAGTTAAGTGATTAACCCTGTTAGTAGTGTGTTGTGCCTTATTGCGGGTGTTAGGGTATTCAGGGACCCTAACTGGCTCAGAAAAAGACAAATAATGTTATTGGCAATATTTTCATGTTCCGGGTAAAGTCCGGTTGTTCGGTTGGATAGTAATCCGTTAAAGTGCTTAACAAAGCTTTAAAGTGTCGTTATTATTATTTTTAGTGACACAACTTATTCCTGACACTTTGGAAAGTGTCTAGTAATATTTTTCTCATGTTCTGGCACTTTATTAGTTAGCTAGATGCTGAATTATTATTTAAAGTGCTGAGTTTTGTGCTTAGAGCACGTTTTAGGCACATCCAGTCATTGTAGCTTATTCCTAGAGACGCAGTTCTACAACCCTTGTATCCCTACACTCACCACTAGTGTAGTAAAATATTTCTGGCTCATACAGGCCTTAGAGGCAGTGTCTGCCTGATGCTGGCTTTATCAGCATGTTCAATAGGTTATCCGTTTATAGTGCTACTATGCTTTTTGTGCATCATGTTTGTCACTAAGGTTCAGCATGTAAATAATGTAGTGACGGTAAGTAAAGTATGATGCAGGTATATGCATGTATCGGAAATCAAGTAGCAGTTCATCAGTAATTTCAAACAAGCACAGTAATTAAGCAGTAATTAATTATTAATTAAGTCGTACGGATACCTGGTTTAGTGAGGGTTGTCACATTCTCCCCCCGTTAGAAAAATTTCGTCCCGAAATTTTAAGTTCTGCTTGTAGATGCAGGGTTCTAAGGAAATAGGTGGGGGTATTTCTCTTTCATCCGGTCCTCACGCTCCCAGGTGTATTCAGGACCCTGTCTGGCATTCCAACGAACCTTGACGAGCTTGACACTGCTCCGGCGGGTCTTGTTTACTTTCCAATCCGTAACCTCAACCGGTTCTTCAACGAAATGGAGCGTGTCGTCAACATGAATCTCGTCGATGGGAATGGCAATGGTATCTTGAGTTGGACTTTTCTTCAGGTTGGATACATGAAATGTATCGTGAACTGAATGGAGTTCAGCAGGTAAGTCCAGCTTGTATGCTACTAGTCCTATTCTTTCCAAAACTCTGAAAGGACCAATGTAGCGCGGATTTAACTTTCCACGCTTTCCGAAGCGTGCCACACCCTTCCAGGGTGAAACTTTCAATAAAACCATATCTCCAACTTGGAATTCCAAATGTTTCCGGTTTGGATCTGCATAGGCTTTCTGCCTGTGGCGAGCTGCTTCGATGCGTTTTCGAATCTGCGCAATCTTGTATGTCGTCTCTTGGACGATCTCGGGACCAACAAGCTGTCTATCACCTGCGTCAGCCCAACATAGGGGTGATCGACACTTGCGTCCGTAAAGAGCTTCGAATGGCGCGGCACCAATACTGGTGTGGTAGCTGTTGTTGTATGAAAATTCGACCAGTGGCAAATGCTTATCCCAGCTACCGCCCAAATCCATTACACATGCTCTCAGCATATCTTCTAACGTCTGAATCGTTCGCTCGCTTTGACCGTCAGTTTGCGGATGAAACGCAGTGCTCAGATTTAATTGTGAGCCAAAAGCTTCTTGGAAGGATTGCCATATCCTTGACACAAACCTTCCGTCTCTATCAGAGATGATCGAGAGAGGCACTCCATGACGTGCGACGATCTCTCTTATGTAAATTTCAGCCAATTTGCTAGTGTTATCCTTCTCTTTGATTGGCAGAAAGTGTGCGGACTTCGTTAATCGATCCACTATTACCCAAATAGTGTCATGACCTCTTGGCGTTCTTGGCAACTTTGTAATAAAATCCATGGAGATTTGTTCCCATTTCCACTTGGGAATCTCAGGTTGTTGCAGAAGTCCTGAGGGCTTCTGGTATTCCGCTTTCACCTTAGCACACGTTAGACACTTGCTCACATAAACAGCAACATCGCCTTTCATCCTAGGCCACCAATAGTAATCCTTGAGATCTTGGTACATCTTATCCGCTCCTGGATGGATAGAGTACCGAGATTTGTGAGCTTCATCAAAAATAACCTTCCTTAAACCACCAAACAGAGGAACCCAAATCCTTTTCTCAAAACATAACGTTCCTTCCTCGTTTGGCACCAAAAGCTTCTCCATCCCACGGAGGTATTCTTCTTCAAGGTTTCCTTCCTTGAGAGCTTCTTTCTGCGCGGCACGAATGCGCAAGGAAAGATCGGTTCGAATAATCATTTCTAAAGCCCTAACCCTTATGGGCTTGATCCTCTCCTTTCGACTTAGGGCATCGGCGAGCACATTCGCCTTCCCTGGGTGGTACTTTATCTCGCATTCGTAATAATTCAACAACTCAACCCATCGTCTCTGCCTCATATTCAGCTCCTTCTGATTGAATATGTGCTGTAGGCTCTTGTGATCTGTGAAGATTGTACATTTCGTACCATAAAGGTAGTGTCTCCAGATCTTTAATGCAAAAACCACTGCGCCAAATTCCAAATCATGTGTGGTATAGTTCTTTTCGTGCACTTTCAATTGACGTGATGCGTAAGCAATAACCTTCTGGCGTTGCATCAACACGCAACCCAATCCTTGACGTGAGGCGTCACAGTATACCCTGAAATCGTCAGTACCTTCCGGTAGTGCTAGGATTGGCGCATTGCAGAGCTTATCCTTCAACAGCTGAAACGCTTCTTCCTGTTTGATTCCCCAATCAAACTCCTTATCTTTCTGGGTGAGGAGCGTCAATGGTTGAGTGATCTTCGAAAAGTCCTCAATGAACCTTCGATAGTAGCCAGCCAAACCCAAGAATTGGCGAATCTCGGTTGGCGTCTTTGGCGTTTCCCAATTCTTGATCGCTTCGATCTTGGTTGGATCCACATGGATTCCATCTCCATTTACCACATGTCCAAGGAATTGGACTTCACGTAGCCAAAATTCTCACTTTGAGAATTTGGCATACAACTGTTCTTTCTTCAGCAGCTCCAAAATAGCTCTTAGATGCTGTTCGTGCTCAGCCTTTGTCCTCGAATAAATCAAGATATCATCGATGAACACTATCACGAACTTATCCAAGTACGGCTTGCAAACTCTATTCATCAAATCCATAAAGACTGCAGGTGCGTTTGTCAACCCAAACGGCATAACAAGGAACTCGTAGTGTCCATAACGAGTTTTGAAGGCTGTCTTCGGGATACTTTCCTCTTGTATCCTTAGCTGATGGTATCCAGATCACAAATCGATCTTTGAGTAAAAGCTTGAACCTTGCAGTTGATCAAACAGATCATCAATTCTTGGCAGAGGATATCTATTCTTGATCGTCAGCTTGTTCAGCTCCCGGTAGTCGATGCACATACGAAAACTACCGTCCTTCTTCTTGACAAACAGGACTGGAGCTCCCCAAGGCGAGAAGCTTGGTCGGATAAATCCCTTGTCTAACAACTCTTGAAGTTGTGTCGACAGTTCTTGCATCTCAGACGGAGCAAGTCTATAAGGTGCCTTAGCCACAGGCGCGGCGCCTGGGACTAAGTCGATGTGAAACTCCACTTGCCTCTGAGGTGGCAGTCCAGGAAAGTCCTCCGGGAAGACTTCCGGATACTCCCTCACGACAGGGATGTCTTCGATCTTCGGTTCTGCAGCTTTCTTATCTACAATGTGTGCCAGGAAGGCAGCACATCCTTTCTGCAAACACTTTCGCGCCTTCAGGCAGCTGATAATTCTTAACGGCGTATCACGCTTTTCACCATGAACCACAATTGTTTCTCCATCTTCGGTTGGGATATGAATGACCTTTTCGTGGCAAACAATCTCAGCCTTGTTGCTTGATAACCAATCCATTCCTACTACTACGTCGAAGCTCCCCAGCTGGACTGGTAGTAGATCCAAAGTAAACTCACGCTCTCCCAACTCGATTGCACAACCTCTGATCACTTCATTGGCTTCTACTAACTTCCCATTAGCCAATTCGATTGAGTAGGGAATATCTAACTTACTAGCGGCTAACCCAAGCATATTCTTAAATTCTAACGATACGAAGCTATAGTCGGCACCAGTATCAAATAAAACGGATGCATAGCATTGGTTTACAAGGAACGTACCAGTAAAGATATTGGGATCCTGGCGCGCTTCCCTCGCTTCGATATTGAACACTCTTCCACGGGCTTGGTTCAACTCTGGGCAGTTCCTCTTAAAGTGCCCGATGTCACCACAGTTAAAGCATCCAGGTCTTTGCCCGTTTCCACCTCCATTTCCAGCTTGGTTATTCCTTTGGTTATGATTCACAGTGCCCGCTTGATTCACATTGTTGCCTCGATTCCCATTACCTCCATTGTTTCCTTGTGGGCGATTTCCAATTCCACCCCGGTTATTGTTTCTGTTTCCAAATCCTCCTTGGCCTCCCTGACCAACAGTGGCCCAACAAGAATCCTTCAAGTGGCCAGGTTTCCCACACGCTTCACATACCTTCAAACCACATCGGCCAGAATGGTGACGCTGGCAGGTGTTGCACTTGGGCTGGGTGCCCGTATATCCCTTTCCTTTCTTTCCACCACCAGCTGTAACCTGAGCTGGCGCGTTTGGCTCTCCTTTCTTACCCCTAGTGCCTTGTTTAAAGTTCGAGAACTTTCGTTTGTTACCTCCGGATGACTCGACGTGAGTCTCTTTCTTCTTTGTCTCGATCTCATCGAACTTGTTCAGGCGGATAGCCTCCTCAGTGAGAGCCACGCTCAAATCGATTGCCTCAGTAATTGTTGCAGGCTTGGAGGAGGTCACCATGCTTATGATTTGAGGAGCTAATCCCCAAATGAAGCGTTCAATCCGCTTGAATTCTGGAGTGACCATATAGGGTACCACATGCGACAGGTCGTGAAACCTCTGAACATATTCCGCGATCTTCGGACCTTCCATCTTCAAATGCCAGAACTCAGTTTCCAATCTTTGGATTTCAGCGCGAGAACAATACTTCTTTCTCCTCAACTCCTTTAACTCAGCCCAGGTCAATGCGTAAGCAGCGGCTTCACCAAGAGTTTGCATTTGTAAGATCCACCAGGACAGGGCTCCGCCCAAGAATAGCCCAGAAATGTAGGTAACTTGCTGGTCTGGAGCGCACTTGCTCATTCGGAGAAAAGAGTCTGTTTTCTCGGCCCATCTTACAAGAGCAACAGCACCCACAGTGTCGTCGAAGTTTACGGGCTTGCAGTCTAAGAACTGCTTGTAAGTGAACCCATGTGGTGGATTGTTATCGTCGTTATTGTTAGAATTACTTCCGCTAGTTCCTCCTTGTGAGGCTGCGTACTGTGCAACGGCGGCAACGATGATTTGTTGAAGTCCTGCCTCGTTGGCAGGCATGCGCGGATCGCATTTTGGGTGGCATCTTCTAAAAGATGGTTCACGTTGGTCAGGTGATAATAAGTAAAGTGTACGTATGTAATATCAACACATAACATCTCATGTTATAAATAAATCACCCATATCGATAGCCTCTGTAATGGTTGAGGGCTTCGAGGTAGTAACCATACCCCTGATCTGGGGTGCAAGTGTCCAAATGAATCGTTCAATCCTTTTGAACTCCGGTTTGACTAAGTAGGGGACGACCCTAGACAAGTCGTGAGATTGCTAGACGTATTCAGGAATCTTTGGTCCGTCCATTTTCAATTCCAGAACTCCGCGTCAAGCTTCTGGATTCCAACCCTAGAATGGTATTTCTTCTCCATCATTCCTTTGAGCTCATCCCAGCTCAGTGCATAAGCAGCATCTGTGCCTAGGGTCTGAACCTGAAAGTTCCATCATGAGAGTGTGTCATCTAGAAATAACCCCGAGGTATAGGTAACATTCTGTTGGGGTGAACCGTTACTCATTCTTAGAATGGAGTCAATCTTTTCGGACCAACGAACAAATGCCACGGCGTCTCCTGTTTCGTCAAAGTTCAAAGGCTTGCAGTTCAGGAACTGCTTATAAGTGCAGCCAGTTGGAGGGTTATTTCCAGTAATGCTATCTCTGTGCTTAGAACGGAGGGCTTCATGTTGTGCATTTGCCTGTGAGATGCGTTTTTGCAGCTCGACCTCTGTCCTTGGCAGTGTACTGGTGTCTGTGACACGTCTGGGTGGCATTCCCTTCTGTCAAAGTGGTATAAAGCGGGCTAGACAACATTTCAATTGTCTATGAGATACACAGCACCATAAGCCATCATGTAATCACCCCATTTTTACACGTAAATATACTCATGGTATGAGTAGGGAAATAAATTTCTGAGCCTTCACATAGGCTTGCCAATTTGGCTTGTTGCTTGTAATAGAATGAACTCGAGGCTACATCGCCTTGCCTTGGTCATTCGTGTTTTAGATATTTCCTGCTACATTGGTTTTCATTAGCTTGACCCGCAGAGTCCACCAGGATTTCTGTGCACTACAAGTCGTTATTACGTGGGCCCCCGTAATAATAAATTGTCTTGCACAGTTACCCCAAATTTTCTCTCGTCCAAGCAGATGATCAATCAAGGAGCAACAGCAGGTGCATCGGCATGAACAGGGTCATGCTCCAATGCGGGGTCAGGAGCAATGCCTGGCTCAGGGGCCACAGTCGGCTCCGGATCATCAAACTCCATCTCAAAATCAGCTGGATCAACAAACACAGGGGTTACAGGATCCCCCAAGGGCTGGTCTAAGTGTATGAACTCAATGTCATGGTCTGGATCAAAACCAGGTGGAAACACAGGATCATCCTCAATATCGTGATCAAACTCAAAGCTGTGTGCGGAAACCGGTGCAGCTGATGACGCCATATCAGGGTCGGCGTCGTGTGAGTGGTACTGCACTCCTTGTATATGCGAAGATGCGGACGCCACAGACTCAAATGAGTTTGGGACAGGTGAATGAGCATGAGCCTCCTCTGCAGGATCGTCAGCAAGCAGTAGGCTACCACCAGCAGCGATAGGGCCTCGCCTTCAAGTGGGTCCTCCTCTAATAGTTCGACGTCGTCGTCAGAGGCAACGTCGGGGGGCATATGAACGATGGGATAAGCGGCAAGGGGCACAGGAGCAGGGATCACCGCGAGTGGCAAATCCCCAACAAGATGGCCATCAGCAGGCTCTGCTACGACATCAGGCAGCGCAAAGGGCTGAAAGTCGTCATCGTCTGTGCTGGTAGTATCGGAAATGTACACCTCGTGCTCCGATGAAACTATGTCGCCTGATACTATGGCCATGGGATCTGTAGTGTCCGCCTTTCCAGTATCTGATGAAGGCATGACGTTTTGTAATACAAACACACATATGCACAAATAATCAATCATATAGTCAGATAAACATATTAGTCACCAAGTAAGCAATCAAATAATTCTCCTAGTCCCACTAGCCTCCCAGCCTCTCAGACTGCTTTTCCTAGTCCCACTAGCCAATTCTCCTAGTCCCACTAGTCAATTATCCTAGTCCCACTAGCCAATTCTCCTAGTCCTACTAGCCAATTACCTCGATCTCCCAGACCGAGCCTCGGCCTTCCAGACCGAGCCTCAGCCTTTCCAGACTGAGCCTATAAATAATAAATAAAATGTGCTCAACATTTGTTTGTAAAAACGTTTTGGATCTGGACTTAAGTGGTATGCAGTAAAAAATGTTTTCGTGAGGGCCCTAGTGATCATAGTCTAGACTCGAGAAGGAATCCTAGTTCGCTATGATCAGAGCTCTGATACCAAGCTGTCACACCCTGGCTTTGCGGAAGCGTGGTTAATTTGGTGTGACTTCTTAATACCATAGCTTAACCATAACAAAGCTATATGAAATAAAAACATGCAAGATCATCCATTAGATTAAGTTTTAAAAACCAAATACAATAACATTGTCTCAACGGAAACACATCCTAACGACATTGTTCAACAAACACAAGCATCAACATGACATAAACACAGTTTAAGGACTGTGACTTGTCCAGGAAAGAGTCACATTCCCCAAACCCGGATGACCTCGTAACTAGTGCAGCGTGAAAACGTGTCATACCGCGCCAGATCCTTTAATTCCCTGAAATACATGTAAGTTGAAAAATCAACAATAATGTTGAGCGAGTTCATGTGTAAGTGAGTAAATAAACCTTTGTATATATAAAAATCCCTGGTATGTAGCAATGAGGAAAAAGAGATCACCAATGGTTGGCAAGGCCATTGATATGTGTGAAGTGCAAGTAGGAAGACTCAAACCTAGCAGATTTCGCGATGGGTACAAAGTCACCCCAAGGTCCGTTCTGTTTGGGCCTGGGGTTGGGCTCGCTACACCCAGATAGATCTACCGCTTACGTCCCTCGGTCCTACAATGAGGATTAATGGCCTCCAGTTCCTGCCTACCCACTCACATGATCTAAGTAGTAAACCTCCTTACGCTAACCATACCATGTATAAAGTACTTGTAATCAAAGTAACATGTATTTCACCCCCGCAGTTTAGAAAACTGAAAACAGTTAAGAGAAAAGGGGGACATGAACTCACAGTGGTGCGTCTCTACCAAGTATGTCTCCTGATCAAGCAGCTGTGTGACGACCTACACGTACTAATTCTATTAGACGGACGGCCGTGCCTTAGCTTTATGGTTTAAGTTTTTGGGAAATAGTTAGACAACTATTTCGTGTTTACATTTAGTAAATACTTGGTAATCATTTTCCTTCCCAAAGATGGGGGATTTAATACATGTGTGTTCGTAATATATTATTAAGTCTCACTTAAAATATATTTTATTTCTAACTCCAAAATATAAATATTCTTCTCAAAAATATTATATTTTCTATTACATAAATTTTCCCAAAATAATATCTTGACAAAAATACGCGTTAAGTCATGTTTTCTTAAAATGCGTAAGTTACGTTTTAATGATCGAGTGGTAATAATAATTACCGTTGTAACTTATATATTTATCGTAGAGGCGTTCGTATTATTTTGGATCCATTAACATTCGATTAGTATTATTTTTACCCTAAAAATAATACTAGTATTTTCACAAAATAATCATAAACACATATCAAGTGACTTTATGAAAAATATATACTAAATATATATATTTACCAAGTTTTATTTTGTGAAATCCCACCTCCGATGTTTTGTAAATAAAGTCATGACGAAATCTATAATTTGAAAACAAGTCGAAAAGTATTTCTAACACTTATAGTGAAAATATTTCTAAGGGTTAGGTTTTTGGAAAATTTCGTCAGAGTTTCCCCTGTAACTGGAGGTGGCCACGCTTTTAAGCGTATCATTTTCTTTTATAAATCTAACCAACAATTTTCTCATTCAATCAAAACAATGCTCAAGGCATCAACTAGTCAATATATATGTAAATCGCAAGAATTACATGAACTTGTAGTTTTCCCAAAAATATGTAGTAAAGCTCCTTACTTTTAGTGTATCTTTATATAAATCCACCCGGTTTCGTAAAAGTCTCGTCTTTAAGGAAATTCCGTCTTTACAACTTCTCGTCATCTTTTTCAAAAATAGTTATTTTGTCGAAAGTGTGTGCTACACAAGTGTTTACACACTTGTGTGTTCTAAAAATCATTCGTGTTAGTGTAAGATCCGTTTTTAGAAAACATGATTTCTTTGATACTTGGTTCTATGAAGATACCGCTTGTAGATACGTAGATCTACTAGTTTTAAACATTATTTCGTAAGAAAAATCATTTTTACACAAGTTCAAGTTTGATGTGTGGTAGAGTTTCATCACTTAACCCTTGTTACACTTAAACAAGCTTTATGTCATAATCCATGATCACGACCAATCCGGGTTAAACGATGATCCGAGCTACCACAACATAGATCGGGACTAAATAACCACACAAATCAAATACTACAAGATTTACACAACAACCAAGCTTTTAACCATCACTTTTAGCATTTTTAGTAGACTTTTAAGCTTCAACTTGTATGTTCATGACTTTTAACCGTTACATATCATTTTAACCATCTTAAAATAGTTCGAGAGGGTGATTATAGCAACTTACTACTAGCTCGAGGCTAGGGAAGAATCTAGTCACAAAAAGAGTGGATAAAAGCAACGAGTAGAGGTCCTTTGAGTTCCGAATGCACCAAGCCTCCTCTTACGTGATCCTTAACACTTGAATGGTCTTGAGATGAGGTGATCAAAACCGAAAAAATATGATGGATGTTGAAGGGGGGTTCGGCCGTGAGCTTTCTAGAGAGAGAGAGGGAGTTGTTTTGGGTGTTAAGTGGTGAATGATATGTTAGGCTAATCCTTGATCTTATAGTCATTCCATAAGTGTATTACCCAACGGATTTCATGCTCTCTAGATACTAAACATGAGGATTAAAATAATAATTTGGAGGACAAGGTATGTCCCCCCTCTTAGGGACGGTTGGTTAAGGGGGGGGGGGGGTCTTGGTTCAAATCTAACCAAAATAGTAAGTGTAAAGTTAGGTTAATCTAGTTAGTTAAGTGATTAACCCGGTTAGTAGTGTGTTGTGCCTTATTGCGGGTGTTAGGGTATTCAGGGACCCTAACTGGCTCAGAAAAAGACAAATAATGTTATTGGCAATATTTTCATGTTCCGGGTAAAGTCCGGTTGTTCGGTTGGATAGTAATCCGTTAAAGTGCTTAACAAAGCTTTAAAGTGTCGTTATTATTATTTTTAGTGACACAACTTATTCCTGACACTTTGGAAAGTGTCTAGTAATATTTTTCTCATGTTCTGGCACTTTATTAGTTAGCTAGATGCTGAATTATTATTTAAAGTGCTGAGTTTTGTGCTTAGAGCACGTTTTAGGCACATCCAGTCATTGTAGCTTATTCCTAGAGACGCAGTTCTACAACCCTTGTATCCCTACACTCACCACTAGTGTAGTAAAATATTTCTGGCTCATACAGGCCTTAGAGGCAGTGTCTACCTGATGCTGGCTTTATCAGCATGTTTAATAGGTTATCCGTTTATAGTGCTACTGTGCTTTTTGTGCATCATGTTTGTCACTAAGGTTCAGCATGTAAATAATGTAGTGACTGTAAGTAAAGTATGATGCAGGTATATGCATGTATCGGAAATCAAGTAGCAGTTCATCAGTAATTTCAAACAAGCACAGTAATTAAGCAGTAATTAATTATTAATTAAGTCGTATGGATACCTGGTTTAGTGAGGGTTGTCACAGGCTGTTATGTTATATGTTTCGGATTGTTAATCATATGATGATGTTCTAGCCAATCGAATAAGTATGGTGATGTTAATCGGTTAGCATGTCATGTTCTCGGATTGTTTGCATAATGATTAGGATAGAAGGTATGTAATCAGCTGTGATATATACTACGATTAGAACGAATTATTGTGTTGTCATAATCGGAAGTATGTTAGTGAATCGAGATCCATGTTAATATGTTTATGTGTTGATAGGTTGTTGTTCATAATGATGATGTTAGGGTTTATGTGAATCAATTGTTAAAAATAATGATTTGATCGATTTCTGTTTGATATGGAAGTTGTTAGCATTTATTAATAAATTGTGAATTTGGAAACCATTGAATAATTGTAACTGAATGTCATAATATTCGGATATTTTAAACCATTTGCACAAGACTCCTGGTCGCACAAGGAGTCCAGTCGCACAAAAGGTCCCCAGTCGCACAAGGACAATTGTGTCGCACAAGAATTGTTTGTCTGTTTGTATTTGGGCCGTATGTTTATATATTGGGCTGGATAACAAGACTGGTCGCACAAGATGCATGGATCGCACAAGATGGACTATTTAATGATATGTTGGGCCGTGTGTATGTACACCGATGTATTTGGGCTTTTTGGTTTGTGGGCCGGGTATTGTTGGGTTTCAACGGGTGAATCGCACAAGGCTTATTGACTTGTGCGAGCCCAATCTATTAAATCGTACAAGTGATTAATATGTTATGAAGTTGACTGCTAATGTATTATACGTGTTTGCCATGATCAATGCGTGTTAATAACCTGTTAGACTATGTGTAATCATACGTGCTTTACTTGAACCTAAACCTGACATGTATGATAACCATGTTAGGACGTGGTTGACCACTAGCATCTAGACTTGACCTTTCTGTGTATCTGCCGAGCAAACCAAGGTGAGTTCACACTCTACAAAGCATGGGATTCCCAGGGGTTGGGAATGGGGTTAAGGAATATGGATTCCTCGTCCTTTCTTGGGTAGGACAGTACTAGTTTAGGAATGTAATTCCTCGTCCTTACGGACAGATAACTTTTACTAGACCAAAACTCTATCACGAAGTCCCTCCTTTTTATATCGACTTAATCGCCGGGCCAATGGCGAGCGGGTCATTAGTTAGATAGTGCTATTTAGGTTTGACAAGCCTCACACCTTGCCGCAGAGGACGGGCGTGAACTAATGGATCTGGGCACGTCAATGATGATAGACATTGACAGGTCAGGGCACTTAAACATGACTACAGTCAGCAGTCGATATGGTAACGAGTCTAGTGTATACATGGGGTAGCCCCCACGGCCGAAATGCCAGATAACTATCATGGGGTAGCCCCCACGGCTGGATTGCCAGAGTTAATGGGTTAAACAAATCACGTTTTTCAACTATGGGGTAACCTCCACGGCAGGGATGCCAGTTAAAGGAACTGTTTTGGAATAACTTAAAACGAACACCCAATTGTGAACTCGCTCAACATTATTGTTGACTCGTTACTACATGCTTTGCAGGTCAATAGGTAATTAGCTGGAGCTTGCATAGGGAGTGTCGTTGTGGGACATGGACAGCTGTGTGCCATGTTAAACCTTTGGATATTTAAACTTATGTTTTGGTTTTAAACATTATGCTTCCGCTCATAACTTAAACTATGTTTGTTTTGGACACTAATTGTGTTGGTTGGACTTTTACAAATAATTACTTGCTTGTTCAATATGATTAGTGGTTTGATCCTGGTCGGTCACGCCTCCAAGCGGTGATACTCCGCGTGTGGATTTTGGGGGTGTGACATTAAATAATTCTGGGAACAATGTATAAAACGGAGCCTGGTCGGCCCAACTGTCCAACCAAAACTGAATATTTCTGCCATTAGCCAGTACCGCGGACGAAGCCGATTTTAGATCAATGTTCGCATTAAGCAATATGTGTCGAATACTACAAATATTTTTCCACGGGCCAGCAACTGAATTTTTAACCGGGATGTCGTTCCACACTCTTGAATTATGATGGATAGCCCAAATTACCCTTCTCCACAACCCATTTTTTTCCGTTTTAAATCTTCACCACCATTTTGCCAACATCGCTAGGTTTGCATCCCTGAGAGAACCAAAACCCAGCCCCCCGAATCTATAGGTGCTATTGTTTTTTCCCACGCAACCCAATTCATCCTAGCCTTTTCCTCCGAGCCACCCCAAAAAAAGACTCTTCTAATTCTATCCAAAGATTCAAGAACTTTAATCGGGGCTTTAAAGAGAGAAAAGTAGTATGTAGGTAGAGAATTCAACACCGATTTGATTAATGTTATTCTTCCGCCATAGGAGAGGGTTTTAGCTTTCCATATTGATAATCTATTTTTAAATATATCAATAACCGATTTCCAGTTTCGAGCTAAATTCATATTCGCCCCAACCAATATACCGAGGTGTTTAAACGGGAACATACCTTGCTTGCACCTCAACCGATTCGCCATCTCTTGAACAACTTGCTCACTTACCCCGACACCAAAAATGCTACATTTGGCGAGATTTACTTTTAATCCAGAAACTAGATAAAAGCATCTAAGAATTCGGCGAAGATTATTAATATTTGACAAGGACCACTCACCAACAAACATCACATCGTCCGCGTAGATCAAATGAGATAGATATGGACCAGCATTAGTGACTTTAATCCCTTTGAACAACCCCGTGGATTCAGCTGCTTTCATAATACCCGATAATGCCTCCATGGCCATAACGAAAAGAAATGGTGACAAAGGATCTCCCTGACGAAGCCCACGGGTATATTCAAACTCCCTAGTTGGTGAACCATTGACAAGAACCGAGGATTTAGCGGACCGTAGAGTAGCCATTACCCAATCACGCCACCTACTAGGAAAGTTCATTTGAATCATTATCGAGTCTAGAAACGCCCAATTGACCGAGTCGTACGCCTTTCTGATATCGACTTTGAAGAACATACCACACCGCTTGTACCTTTTTAACCAGCTCAAAATTTCGTTTAGCACAAGTGGCCCATCCATAATATTCCTCCCAGCCAAGAAAGCCGATTGATGTTCAGAAATTAAGCGCCCAAAAACCCCTTTCAGCCTATTAACAAGAACTTTAGATATTACTTTATTTATCACCCCAATTAGACTGATAGGCCGAAAATCCACAGGATCAACTGGGTCCTTAACCTTTGGAATCAAGGCAATGAAGGAAGAAGTACAACATTTATTAAGCGAGCCCTCCTCATAAAAACGGTTGAAAAGTTTTATAAAATCAACCCGAAGACCTGACCAACACTTTTTGATGAATTTAAAATTAAATCCATCCGGCCCCGGGGCCCGATCACCATCACATTCCCAGATAGCTGCTTTAATTTCCTCCACTGTAAAAGGACCTACCAGCGTTGTTGCCTCATCGTCAGAAAGGGAAGCCAGGTTAGGGCACACTAACATCGGCCTACTAGGCATAGGCTCGGAAAACTGATGTTTGAAGAACCCAAACAGTGATTCCTTAATAGACAACGGATTCGTAACCCAAACGCCGTCAATCATTAATCCATTCAGCCGGTTCGTACGGATGTTGGAATTGATAATCTGATGAAAGAAAGAAGAGTTCTCATCCCCTTCTAATGCCCACCTAGCTCTGGATTTTTGCCACAAATCTAAATGTTTCAACCGATCAAACTCAGCCATAAAATGCCTGCACTCCACTCTCTCAGCCAGTTCATCATCCGAAAGCAGTCTTTCCTCGGCCAAATTTTCAATAAGAGCCAACCTACTCTTTTTTCCCCCATAAACACCTTCCTTGTTTACCTTTTCCACTTTAATCCAGAACTTTATTCGATTTTTTTAGCCACCTAAGTTTAATAGCTAAAGCAAGATCCTCCGGGCCAGAGAATGAAAAAGTACCGCAGATTTGTAGCAAATAATTAAGGAAACCAGGGAACTTGAACCATGAATTAAAGAACCTGAACGGCATGTGTCCGAAGTCAGACTGGACAGTAGATAAGATGATAGGTCGATGATCAGACACTACTCTGTCAACTGCCGTCACCGAAGCCGTTGGCCACCTTTCCATAAAACCTAGACACACCAGAAATCGATCCAACTTACTCAGTTTTTTCCCATTATCAGATATGTAAGTGAAGTTCCGTCCTCCCATATTATACTATGTTAAGCCAGCCGAAAGGATGAAATGGTTAAACGCTGTCACACCCCCAAAATCCACCATGCGGAGTACCACCGCTTGGAGGCGTGACGTGACCAGGATCGAGCCACCAATCATATTGAACATCGTAATTAAGTAAATAAGACCAACCACAATACGATTGGTGACCAAAGCTAGTTAACCATGTTTAGTTTAAACAGCGGAAGCATAAAAGTAAATCCAAAAGCATAAGTCCATAGTTTATAAGTTAAAGTTCAAAACGCAAGTTTAATAAGTTTATGAGGATTTAAATAATAAGCACGGAACATAACAGTCCGTACACCACAACGACTCCTTCCTCGTGCAAGCTCCAAGCATTTAACGACCTGTAAGGCATGTAACAACGAGTCAACAACAAAGTTGAGTGAGTTCACGTTTGGTTGTTTAGTTTTTAAGTTGTTTCTGAAAAACGTGGTTTGACTTTCGTTGGCTTAATTGCCGTAGGGGTTACCCCATAGTTGAAAGTATGTTTAACCATTTCCTTTTTCTTTACCCAATCCATAACCATGATCAGTGGGGGTTTTCCCCGTTTGAACTACTAGACGGTATGATATCGACTGCTACGCAAATAAGTTGTGCCCTATATCAGTGTCTATCATCACTGACAATCTGCCATAGTCCATTAGTACACGCCCGTCCGACTGGCACGGTGTGAGGTTTGTTAAACCTAATAGCGCTATTAACTAATGACCCGCTCGCCATAGCCTCGGCGATTAAGTCGATACAAAAAGGGAGGGACTTCGCTGATAGAGTTCTAGTCTAGTAAGTCTAACACGTCCCAACAGGACGAGGAATTTACATTCCTGGACACGTCTCAAAGGACGAGGAATCCTTATTCCTGTACCCATTCCCATTCCCACCGGGAATTTACCATGCTTTGTAGAAAAGTGTGAACTCACCTCGGTTTGCTCGGTTAGATTCTCAATATAGCTAACAGTCAAGGTCGGTCAATCACGTCCTAGTATGATTTACCAGTTAGTCATTTAGTGGCTTTCAAATAGAACACAAAGTTCCTACACGTATCTATCACACAACATGCATCATTTTAGCGATTTATGCCCATCTAAGTTTCCCATCCATTCCCCACTCAAAATCAAACATACGATAATGCACATAACATATATAACATGTTAGATCATTCCCAGATAGCATACTCGACATTTAGACACGCGAGTCACAACTTATGTCATTTCAGCATTTATATTCAATACCGGCTGTTTTCGGACATTTTAATAAAATGGTTAAATTATTCCAAAAATTCCCAAATTTTTACAGGATGTCTTAATCGTTCCATATTTTATTTTGTAAAAATATCGGGGTCCGGTTCATTACCAATATTTTATAAAAATTTATATTTCGGACTGAACTCAGATTTGTGTATTTCTGACCACAGTCCACGGAACAATTTATTAAAAATTCATCGAGTGTCCGATTCACGAAATTCCAGCGGGGTAATTACAAATGCATCGGTTTTCATCTACTGTACAAATTTCATGGTCCGATTCATCACAAAACTCAGGTTATGACTGAAAGTATGACACCCATTTATTGCTGTCAAAATTCAGCTTAAGTTGCTGTTACAAATTAACACTTTAAAAATAGTAAACGAAGTCCAAAAATTACGATTCCGGTGCCATTAGAACCGTATTTCATAATAACATATTCTAGATTCAAAATATCGGTTTTTCGTTGAGTTTAAGACCTGTTTACAGCCAACTGAAGTTGGCTGTAAAAGTTGGACAGATTCTGATTTTCAGTGTTTAACCTTCTAAATCGTGTTCGATCGATTCCGTTAACAAGTTTAGTGACCACAACAACATGACACATTAATATTAATCAGTAAAACATCAGATAATCAACCAATAATCATAATCACACAAGATCTACATGATTTACACACATAACTTCTCTTTATCCACACTTTAACACATTATGTTCAAGACTTGTTCATGAGCATTAAAGTTTCTTAACTTTTTATCATTCTAACATCTATTAACCACTTAAATAACATAAAGAATGAACGGATCTAAGTTCTTACCACTGGCTTAAGGCTAGGGAAGTTCGAGTGTAGAAAAGTGATGGTTAATAGCGAATGGAGAAGGTCCTTCCACTTCCGAGAGCACCAAGCTTCGTTGTATGATCTCTTGCTTCTATGGATGTATGAAAAATGGTTAGAACCAAGATTGATGGTGGGTGTATGATGGTTGATGGGGCTGCCGAGAATGGAGATGGAGAGAAGAAGGAGAGAGTTTGTTGGAATGTGATAAATGAAAGAAGATAATGAACTCTTGTGCCTTTATATTATCCAAGTTACACTTTTAACCATTGTATTTTATGCCATCTTGATACTAGACACATGAAATAAAATAATAAAAATTGTGGAGTGTGTCCCCCCATGGGGAACCGATCGGACTAAGGGGGGGGGGGGTTATGGTTTGTTTTCAAATGTATAGTTAGTGATTAGTTAGTTTAGTTAGGTATTGAAACTAGTTATTAGTGTGTAGTGTATTATAACGGGTGTTAGGGTGTTCGGGGACCCTAACTAGCTCAGAAAAATATAAACGATGTGTTTAACAATATTTTCGTGTTCCGGGTAATGTCCGGTTATTCGGTTCGGTGTTGTTCCGTTAAAGTGCTTAATTAATTCGTAACGTGTCCTATGTATATATTTTTGTAACGTTTTTTATTTCTAACACTTAGGAAATCATAACGGACTATTTAATGACTTTTCTGTACATTACTAGTGTGTTAACAGGCGCATGTAAATATAACATAGATATCAGAAAGCAGTTAAGTAATTCCACACAGTCGTCAAGCACTTTCATTATCAATAATAAATTGTACGGAATACATGGAATTTTGAGGGTTGTCACAAACGCGTCCGCATTTCCTTCAACAAATTCTGAATTCATTCTTTCATGGGCATACCGTACTTCATTAAAATCACCCATCATGACCCACCACCCTTGACGAGAGTTTCTAACCCCTACTAACTCCAACCAAACTGACCTCCTAGATACCGCATCATTAGGCGCATAAACATTTACAAAATTGATTCGAGAATTTGATTGGACAAGAGCACCCGAAACAACAATAAAATACCTGTTATAAATAACATCATCACATCTGAACACCGCTGGGCACCAAAGACATGCCAACCCCCCGGATCTGCCCACTGAGTTTACCACTGCTAGCTTGTACTCAGCTCTGCCCCAAAACTGGTTGAACATGAAAGACTCCGAATCCTGTAATTTTGTCTCCTGTATAGCTAGAAAGTGAACCCCATAACTCGTTTTTAGTCCGCGAATCCAGTCTGACTTGCGGGAATTACGCACCCCCCTCAAATTTACAGACAAGCAATTCATGATGAACAATTGTCAACACCTTCCTCCACGACTAGTTTCTCTGCCTCAGACTCGAAACCGTTGAGATTTATGCCGATAATAGAGCCTATACGAATGGTCTCCTCGACCTCCAACCTCAAATTGGATCTCTGATTCTGCTCAGTCTGACCGCAAACTTCCACCGGACCTGGATCCCTCAACTCATCGACACCACCGGTAGCACGAACCTCCTGATTGGGTTCGTCTGGATCTGGGAGATCAGGGGATACCTCTTCTGTCCCAAACTTATCACCAAAAGGGGAATTCAGATCTAATTGAACAGCTGGGGACATATGCGACTGATAAACAGGTCTTTGGGCTGGACCTTGAATAGAACCAAGAGAAGTTGGGCTCCTCTCATCTCTATTCCTTTTTCCTAGATTTGGAACCGGTGTAGGGCCCTCCCCAATGAGCGAATTATTAGGCCCACTACTCTTCTCTCCTGGATTAAAATTATTTGGGCCACAATCCCCAACATTAAAATAATTTTTTGACTTATTTGACTTTACCTCATTCCCACCAAAATTGTTGGGACCATCAGCGACATACACCCCTTCCCCATGCACATTACAAGTTTCCATGCAATCATGAGGACGGCTAGACGTTTGATCTTCTGTAACCTTTTGGACACTCGGCGATCTTTCGGAGTCCACCGGCGACGATTCATTTTCTCCGGCCGGAGAATCTCTCTCCCCGTCCGTCACTGGTTGTGCGTCATTAACATGTGTGATTTCTTCACCAACCGGATTCTGCCAGATTTCACCCTCTTCGACATCGTCCATATCATCCGAAACATCCAACTCCTCAGACACCGATTCCAATTCGGAATCGCTGGAGTCCACCATAGAATCATTATCACAATCAAACAACCACTGTTCACGGGACTCTACAACCCGAACAGGCACGGTCCTCTCATTCCACTTAATAACCACAGATTAATCTATTCTTGTCATGATGGATGTAACAATCTTCATTGATCCGGTTGAATTATCCTCATTCTGCCAAGAGAATGATGACTTTTGAACCACATCACCAAACAGACTACCAATCTTATCAAACAATGGTCCGTCCCGGATAAGAAACGGTACACCGGAAACACTCAGAGTAATCAGGCGACTAGATGGAATATCCTCTCCATTCCATAAGAAAAAACTTAGAAAAAATCTTATGAAATAAGATGGAATGCTTCACCAAAGAATCTCTCGCAGTCACCTTATCCTTACACGTGATCATAAACATAACTCCTCCAATGTATGAAAGACCCACTTCTTCTAACCCTTCGACGGATAATATTCTTCTGATATCACTGATTGATTGTATCACCTTAGCATAGCCAATGATGGCCCGCCCAATACAATGCAATGGGTACAGAGCTCCTTTGCCGTCTACCATGACAACTTTAGCGCCATGACTATTACCTTGATCCTTACCTCTGACAAGATCAGCATAAGACCTCCCATCAAGAACAAAAGATGGTCCAGTAGGGCTGGGACCCGAGGGATGAGGCTTCATAGGGGGCTGACCATCTACCTTATTTCCACCAGTGTTGTTGAGATTGGTATGAGCGTTCCCTTTTGGTCTCCATTCACTCCGGCCATAGCCGTCCGGAGAATAGTTGAACTTATTATGGTCTTTGTCATACTTTGCAAGGGCCACCGTGACTTTCATGCCAAACATCTTAACAGTATTCATCGACACTAACGTCTCCTGCATATGTTCCACCCCCACGTACCGGACAAATCCGAAACATCTCCCCCGAGCATCCCTTTTCCGAGCCACATAGACGTCCGAGATAAAACCGTATGGTTGAAAAGCTCTCCAAAGGATATTCCTATTAACTTTATCCGACAAGTTTTGAATCAGGAACATCCACTCGATTCCATCCCCTCTACTCTTCCTGTTTTTCCGGTATTGAACGTTGTTCCAGGGGCCACCGTTATCGACCTCTCCTTGTCTGTCAATCATCATTGCCTTTTGGACTACCACGGGACAACCGAAGCGGCGAATGGATTATACATAAACCCGATTAGGGAGAAAGGTTAGATCTAGATGAACACTAAGATTCGATCGATTAAACCTCGCGCACTAACCAGATTCAGGCATTCATCGTCGAGCACACTAAGCGTTTTCCGGGCGACGAGAAGAAAGGAAGAGAAGGAGAGCCTGAATGTTAGGCCAGAAACTTACTCAAAGCTACTAGAACTAGTAGTTTTCACATGATTAATCATTTAGAGTTGTAATCAAATATGTGTTAAGTTTACGTTTACGATTATATAAAATGAATGTTTATCTAAACCAAAGACAATATCACTCACGATAGAATCCTCTTCAATTAACTTGTAGATCATAACCTGCTCGCATTTAGTTTTTTAAACTTTATCTGTTACTGTACCACCAACCCCACTGGTTTTTTTGGGTTTAGTTAACTAGCTTGTATTAAGGCTATAAGGGATGGGGGTCGTCTTGGGGCCGTTGTGGGTTGTCTTGGCAAGGCTACACCACCCCCTTGGGGCTCGTCGTGGCATCAACGTCGGGCAAGGGACGAAGCCGACGGTCCTCATTATGCTTCTCTCTTTCTTATCCAACATACACACATATTTTAAAGGGGCTCATCTCCACACCTTAGGCTCATCTCTTTAGGCTCATTTCCCACACCCGCTGATGTGGACGCCTACGTGGCGGATCATCCTCAAAGGACTACCCTTATCCACACCTAATAGCCTAATGTTCCAAATGAGTTTGTATAGAATGTAGCCTCCTCGAATAATATACATCCTTGGAATTTTTGTGTATATTTGCGGTTTGGTACTCTGTTATTTAACTTGTTGTAGTGTTTGAAATTGATGTCAACTAGTTATTCAACGTTTATAAAAAAAACATATTAAACTATTAAAACTAAATAAATGAGTCAACTTAGTCAATGAGTTGGTGGTGGAGAGGTAAGGGAGTGGCGTGGTGTTTCAAGTAACCCAGGTTCAATTACTGCCCCAACCATTTAGTTTTGACGACACCTGGTGATGATGGGAGACTAGACGATTAGGCGGCGATCGCTGGTTCGATCCTTGAACTGAACGGGTTTGGCGGCACCTGGTGATGATGGGAGACTAGGCGATTAGGCGGCGATCGCTAGTTCAATCCTTGAACTGAGCGGGTTTTACCTTACCGCACTGTCGTGCCTTCAGGCAAGTGTTCACGCGTTTCGGCCCTAGGTGAGGGTTTTCTCTGGTTTTTGAGGCGAGTGTATCCCGATGTGCTGAATTTCGACAGTAGCTCGTTTGGAGAATTCGTTGGCCGTTCAGAAGAAAAAAAACGAAACTTACATGAGCGACAATGTGGCCTAATTGTCTCATAAGATAAATGTAATATCGTATTCATATTCAACAAATCCTTGATTATCTCATGATATACTCTTTTGATTTTTCAGTTTGGGGATTATAGGGCTATGAAATGTGATATTTTCTTTGAATTGTGACATGATCGCTTTTATAAGATGTATTTCAATCTTAATTTATGTTAATTGTACGAAATCAACATTGGGATAAATTAAGAATACACTTTGTTAATGGAATGAATTCTGAATGGAATTGAAATGTAGAATTAATTCCTTATGTTGTTTGTTTCAACAAAAGAATGAATTGAAATTGAATCTAAATCGCCGGTTCGCCTCCTACTTTTTTTGATACAAGGCAGCTATTTCACTTTACTTATTATATATTCCAATTCCATTGATAATTATTATCAATGTTGGTGGTCTAATTTCTTTTTGGGTAGGAGACAGTTATTATTTTCTATGTTTTACGTTTCGGTCTAACTTCTTTGAATTAAAACGCCGCAACTTCAGTGTTGGTGGTCGCCGGCTATTAGGGCTGCAAACGAACCGAACGAACACGAACAAGACCTTGTTCGTGTTCGTTTGTTAAGAAATATATGTGTTCGCGAACCGTTCACGAACACTTATCGAACGAGATTTTATGTTCGTGTTCGTTTGTTAATGAAATGAACTTGTTCGTGTTCGTTTGTGTTTGTTTGTTAATTTTAGGCATCGAACGTTGACGAACACAAATTAGCACAAACTAATGTTCATAAACACAAATGGAAACAAACGAACACAAACAATCGTTCTTGGACAGAATATATAATACACCGACACTTATTAGATATTTAATTTGTTGGAATTTTGAAGTATTTAAATAAATATAAAAACTAAAAACACTAATGAAGTATCGAACACAAACGAACACGTTACCGAACGTTCACGAACATAAACGAACGAACAGGACCTTTGTTCATGTTTGTTCATTTAACTAAACGAACAAATTTTTTTGTTCGTGTTTGTTTGTTTAATAAACAAACGAACACAAACGAACTTCCCGCCGAACGATTCACGAACTGTTCGCCGAACGTTTGGTTTGTTTACAGCCCTACCGGCTATTGTGTGACATTGGTGCTATTTAGCACAGTTTTAAGCCCTCACCGAAGCGCGCGCGGGGGGGGGGGGGTAATACTCGTTTAATTAAAGTTACAATATTATTATCACAATCCTTTGATTTACTATGATGAAAACTACATTTTAAATAAACTTCTATTGCATACTTGAGTAGATATTAAACTCCATGATTTTTCTTGTGCCGTATAGAATTATTGCCCTTGCTTCTTTATTCATTTCGATAAATGATGGTGGGTTGGGTGTTGATGGAATGTGGGGTTGGTGAGGTTTATTTTTCTATATATCTCAAGTAAATAACAAGAAAGAGTTTGTTTATTACTTTTCTGGTAATGATTTCTGGTTAATTCAATTTATGTTGCTTGAGTCTATCATATCCATTAAGGCATTGAGACAAAGGAAAAAAAATTGTGAAATAGTAGTTGACCCACACGCAGTCTCTCTATTCTAACGGGGTAGAGGTAAGGCTGTCTATATCTTACCCTCCTCAAACCCTATCTTAGTTTTGGCGCTTTGCTATTGGTGGGATATACTGAGTATATTGATGAGTAGTTGACCCACGCCTGATAGGGTTAGAACAGATTTAGAGGAGAAGAAGCTAAAGAGAAGGATAATTCACCAAATCTGATCTCATTATTCCTTCATACGTTTAAACATAAATGGATATGCAAGTTACAATCATACCCCTTGCATAATAGAAAATAACATAAATACCCTCAAACTAGAAATCAAAGTTAAGATACTAAAAAACATAAATAAATAACGTAACAATACTCCTCCTTAACCCACTTTTTGCCCTCAAAAAGTGATTCAAGGAACTTTGTTTCCATCATCTTCAACCAGCTCATTCGGTGCCGGATCATCATCATCTATCACCTCGAGTATGTAAAGTTGTTTGTTCTTACACTTGTGGCCCGGAACAAACATTTCGGTACACCAAAAACATTCCCCATTTGCCCTTTTTAATTCAAGTTCATCGCTCGTCAAACGCCTCGAGCTAAGCGTTCCTGGTTTACTTGGCGACACGTTTGGAGTTGGTAGCAATGGAAGTTTTGAAGCGTTAACCGGAGGTGTTATTTTGACATCTTCGGGTTGCAGCCCATCCTCCACAGCGTTGAAACGCTTCATCAAGCATGTGTTGTTGATAGTTTGAATTCTTGCTAACCCATACGCCTCACGTAGTGTTTGAGGCTTGAACATCTTTACCGGCCCTTTTATTTTCGGCTTCAAACCCTTCAAATATAGGCTAACGGCATAAGGTTCGCTAACGGTAACCTTGTTAAGCAAGCGATCGAAACCTTAATTATATTCTTGTAGACCCTTGGCGTCATCAATAAGTTGAACGAGAGATGCAATCTCTTCCATAGGGTCTTCAAACATTGCATTCAAAAAACGACTAGATGTTGCACTAACATAATCTGCCCATGGAAAGTTCATCACTGTTACCCCTCTTACTTTCATAAAGGACCGGTGCCATTGTATGGCTTCTCCGTCGAGGTGAACAACTGCACATCTCAGCTTGAGGTTATCCGGAGTTTCATCAAGTGCTAAAAAGTGTTCGCAGCGATATATCCATCCGTCCACATCTTCATCTGAAAACCGAGGAAACTCAACCTTCCCGACCCGTATAGGCCGAGTACCCGTCCGCGAATCATCGCTAAACAACCCCTTATCAGGGCCGCCTCCGCCACCGCTAAAACTGCCACCGCTTGAATGCTCCTTGAGTTCTCGTAAGATCTCTTCTTGTTGTTTCATCGACTGTTCTTGTTGTTTCAACATGGTGGCTAGGGTTTCTTGGAGATTTGAGATTGCCTTGCCATGTTCCTTGAGAGTGCTGTCAATTTCTTGATTGCGAGTGTTAGTCATAGTAATCGAAAGTAATTCCGACGGGAGATCGGAGCGGCTCTGATACCCTTGATAGGGTTAGAACAGATTTAGAGGAGAAGAAGCTAAAGAGAAGGATAATTCACCAAATCTGATCTCATTATTCCTTCATACGTTTAAACATAAATAGATATGCAAGTTACAGTCATACCCCTTGCATAATAGAAAATAACAGAAATACCCTCAAACTAGAAATCAAAGTTAAGATACTAAAAAACATAAATAAATAACGTAACAATGCCAAACCTTCAATAGCAACATAACAACACCAACATATCCAAAGCCACTTGTTGGTAAGGATTAATAATCACCATTTGCTAGTACTTCATTGTTCTAATAAAGGGGTTCTTTGTTGCAACATTTTATATATATAATCGCCACAGGTTATATATGTGATTGCCTTGTGTTTCGAACTACACAGACTATAGTTAGCACAGTCACGAGTGAAACTATATATATGACGTCTCAAGAATTATAAGCGAAGGTAAAGAACGATATTAAGTGTGTGTAAGCAACCATTTGTATATGCTTACGTGTCAAGAGAGATTTGTTGGTGTCAATACCGGATTTTCAAATGTAAAGAGGCAATAATTGGTGGATGTAAATATAAATGTGAAAGAAACAACAATTCTTAACTTTTGCTTTGTATTGATATGATAGAAGAACTAACCTATGTGATGGAAACAAAGAGACTATTGAACAACAAAAAGATCCTAGACACAATAAGATCTACCACCTTGATCCTATAACACACTCTGTTAACACTATTTGAATATCTTACACACTCTTTAAAAATACCCCTGGATATAAACAGATTTTTAGACTGGGTTAGGCAATGTGATCAAAATGGCAAGAAAATGGAAAAGTCATGGACCCAGAAGAGAAAAAAAAAACTATTTGGACTAAAATGACAATTTGGACTAAACCTCAGGGACTAAAATGGCAATTTACTCATTAATATATATATTTCTTTTAAATAACAAATCAGATTTTTATGTTTAGTAAGGACAATTTAGTAATTTCACACCAACTTAACGGGCTAAACTAACTGACATTTACTCCAGGGACTATCCGAGTAACAAAATAACAGACCATAGGGAGCATACCTGCTATTTCCAAAAGGTAGGGACTAAACGTGAATAAACACGAAATCACAGAGACTATCCGGGTAATTAACTCTATAATTTATATACGATAATGTTACGAGGCAACACTTTAACCTTCTTATCATAAAACAATGTATATATATAGAGAGAGAAAAATCGATAAACATAAATATTTACAAGCTTTCACAAACTTAAGTTTTACATTTAAATCTAAATTAGTTATAAATACAATGTTCGAGGCTCTCTTATTTGGGAAGTGCGGTGACCTAACACAAGAAAGTGGTCATTTAAAAAAAGTAATAAAGAAAAAAAAATACAAAAATTATATGTTAAATCTCTGAAATGTTGGCTTGATTCCATAAACTTATATATTTCAATGCCAAAATGTAAATGAGTTCACATCAGAAATATAAATGGAAAAAAAAAAAAAAAAAAAAAGACAAGCTAGACATGTATTATTATTAATGTTTAATTAAAGGATTATGGAAATATGCATACAAATGGAAAGCTACTTTTGGGTAATTGTTTGTTCCCTTCAATCATTTATAATGTGGTGAATAAGTCGTGGGTCTTTTACTTGACATTTGGTCATAGTTGTGGCCGTGTGGGTCTCCCGTGTTCATTGTTTTTTGATCAAGCTAACACATGATTAAAGTTAAATGCCATAATCACCTTTTCTTAAATGTATCAATAATATCCTATTTTGTCTATCTTAGATTTAGATAACTCTTAACTTTTTTTAACGGCGAATTTGGATCACTAACTGACCACTGAAGTATTATCGTACCACAAGCGGAACCACCTGATCATATCGATCTCCACCAGGCAATAATGCATCTACACCACACCAATTCAGGGGAACCCAATAAATCTGGGAAAAACCCCCCTTTTGGGAATTGAACCAAGGATCTAATGATTCGTAAGTCTCGTATCACCCTAAAATGTCATTAGGCTATAATGCTATAGGCCTTAACTTTTAGTTATTGTTATTATTCGGTGAGAAATATAAATATTTTTTATCATATATATACATTGTATTACATATGTTAAATTTTAAATTATTTATAGCTTTTAGTCATGTTTATTACACATTCTCGATATATAATAATAGTTATCTTAATTAAACAAATTTACTTTTGGTGCTAACGTCTTGCTAGTGTCGTGCTTTAATGAAGTTAGCTGTTAAAAAACAAAGTTACATTTCAAAATCACACCATAGCCTTATCATATGATGCAACTTATTTATCTTGAAGATACTTAAATAGCAATTTAGGTTGTAATTGATTTGTCTAAATAGTGTATAAAGAAAATTCGGTTAATGTTTCATATTTTCCTTTAAGTATTCTATAAGTCCCTCGCAAAAGCTTAAACAAACCTAATAAAACCTTTTGTTTGAGATTCCAATGAGATTATACGCGTCTTAAAAACCTAACTTTATTGTCTTGTAACCAACTTGTTACAAACTAAAATACGCGTGTCTTAAAAACCTAATTTTATTACCTTATAAGTTATAACCATCTTGTTACAAACTAAAAAAGTTACACATACCTTACATTTGCGTCTTAAAAACCTAATTTTATTACCTTATAACCATCTTGTTACAAACTAAAAAAGTTACACATACCTTACATTTATTTCTCTTGGTATTGCAAACTTATATTGTATAACACGATACTACACACTAAATTATACAAGTTAGACACCCATAACGTGAAATAAAACAACAAATAATATTATCCTTATCTTAGTATACTAATCAGAATATCTTGGGAAAAACGGTCGTGTAGCATGCAATAAACCCTTGTTTAAATCAAAACTTCAGTCACATGAAATAAACCCTTGAGAATAGAGATGGACATTTGGTACCAGGTACCATTATCATATCGTACCGGTTATATTCGACATCGGGTATTAATTTTTTGGTACCGGGTACCGATATTTTGGTCTATTTACCTGGTAAATTCTAGTACCATACCGTGCTCATCCCTACTTAGAGTTGTACAAACCGGTTTTTTTTAAACGGTCCAGTTTTTAACCGAACCGTTTTTTTTTGTGGGGGAAAAACCATTTCGGTTTTTTAATGTGTTTTACATAGTGGAAACTCAAACTGGTACTAATCGATTCGGTTCAGCTAAAAACCGATTTGTGCAAAAAAAAAAAAACTGGTTACGGTTTTTAACCCGGTTTCAAATATCAAAAGTGCTAACTGGTATACAAACAGCCGGTTCGATTAAGATTGAAACCGAGTTTAAAAAAAATCTGTTTCATTTTTTTTTTCAGTTTCCATCCTAAAACCGGTTTCCATCCTAAAACCGGTTTTTTTACACGGGAGACTAAAAATAGGACCACAAAAAACACGAGCCCTTTATGGGGCCTGCCAACGTGGAAATTTCACTAAACAAAAGTATAAAAACAAAAAAAAAAACTAATAAAACTAATTAATAAATAAATATTAAGCCAATTTCATTTTCCCCTCATTCTCCATAAAAAAAACAGACTAACAAAACCCCTCACACACACATACACACAGATAGATACAAACAAACATATAGATATAGAACAAAAGTGTGTGTATTCTAGAGAGAGAAAGGTGTGAGAGTGGGGCAATATGATGATGGCGGATGGATGATTATGATGAAGAAGAAGCAGAAGCAGCAGTTAATATGTAAATGTTGTTTGTAGAACAAGAGCTGGCTATGTTGAGGCAGCTCATCGGTCAAGTTCAAGAGCTCTTAGACCTCTACGATTCTCCGCCGCTTCCTCCGCCGTACCTCCTCCGTCATCCGCCTCCGACGGTCCTCCAACCGCCGCCGCACCTTCGCAACGACAGGTGTGTGTGTTTTATGCCGTTGTTTACCTAGATATTTTAGATCGATTGTTGTATTTTAGTTGTGTGTGTGATTCGAGGTGTTATTTGTTGTGTTTTTAGGTTGAATTTGTTTGTTGTGTGGAGATTGTTTGTTTTGTTGCTCTGATTGTTGCTTTTGATTCGGATTCGATCGCTTTGATTGATGTAATTGCTTGTTATCTGTTGTGTTTTTGGTTTGAATTTGATTATTCTGTGGAGATTGTTCGTTTTGTTGCGTTTAATTCAGATTCAATCACTTCGATTGATGTGATTGCTTGTTATGTGTTGTGTTTTTGGTTTGAATTTGTTTATTCTGCGGAGATTGTTTGTTTTGTTGCTCTGATTGTTGCGTTTGATTCGGATTCGATCGCTTTGATTGATGTAATGTAATTGCTTGTTATCTGTTGTGTTTTTGGTTTGAATTTGATTGTTCTGTGGAGATTGTTTGTTTTGTTGCGTTTAATTCAGATTTATTCACTTCGATTGATGTGATTGCTTGTTATGTGTTGTGTTTTTGGTTTGAATTTGTTTATTCTGTGGAGATTGTTTGTTTTGTTGCTCTGATTGTTGCGTTTGATTCAGATTCGATCACTTCGAATGATGTATTGCTTGTTATCCGTTGTGTTTTCGGTTTGAATTTGTTTGTTATGTTGCTCTAATTGTTGCTTTTAATTCAGATTCAATCACTCCGATTGATGTGATTGCTTGTTATCTGTTGTGTTTTCGGTTTGAATTTGTTTATTGCGTGGAAAATGTTCGTTTTGTTGCTCTGATTGTTACGTTTGATTCAGATTCGGTCACTTTGATTAATGTATTGCTTGTTATGTGTTGTGTTTTCTCTTTGAATTTGTTTGTTGTGTGGAGGTTGTTCGTTTTGTTGCTCTGATTGTTGCGTTTAATTCAGATTCGATCACTTCGAATGATGTATTGCTTGTTATCTGTTGTGTTTTCGGTTTGAATTTGTTTGTTGTGTGGAGATTGTTTGTTTTGTTGCGCTCATTTCAGATTCATTCAGTTGGATTGAAACTTGTTAAAGTTTGAGATGTAATTCCTTGTTATCTGATGCGTTTGCAGTTTGAATTTGTTTGTTGTGCAGAGATTGTTTGTTTTGTTGCTCTAATTGTTGCCTATAATTCAGATTCGATCATTTCGATTGAAACTTGTTAAAGTCTGCATATGTAGTTTGAGATGTAATCATAGTCTTATCTAACCGCAATTTAGTAAAGGTTTCAATTGATTAGACGATTTTGATGCAACTTTTGATGGATTTAAACTAAATCCTGGTGAGCAATATAGGTAAAACGGTCGATGTTCATTCTTTGGAGGGACGGAATGAAATAAAAACATGTCCCTATAGGAATAATAAGCAACACACGTTTTAACGGAGTGACATGTCTTCAGTAATCCCACATTCCTTTCCATAGTGTCAAACTAACATTTTTTTGTGGCGGGAATGACACTTAGTTAAGGGTTATTGTGAACTTATATGTGTATACTGACTTTGTAGTATTCATAAAAGGGACAATCTTGTGGTCGTGTGAAATAAGTGACCATTTGTTCCTTTAACTTGCTTTCATTATTATGATTTATGGTCCTGTGAACTTTAGTCTCTTCTCTGTTTACTTTTCAACAACTTATATACAGTAAATTACAAAAGTATCTATTTATGGTTGTAGGATTAATTTCAATATACCCTTACAAACTTGAAAAAAATCATATATATACCCAACCAAAACTAAGATGCCCAATTTATTAAAAACAATCTAATAAATAATCATTTTACCCTTATTTTTTTAACTTAAAGTTTTCATATATGCTCATCTTTTAACTTCATATTTTTATATAATACATTTAAGCTTTAAATTTATTTTTACCCATTTTTATTTTTGTTTTTTAATTTTTCCCATAAACAATAGTATTCTTCATATATAATATTTAAGCTAAATAAATTAAGCCAGAAATGAGTAAATATAATATTTGAAGTTAAAGGTTATATATGAGATTTCAAAGTTTTAGAAAAATAAGGGTAAGATTGTCATTTATTAAATTGTTTTTAATGAATTGAGTATATATAACATTTCAACTACTTTGTAATGGTATATATGATATTTTGCAAGTTTGTATGGATATATATGAAGGCAAAAGATCAAATACAAATAATCTTAACATACAAATTGAAGGAAAACTCAAAAAGACAAGGTGACATTTTTGTAATTACCACCAAGTCACCAACTATCAAACTTACTGTACAAATGTGAACTCAACCAAAAATACCTAAAAAACACAAAAAAAAAATTAGCATTTTTTTTTTTTTTTTTTTTGCTGCTACTAAAAGTAGCGATTTTTTAATAAAAAATGTTAAAAAAAAAATTTGTGTGTGTTTTTTTTAGATTTTTTTAGGTTTTTTGGGGGTTTAGTTTTTAGCATTTTAGCTTGGGTTTGGGGGGGGTTAGGTTTTTTAGGTATATTTGTAGAGTAACTTTGTTAGTTATTGATAATTACAAAAATGTCACCTTGTCTTTTTGAGTTTTCCTTCAATTTGTATGTTTAGTATGTTAAGATTATTTGTACAAGAACTTTCCCCTATATATGAAATTGCCCCGTTGTAGGATTAGATCTTATAAGTGAATCAGCACTAAATATGAAGAGGGCGATTACAGAATCTTAATTTATTAGTAATGTCTTTGTTTTCTTTGCAGATGGTGTCTTCTAAACCTTGAAGACAACCCATCAGAAGATGATTGCTATAATCTTGTAATGCGTGCCGGAAAGTTCAAAATGCTAGAGCCCGGGAAAGGCCCACCTTCGAAACGGGCCCGAAAGGACCGAACCCGAGAGAAATTACCCGAAACCTCTAACCCAACCGAAACCATGGAATCCGAAATCTGGAAAAAGTTCCCAGAAGACTTGTACGAAACCGTTATCGCTCGACTTCCGGTTGCTACCTTTTTCCGGTTCAGATCAGTTTGCCAGAAATGGAACTCGTTGTTGACTTCCAACAGCTTTTCAGTTGAATGTAGCCAAGTCACTCGAACCCAACCATGGTTCTACACTCGAACCCATGAAAACATCAACACCGGAGTCATGTATGACCCGGTTTCGCGAAAATGGTACCACCCAACCGCACCCGCGGTCCCCACAAAGATGATAATATTACCGGTGGCATCTGCAGGCGGGCTAATTTGTTTTCTAGACATCGGTCATAAAAGCTTCTACGTCTGTAACCCATTGACCCAATCGTTCCGTGAGTTACAGGCTAGATCGGTCAAAGTTTGGTCAAGGGTGGTTGTTGGGATGAGTGTAAATCACAAATCCGGTAGTGGGGCCTACCGTATCATGTGGGTCAGGTCTGACGGTGAGTACGAAGTTTACGATTCTAAAACCAACACGTGGATGTGCCCGGGTGGCATGCCGGCATGTATCAAACTGCCGTTGTCGTTAAACTTTAGATCACAACCGGTGACTATAGCCGGGTGTATGTATTTCCTACGGTCCGATCCAGACGGGATTGTATCGTACGACATGGAAACGGGAATTTGGAAGCAGTTTACGGTTCCGGCCCCTGTCCAGTTAAGCGATCACACGCTGGCGGAGTGCGGCGGCAGGATAATGTTGGTGGGTTTGGTGAGTAAGAATGCCGCCACGTGTGTCTGCATATGGGAGTTGCAGAAGATGAGTCTGTTGTGGAAGGAGGTTGACAGAATGCCAAATGTATGGTGCTTAGAGTTCTATGGAAAGCCCATAAAAATGTCTTGTTTGGGTAACAGAGGGTTGCTTATGTTATCGCTACGGTCTAAAATGATGAACCGGTTGGTTACTTATGATGTTTTAAGAAAAGAATGGTTTAAGGTTCCTAACTGTGTGTTTCCACATAGTCGAAAACGACAGTGGATCGCTTGTGGGACAGCCTTTCATCCATGTCTGACGGCTAAGGCTTAGCCGTTCGTTTGCCACGTTGGCTTGTAGGATTGTCGAAGATTATAGGTGGTCTTGTTTAAATTTTGTGTAATGTTATGTTACATTGACCATCTTTGTGTTGACCCGAACACGTGCATGTTTTATTTTCCCTGCCTCTATGATGTCTTCCAACCAAAGGTCATAACTCGGTTTGATCCGGCCTACCCATTGCAATTCAAAACATTGATTATGTAACATCTTAAACAAACCCCATGCATTATGGTCAGAACTCATTAGACGACGATCTTTTAAGTTATATGATCGTGACAAATCTCACATCTTAGGCTCTAGAATAAAATGTTACAAGTAGGGGCGGACCTAGCATATAAGAAGGAGCAACCTCTGCTACGGCTTGGCGCTCCGGCGGTAGTGTAAAATTAGTGTAAATTTTGGAAAAATTTGACGTTTTTACGATTTCGTTACGGCTTTTTTATAAAACGTCACGGCTTGGCGGATTTTCTAGATCCGCCACTGGTTACAAGTCCAATTCATATGTATCTTGAGCCCATTTTTTTGTTTTGAGACGTTGGCAAATGTCAGTTAGAGACTAGAATTGGGCCCAACAGCCTGAAATTTATGGTTTCTGGACTAAAATAGGTGGCCCAATCTGTAATGGTCAGTGCTCAAGTATTCTGAGCCCAAACCTCACGTATTAGCAAAAGGAATTAGATCCAATTTTGGTTAGTTGGTTTCTGGATTAAATTGGCTAGCCCAAAGATCCAGTATATACATCTTTAGGCTAATCCTTACGTATTGGTAATTTGAATTAGGCTCAACTAGAGGTGCACAAAATAACCGGCCGGTTAATTAACCAAAAGCGTAACCGGTTAAAAACCTATTTAGGAATAACCGGTTAGTGGTTATTTTTAACCGTAGGTTAATAACCAGTTTATAAGTATTTGGTATAGGAGCCGGCTATTAATCGATTTTTTTAACCAGTTTTTTAAACCGATAGACCGGTTAACCGAAAATTAAAAAAAGGCAAAATAACCTGTTAATAACCCAAGATAACCGGTTAAAGTAATTAACCGAATCAGTTAAAAAAATAACCGGTTAAAGTCAAAAAGTTAAATTAACCGGTTATTAAATTTAACCGATCTGTGCCGGCCATTTTGGTCCACAAACCATAAATCTCAGTTGGTTCAACCAACTGAGATTTATGGTTTGTGGACCAAAATGGCCGGCACAAGGTTAAAAGTGCAATGCTCATGTAGTAATGTATTCAGAGCCCAATTCTCATGCATTAGAAATTTGAATTAGCCCAACAAACAAAAATTTTGTGGCTTTTATTGACTAGCAGAGGTTTAAACTTTAAAGGTTTAACACTCCAACCCATATCTATATTTTGATCCCAATGCTCACATATCGTGAGTGGTTACCCCGACTTTATAGTAAACCTAATCGAGCGAAGATAGGTGAATATTATTACCTTTAAGGATGCAAAATATACATATAGTGTGGAGGTGTCTAAAAGGACATAGATATACGAAAACCTGAGTAAGCTAGATATTCATTGAATCCTCTAAGATGAGATCCATTTTTAACTTTTTAATTATTCTATATATGTATATTTATATTTATTATATGTAACGTAACATTTCACACTATATTATATTGTACAACCATAGATTTACATGAGACTCGCCTGACTCAGAAAGTAGAACAATAGATCCAACCCATAGATTGTTTTGATCCAACGGATGAAGGACGTTCTTGATCGGAGTGTCGCGCTCCGGTCAAATATAATATTTATATGCCCTAATTACCCTTAACAAATAGTTAGTGGTATCAAGGGGTCGAACCACGAAGAGTTTGTGGTTTGTGTATGGACTTACTCGATTATTAACGTTGTCACGATTTATGAAGCTTGCTATAACGATTCAATTATTTGTTTGTTTGAAAAGGTTGTCGGAATGTACCGACGGTTTTTTTTATATTAAATTACATACTACTAAACTTGTTAATTTAGTTACCACGAAACTTGATTACTTTGATTAAAACAATAATGAGAAAACAAGTTTCACACCCGGTTCGGTAATTGAAGTCCTAAGGTTTCTACACGTTTTAGATTCAACTCAATTGCACAAATGACCAACGAATTTAGTGTCGCGTGGCTTAGGTGCCAAGAGCTATCAACGTCGTAAGCGACAGACCGCAATGCACTTCGTTACCAAGAACATGTAAACTCTAACCTAGACAACGCATAATTGCACATAAACATTTCGTAAAGTCAAATTTAATCTTCACTCGACAATTCACGAATACAATACAAATGCAAGACAATTATCTTAGGTTTCAAAATCAAACTACAATTTGTCACAAATCAAAACTCAAAACAATGTCAAACCCTAGAAACTTACAAGAACCTACACCGGGGTGAAACCCGACGAGACTAGCCGCTCATGATGAACGGAACTTGATCAACGATGGATTGAGACTTGAACTTGAACATCTTGAAGCCTTGAAAGTGATGAAGGGTAGGGTTTGGGATGGATGATGGTGATGAACGGATTGAAGATTGGATGATGATGATGATGATGATGATGATGGTGGTGGATTATAGTGGATTAGGGTTATGGATCGAATCGGATGATGGTGGATGATTGGAAATGATAAGGAGAAGTGTAGAGGATGATTGTGGCTCCAAGAATGGTCAAAGATGTTAAAAACTCGTAACTCCCCTCAAAAGACCCAAAAATTGGGTTTTAATTCGTCCAAAAACGCAAAACAAGGAAATTCTACGTGGCGGAACCAAGATTTTTTAAGTTGAGGGTCAAAGTAGGAATTTTTGTAATATATATATTTTGTATTTGTTACGTTGGTTAACAATTTAACTTTTTATTTTTATTTTCATTTAAGATGAATGCTCAATTTTGATTTGGGATTTTTACCCAGATACCTTTTAGTAACATCTCTTGATTACTAAACGAATGTTCGCTAGTTAAACATTTTTTAATTCTACGATAAAAAACAGTTATAGAGTGTAAATATAATAAATTGATATAACTCTTGTCATATAATTCTACGATTCCTTTGGGGTGGTCTCGACGACTCCAACAAAATAAACTGGGTTGCGTGGCGGAAAGTAGTCATGCCTAAAAAGTTTGGGGGTTTAGGTGTGGGCTGTCTGAGGATGCAAAACCTGTCTCTTATTGCCAAGTGGTTGTGGAGATGGAGGGTAGAGCCGTCGGCTCTTTGGGTTAGATGCATAAGCGCTATACACCGGGTGAGCAATTTTGAGGATCGCTTAAGAGCTAACAGAAGTGGGGCGGGGCCTTGGGCTCATTTTATTAAGGCAGGGGCAGATCTGTTGAGCCTTGGGCTGAATTTAAAGGATCTCTTCGTAAGGACTGTTGGGACGGGCAATAACACGAGATTCTGGAAGGACGCTTGGTTTGGTAACATACCGTTTTGCTTGCTATTCCCTCGGCTTTTTGTGTTAGAAAAAGACAAGTCTTGTTTCATAAGAGATAGGGTCACTTGCGATGTCTTAGGTTCGGTTCAGGTGTCATGGAGCTGGAAGAAAAAGAATCTCTCTTCGGTTGAGGTGTCGGAAGTGGCGGATCTTCTCTCGATGGTTTCTGCGTTTACTTTCGGGCATGACTTGGATAAGTGGAAATGGGGTGAACACGAGGATAAGGTCTTCTCCGTTAAAGCTGTGAGAAACATCCTAGAAGCGAACGTGTTCGGTTCTTCGGTTCAGGTGTGTCAGTGGCTAAATTGGGTTCCTATTAAGGTGAACTGTTTCGTTTGGCGTGCCTTCCAAAACAGAGTTGCGGTGGCCGACAAGCTTTTGGAAAGAGGGGTAAATCTTGTTTCAGGTGAATGTGCTCACTGCCATAACAATTTGGAGACAGTTGATCATGTTTTTTTCGAGTGCATCAAGGCTAAAAAAATCTGGAGTATGGTGTCTATGTGGGCGAAATGGGATTTCACCGGTTAGGAGAATCTGCAGCAGCTTCGGGATCAGATAATTGAGGCCGATTCTGTGCGGCTCTATAAGACGCTCATGGGGATCGCTTATACAACAACGTGGTGTATGTGGAAAGCGAGAAATGAGAGAATCTTCAAAGGCGTAAAAAGAGAGGATGGGCTGATAATGGAAGAGATTGTAGCGACCCTCTTCGGCTGGATTAATAATAGGTGCAAGGAGTTGAAATGTGACTGGGAAGTTTGGAAGATAGATCCTTGTAACAGCTTTTCTTTTTGTAACATGTAGGCTGTGTGCTTTTCGTTAGCCTTCTGCTATGTTTTTTTTTTGTTGTTCTTTTTTTTGTATTTCCAGCTATCGCTGGCTTTGCTCTTTAATATAAGCTGCTGTTCAAAAAAAAATATAATTCTACGATCAAAATTTTTAATACTGCAATAAAAAAATGTAATAAAATGTAAATATAATAAGTTGATATAACTATGTCAGGAAAACCTTCCCTTCAGAACTAGGTTACAGAAGTCGCCAGAGGGTCAGCGGACCCCTAAATAATTTAGGGTTTAACTAATTAAAAATAAACCATAAATAATTTACGAGTAAACCCATAAACATAAATCTCTACTAATTCTAAAACCCATTTAGGGTTTAACTAAAAAACAAGACAGTACACAACCTATTCTTAGCCTCCACCCTCTCCACTTCTCCAGCGACCAGCCCCTGCCCCCACTCCACCGGCACCTACACCCTCGGACTGGACTGCCCATCCAACTCCGGCAGCCACCGTAGATCCGCCTTTCATTCTCAGGTGTTTTTTCTATAAAGATTTCTCTCAATTTGCTAGAATTGTTGCTTGATTTGTTGATTACTGTTTGAAAGTTGCTATATGTCAATGAGATATGGTACTATTTAGTATTATTTAGGTATCATAAACATGAAACTTAGTCTTAAAACAGAGACGATTATAGACTAATGGCAGGTAGATGGGCAACAAGCTGCGCCGCTATAGATAGCAAACCCTACCCTACCAAACACAAAATTCTGACCCTTAACATGCGCGGTGTTACTACTTACCACTTGAACCCGCAAAACTATTTTGATTTTTGTTTTTACTTGCAAAACTATTTTGGTTGTTGGATGTCTTTATTTCAGTGGATCATAACTGAGATTTTTGTTTATGTGCTTGGAATATCATATTAGTTTTTTTTAGTCTGGTTTGTGATCAGAAGCTTTGTTATGAATTTGTATGATGGTGGAAGAGTGAACGGCTTATTATGGATCTTGTGACTAGTTCAAAACAATGTTTTGTTCATAGATTTTGCGAAATGTAAACTAAAATAGCCATTAGATGTCTTCTTAACCTGACTTCTTTGTGTATAAAAATAAAAGACACACCCATTGATCTTCTTAACTTTACTTCTTTATGTATGATATTAAAAATCCATTAATGAACAACTCATAGTGTCATATTCAAAAAGTGCTATTGGATTGAATAGGAATCGTCAACTTTTTATTAGTTTACTTTGAACGCCAAACTGGAGATTTCAATCAACAAATGATCCCTTCTTAGCAAGGAACTAAGGGCAGGAGCAACCAGGAAAAAAGAACAAAAAAACCGAAGTGTACAACTACATCAAACACCAAAAAAATAAGACTAAACTACATGAAAACTACGGAACTTATTCAAGATATATACCGCCAAAACCTCCACATGAAAACAACGCCAAACTGGATCTTCCACTGGTGATAAAGCCTGACCCGACCCGACCGGAATTTCTAACGTCAATTTGACGAAAACTCAATTCGAGCACCTAAAAAGTGAACCCAGTGGAAAAAAAAATCCTGGATCCGCCACTACACATCAGCCTTATTCCCTATTTCCCTTAATCTCTTCGACCCTCTCACTATCAAATCTCTTCGGGCCCGGTTTTGGTTAATTTTCGGTCATGTTTTTGGGTAATTTCGGATGGGGCCGCAATCTGCTCACCCCTAATTGTATTATATTTTTATTATGTGATGAATTTTACCCAATCAAACTGACCCGGAATTTTTTACATCCGGTCCTATGATATTAAAGTATCTAAAAACAATGAACCCACTGAAAAAATTCCTGGATCCGCCACTGGTAGTCACATAGTTAAATTAAAAAATTGCTATTGTGAATTTTGAAAGAAACCTGACACTTGGAATTGTCAAGAATGATAACTTTTCTAATTATAGGTATAATAATGCGTAATTGAGTCATCAGTATTGTTTTTAGTTGCATACCATTACTTGTTATTACAGATTTCAAATAGGAAATTGTATCCAAATTTAATAAACCTAGAGCTAAAATGTTTTTTGTTACTATTACAACCTGTAATTTGGCGCGGCATCTTTGATTGATTGTAGTTAAAATATTGATTTGTTGTGCACACAATGCAGCCTGCAGCTTCGGAGACCAAGTTTTTTCAATTAATCAGCAGATGGCTCGTTTTCGTAATGTAAGTTACCAATTATTGAAGGTGATGAAATGCGAGTATGCTACATAACTTGTTTTTTATATGATTGTTAGAAAAAGAAGGTGGCATTTGTGAAGCCTGCAAAGAAGCAACCTCCGCAGAATGTGGATCATGTTACGGGTGACAAGATACCAAGGAGCTTTGTTTTTTCACGCTTGAAATTACCTGCTACTCTTAAACAGTTGCAAGCAGACCTGAGAAAAGTGATGCTTCCATATACGGCCTTGAACCTAAAGGTAAAAAGAGAGGTTGGATGATTATAACATTGTTATCTGTTGCTGATTTGTTCTCGGTTAAACTTGCAGGAGAAGAAACGCAACAACCTTAAAGATTTCTTGAACGTTGCGGGGCCCATGGGAGTTACACATTTTCTCATGTTGTCAAAAACAGGCACTTCACCATGCTTGAGAGTTGCAAGAACACCACAAGGCCCCACTCTTACTTTCAAAATTCAGGAATACTCGTTGGCTGTTGATATCGCTAACTCCCAGTTACGCCCACGAGTACCAAAAGATCTCTTCAAAAACTCTCCTTTGGTAATTCACATTGTCCAAACCAAAGCAAGTTTGGTCGGTTTGAGATTCAAGTAGTTTAGTTCATTTGGTGGTTCCGGCATACAGTTTGAAACTTGAATCGTCTATCCTTTTTTCATGAACCATTTTTTAATATTCATAAACTATGTTTATCGTTTTAAAATTCTTCATACAATTGAAAAATAATTAGTTCAAACCGATCCGCTAAGCTGCTAAAACCGGCCCACTCAACTATGCTTTGCTGTTCTGTAGCTAGAGGTGTACAAATCGGTTTTTTTCAAAAACCGGTTCCAGTTAGTAACCGAACCGGTTTTTTTCATCCAAAACGAAAACCGGTTTTTTTTTATAACCGGTTTCGGTTACTAACCGGTTTTTCAAGTCCAAAACAATAACCGGTGTAACCGGTTGGTATCGGTTTTTAACCGGTTTTTGCCAAAAAAAAAAAAAACCGGTTGGTAACCGGTTTAACCGGTTTTTTTAAAACCGGTTTCGGTTATTAACCGGTTTTTCAGATCAAGAATCCTAACCGGTCTACAACCGGCGGTTTGGTTCGGTTCTAAAACCGGTTATAAAAAAAACCGGTTTCGGTTCTAAAACCGGTTTTTTTGTACACCTCTATCTGTAGCACATATTCTACCTATGTACTTTGTTTAGAAGTGTTTGATTACGATGATGGTCATTGAATATTTTTAATTTGATAGATTGTGCTGTCGGGTTTTGGAACCGGGGAGCAACACTTGAAGTTGACTACCATTATGTTTCAAAACATATTCCCTGCCATTGACATCAACACGGTGAGTGTCTGTATATATGCATGCTGCTTGGAATGGGATATTAATCATTGGTTCAATTGCAGGTTAAACTTTCATCATGCCAGAGAATCGTGTTACTTAATTACAACAAGGAGACTAAACTTATCGATTTTCGACATTATTCTATTAGATTGCAGCCCGTTGGTGTTTCTCGTAGAATTAGAAAATTTGTTCAAAACCATAAAGTGCCCGATCTCAGCAGCCTTCAAGATGTGAGTGACTTTATCACAAAGTATGTACAACCGCTCTCTCTCTCTCTCTCTCTCACTCAGACACTTGTGACCTAGTAACATACGACCTAGTAACATACATACATTCTGAAAATTTGTTTGGTTTTGTGATGAAAAGGGCTGGTTATGGATCAGAAAGTGAGGGGGATGAGGAAGGGGCCACTGTAAGCTTAGCAAGTGATGTCGGGAGAGTTAATAAGGCATCTACTAAAAGTGCTGTGAAGCTTCAAGAGATTGGACCTAGGATGACTCTCGAGCTTATCAAGATTGAGGATGGCTTATGCAGCGGCACAATAATTTTCGGTAACTCCCATTTGACATTTCTTATGTATTCTGTGTGAGGCTAGGCCGATATGTTAAAACAACTATGAAGAAATTGTGAAAGGTTTACTTGACGATGGTTGTACATTCAGCCAAGCTCGGTCTCATGATCTTTTGTTACTAATGATTTGCAGAAAATAGTGGCTGGAGAGCAGGAGGACCATGGTGAAGAAGAATCCAAAGGAAGTGAAGATGATATTGCAGAATAGTAAGTTATGTAAAACACAAAACCATCATGAAAACATTAAGTTTGTGTTTGGTTAGGTGTTTCGGAATCATTGAGAACGAGTTTTGATGACTACAATGTTTTTAAAAATCATTTTTTTCTTTTTAAATTATGTGTAGCTTTTGTTTTTTTATATATTTGAAATAGATTGTCGAAAACATGAAATCTAGATAAGCTCGTTAATTAACCATGGTTCTACACTCGAACCCATGAAAACGTCAACACCGGAGTCATGTATGACCCGGTTTCGTGAAAATGGTACCACCCAACCGCACCCGCGGTCCCCACAAAGATGATAATATTACTGGTGGCATCTGCAGGCGGGCTAATTTGTTTTCTAGACGTCGGTCATAAAAGCTTCTACGTCTATAACCCCTTGACCCAGTCGTTCCGTGAGTTACAGGCTAGATCGGTCAAAGTTTGGTCAAGGGTGGTTGTTGGGATGAGTGTAAATCACAAATCCGGTAGTGGGGCCTACCGGATCATGTGGGTCAGATCTGACGTGTGAGTACGAAGTTTACGAAACCAACACGTGGATGTGCCCGGGTGGCATGCCGGCATGTATCAAACTGCCGTTGTCGTTAAACTTTAGGTCACAACCGGTGACTGTAGACGGGTGTATGTATTTCCTACGGTCCGATCCAGACGGGATTTTATCGTACAACATGGAAACGGGAATTTGGAAGCAGTTTACAGTTCCGGCCCCTGTCCAGCTAAGCGATCACACGCTGGCGGAGTGCGGATGTTGGTGGATTTGGTGAGTAAGAATGCCGCCACGTGTGTCTGCATATGGGAGTTGCAGAAGATGAGTCTGTTGTGGAAGGAGGTTGACAGAATGCCAAATGTAAATATTTTGACCCCAAATCACAAAGTCAAAACACACAATGTTACAGATCTTCAGGCATATTGAAACACTATCCAGTATAATTAAACAACAGCAGCAGAGTTCCTGAACAAACTATTATGCACACTCACCTCTTCTTTCTACTCTCTCACATCTATCCATCACAACAAATCTCAAGTCAACAGCTCGAGTCAATTCCCGCGCAGACTTCAACATTCACTTCTTCTCGACCCTACCCGTAGAGTATAGATATGGTATATATTTTGATCTCAATACCCGGAACCGATCATACCTGATTAATACCCGAAACCGGACAAGAACCAGAACCGAAACCGATTATACCCGGCTATATCCGATACATGATTATAATATCTATATTTTACATTATACAATGCATAGTTAATAATTAAAAAAAACAAAAAGACGAGAAACTAGGGTAACAAAAAATGCAAAAGAGTATTAAAAGACCTGAAAATTGGGTACTAAAAACTCGAAAATAGGGTATTGAAAACCTTAAAATAGGGTATTTTAATACCCAGTTTATTAAGAACCGGAACCGAACCTTACCCGGAACCGGTCACATAGGGTATGGGCTGTTGGTCAAATAACCGGAACCGAAACCAAACCGATTATAGCAATTACCAGTTCCAACCCTTAAAACAAGAAACCGAAACCAGCTATATAACTTGAACCGGTTTTTAAAAATACCCGGTTTGCGCACCTCTACATCTTTCTATTTGAAAGAAAAATAGCATTTAATTTTCAGTTTGAGATGATTTAAAAAAAAAAAAAAACATAACTGTTGTCCATTCGCAACTATACGTGGGCTAAAAAGCCGGAAGTTTTGATTTTTGGACTAAAATGAATGGCCCAATGTTAGAAACAAGAATTGGGCTTAACAACCTGTAATTTGTGGTTTCTGGAACAAAATAGGTGGCCCAATATATTAGCAAAAAGAATACTGAGCCCAAACCTCATGTACTTGTAAAAGGATTAATTTAATATATACCTTTACAAACTTTAAAATTTTCATATATACCCAACCAAAACTAAAAATATTATATATACCCTTACAAAATAGTTAAAATATCAAATATACCCAATTTATTAAAAATAATCTAATAAATGATTATTTTACCTTTATTTTTTAAATTCAAGTCTTCATATATGTTCATCCTTTAACTTCATATTTATATATAACACATTTTTAGCTTAATTTATACTCCATATATAATATTTAAGCTAAATTAAATATGCTAGAAATGAGTAAATATAATATTTTAAGCTAAAAGTCATATATGAGATTTTAAAGTTTTAGAAAAATAAGGGTAAAATTGTTATTTATTAAATTGTTTTAATGAATTGGGTATCCGTATATATACAATATTTCAACTACTTTGTAAGGGTATATATAATATTTATAGTTTTGCATAGGTATATGTAATATTTTGCAAGTTTGTAGAGGTATATATGAAACTGCCACTTAGCAAAAATAATTAGGTCAGCAAACTGAAAATTTTGGTTAATTGGCCCAAAGATCTAGCCTAATCCTTACGTATTGATAATGTGAATGGCCCAAGGTTAAAAGTACAATGCTCAAGTATCCTGAGCCCAATCCTACATAAGAATTTTGAATTAGCCCAACAAACAGAAATGTTTCGGCTTTTGGACTAAAATGGCTAGCCCAAGGTTACAAGCCTAATACTAATGTGCTCTGAGACCGATCATGTATTAGCAGCTAGAATTAGGCTCGACAAACTAAAATTTTTGGGCTTTTGCACTAAAATAGCTAGCCCAATACTCATGTATCGCGAGTCGTTACCCCAACTTTATAGTAAACTTAATCGAGCCAATATAAGCGATCCTTTATACATTTATGGATGCAAAATATATGTAGTGCAATCGAGCCAAGATAAGCAATCCTTTATATATTTTTATGGATGCAAAATATATGTAGTCTGGAGGTGTCTAAGAGGATATCGATGTACAAAGATTGAGTAAGCTAGATACTCGTGGAATCCTCTAAGATGAGATTCGGGTTTTTTTTTTCTTTTTACTTTTTAATTTTTATATTTGTGTATATTTATGTGTAACATAGCATTTCACACTACAATCCACGTAAGACTCAAAAAGTAGAACAACATATCCAACCCGAGTCCTCTAAACTTAAAAGCCTAATATGAAACAATAGTTTCGATTCAAATCCAATTGTTTCTTTGTTGAACGTGACCATATTTCATATCAAGATGAAAATGAAAACGTGCTGATCATTTTCGTGTGTTCGTAACCAAACTTCTACGACACGAGATCTCGTTCTATTGCACACAACCAATAGATTATTAATATCTTACACAAAACTCAAAATTCGACTACAAGTTTAATAAACTATTTATAAACTTCAACGATAAAAACATGAGGAAAGTATAAAATAGATTATATAAACTTAAGAGTCCCATCCTCACGACACGAGATCTCGTTCTATTGCACACAACCTATAGTTTATTAATATCTTTCACAAAACTCAAAATTCGACTACAAGTTTAATAAACTATTTATAAACTTAAACGATAAAAACATGAGGAAAGTAGAAAATAGATTATAAAAACTTAAAAGCCCCATCCTCACGTAATCTTGTATTTGTTTTAATTTTTTTTTAACCATTTATAGCCCATGACCAATTATTTGAAAATGACAATTTAAGGGTTTTTGTCATGTTGTTGATGCTACAAGTAATCCCCTCTTTATTTAAAGCTAGATGTACTTAACTTGAAGATAGGCAGTTGCTTTCATGTTTGGCCCCATTTATAAATTTATAAGAAAATTTACATCACTACTTACCCTATTTCCATTACTACCCTCATTACAAGAATTGACATCATGTCCTTTTTCAATGTCTATTTTCGTCATTTCTTATTTTATTAACTATTTTTTGTCGTATACTATATATTTTCAGACAACACGTTTCCATAAAGAAAGACAAAATTGAAGTATATATCTCTAAATGGGTGACATACCAACGCAATATGCGCGTTTATGTGTGTAAAGCGATACATAAGTTTCTACGCTCTTAGATACGACCTTAAAAGTATTGACTCTTATAGATTTCTTTATCATTTTACTCGTCATTTTTTATAATAGCAAGGGGATATAATAACTGATAGCCTGATTTTTAATTATCTTACTCGATATCTATTTATTTAATTTTGATGTGTTTGTTTTATATGTTATAAAAAAGGTATTAAATAAGAAAGAATGATTTAAACCTAAAGTGATAAAATATGTGAATCACTTGGTGTAATTATCCATTAATTACAAGTTTAAATTAAACATTTGCAAAGTGGGTTAGTAGCTACAAAAGCAATAATCTCAATTTATATGACAAAAATAATTCTATTGTTTAATACTGAGATTTATTTTCATCAAACACATCATAGAAGGTACGACATATCTATAAATTGTTGTTTAATATTACATTGAAATTTTCACAAGCTACTTTAGCATCATTAAATTATTTTTTAAATAATAAATTACTTGCAAAATTTGACTAATTTAATAGGTTTCATTCAGTAGATTTACTCACGTGTCATTTATTTAATTTTTTTGAAACAAAACAAAATACCAAAATTAGTCAATTTTGCACAAATCCTAAAAGAACTATTAATTAGTGTAAATAAAAGGTGCTACAAAAGTTAAGAAATAATATTATTTACTAAGTTGTATACAACATTGGATCTCATAAATACTATATATCATTTTGTTATTATAAGGGTTATGGTTGTTGTTTGGATGTTTGATTGATTATGTGGTTTGTATTGTTTTTCTTTTTTAAAGTTGTCTCGTTACTCGCTTCCTAATAAGGCAGACTCGTTGATGGGTGTGCTTATAATTTGGATTTCAAATTTTGGGGTCTTATGTGACATTCATTCACATACCAACCCATGTTTGATGCCTAGCACACAATAATGTAGTCAATATACTATATGCTAAACTTGGGAGGACTTAAAGTATATGTTGGGGTGTCGTTGGTGCCACGTCAACGTCGGTAGGGGAGTGAACACCGCTATGGGTAGGTGTTGTAGCTGGCGTGGGGCGGTGGGCTCCAGCGTGATGGTGAGCGTGATTAGGAAGAAAAGAGACGTTGAAATGCCTTGGGATTCCCCAACCTTAGCTATAAAAACATAAAACTATTTTTCGTATAGTTAAACGATTTACACTCAAAAAAGATTCTACGCTACAAACACTTTGTTCCATCCAACCAATTAACCAAAATCCACAGTACTCTCTAATTTTTCTGCACTACTCTAAACTCCATCATCCATGCATGTTGAAAAATAAATCAGATAAAGCCGTCAAAATAACAACCCAAACAGGACAGACCAAGCAATCCAAGCCACAAGCGAACAATAATCAAAGATCAAAACACCCTATATATCTTCAAAAATCTATCGGATTCAAACATCAAAATAAGCACCCAATAGCCTAACAATCGAACAAACAACATAGAGACAAGAATCACTATGTTTAGGCTCACCAATGCTCGTTGCCTATACATTTTCAAAAATATATCAGATTCAAACATCAAAATAACAACCCAACAATCTAGGGTTCAAAAGAAACACCAAAAAACTGGATAATAGCCTAATAATCGAGCAAATAACACGGAAATAAGAATCGCCTTAACATGATCATGAATAAAACGATCGACAACTGACCAAAAAAGGTTCAGCTTCTGGAGAGAGAGAGAGGGAGAGAGAGAGAGAGAGAGAGAAAGCAAAATGTATAGAGAGAGACATGGTGCATTGATAATGAAATATGAAGAAGTTGGGTAGCAAAACACGTGTCAACAACAAAGACACCACATAAACACGTGGATTCTGGGCCAAGAACCTACACAAATAATCCATTTAAACAACCATAAAAGCTCACCGTACAACATAGCAAAGCCAAATAAAGCAATAATGCAAAGAGAACAACAACATGATGCATATCCATGTTGATAATTGATATTATATAAATTACATATTAAAGTAATAAATAAATATAAATTAAAATACAGTGATTAAACAATGATTGATAAAGCCCTAAAGGATCCCCCACAATACCCCCTTGGTGCGTGAATGGTGAAAAAAAAGTGTGTCTACGTAGCGTCACATGACAGTATTTTTTTAGTAAAACTCCAAGAGAACCATTGTTTACACATATATCTAATGATGTATCTTCAACTAGTCTCGTCTAATATGGTTTAAATAAAAAATGTCTAATATAAGCGTAAACAATACGATTAGGCATACTTAATATCAACATGTGTAATCTTGACATACGTAATTTCATCACTACTAATATGTACGACGTTGACTCCTTACCTCGGGATTTTCCTGACCCTTAAATATGACATCTTAACAATACTCTTACAAGAGTTGTGTCATGTAAATCTTGAAGATCTTATCTCGTGTTAAACGAACCTTTACTAGATAAATATACTTGCAATTGCAATGTTACCCCTAGTTAAGGGAAACATGCACATGCTCAACCCTAAGTAAAACACTCTTTCCCAAAAGAGTACTCTTTGTGATGTCACTAGACGTACTTATCTTATAAAGATGAATAATGCCTATAAAATAGATGAAACATTGTTTTCAAGAGGTATTTACAAAACCCATACACTTCCACAACTTTAACCTTTTCTAGTCGTTGTTGGTTGACTTTAGCACAATAGTGAATTACATGGCTTTTTTGTGTGTTTATGTTTTTTTAACGGTAAATTTGGATCACTGACGGACCAACTGTAGTATCATCGTGTCATCAGCGGAACCACTCGGTCATATCCATCTCCATTAGGCAATAATGTCTGTAGTCTATACAAATTCAGAAGGAAACTCAATAAATCTGGGGAAAACATCCTTGTGAGAATCGAACCTAGGACTTAATGGTCCCTAAACCTTATCTCGTCATCAAGACGCCACTAGGTTATAATGCCATGGGTTTTGCATGTTTATCTAGTTTCAAATATTTGTCATACATATGTCAGTCGTAAATCAATCTCTTAAACCTTCATCCACTTGGTATATTATGATGCATGATCATTAGTAATTTAGTATTGATTCTGATTCATTTACATTAGATGAAGTAATACAATAAACTAGTAATTGTATTCAAACTCAATCTGAAAGGTAAGATAAAGTAATGTAATAAACTAGTAATTGTATTCAAACTCAATCTAAAAGGTATGTGTGACTACATGAGCATGTAATACAATTTACGAAAGCTTGAAATGAATTTAATCTAAATAAAATTTCATAATTTTTTAACGTCTAATTTTTTTTTAACGGCGAATGAATCATTTAAATGGGCTACTGGCGAAATTCACCATATCAGGATATACTCGCCTCTGAACTAGCGAAAACCCTCACCTAGGGCTGAAGCCCATAAACACTCGCCCTCGCCCTAAGGCATGACAGTCATGGTTGCAAAAGTACTAGGCGCTCCCTAGTCGTAGTTGAGAGTACTCGGGGAGTACTAGGCCTAGTCAGAGAGTGCTCGGGGATTACTAGGCCTAGGAGGAGAGTACTCGGGCCTTGGTAGCTTACCTTATAGCGATTACTCGGGGACTACTCGGCCTCCGTGACATTGTGTTACAACAATGACTACAATGTGGTGAGGTAAAACCCGCTCCGTTCAAGGATCGAACTGGCGATCATCACCTACTCGCCTAGTTTCCCATCATCACCATCACCATCACCATGTGCCGCCGAAACTAAACGATGGGGTAACTTTTTTTAACAATATTTTAATGGAATAGTGTATTACTTACTTTTAAAACTTTACACGCTAATTTCGATATATACTTCATTCCTTTTAATAATTAACTAATATTTAATAAAATATCATCATCATCATACTCAGTAAATCTCATCAATAGCAAAGCTAAGGTAGGGTCTAAGTAGGGTAAGATGTAGACAGTCTTAGCTCTACCCCGTAGGAATAGAGATGTTGTTTCCAATGAGACCCCGGCTCAATAGTAGTTTTGTATCAAGCCTTGGACATGAGGCACATAACACTCAGCTATCGGGACAAATGCCGATTTATGCATATACCCCCTTGTCTTTCGGCTATCAACGCCACCACATGATGCATGATTAGTCATCCGCCGCTAAGCCGCTTTTAACGTTATTTTCACGAAATTAGTAAAATAACATTAAAATTAGTGCAATTTCACTTTTGCCCCATGAAGACCCACACATATATACATTATATACTTCTGACGTATTCATAGATTAAGTATTAAAAAAGAAGTATTTTTAATAAAAATTTAATACTGTTATGAATGCACCATAATGTGGTGACTCTCCACATATGTAACCACCATCTCTTCATGTCATTTGTATTAATGTAAGAACACTATATATAGAGTTCTTTGTATTGTATGTTGAGATCTCAATGAAAAAGATTCTTATTCACTTATTCTCTATAGTCTTGTTCTCTCATGTTTAGTATAGTTGTATATGGATTGCTAATAGACCATTGTTTTACAACACGTTATCAGCACGAATTGCTGCAAGATCTTCATATCCATGATTTGAATCTTCATACCCATGATTTGGTTTTTCTTTCATCCATTCAGGTAACAATACACAAAGCTCATATTTCTACTTAGTAATTGTTTTATTATTTTAGACATCTTGAATAATGTTATCGTATCCATGAAAAGTGAAATTAAGAGTAGAAACAATTGACATTCAGCCTTTCACCTTGGACTTCATGGCTCCATGTTGTGTCCTCATTTTATTGTTTTTGTATATAATCATAACTATAAAATTTGGATTTAGTTTTGTGAATATTTTGATGGCATGAAAGTAACCGAGGAGAAAATGACTGAAAAATAAATTATATTTGATTTATTTTTCAAAAAAAAAAATAAATAAATAAATAACAACGTTTACAGCCTTTGAAGATTATTTTTTTTCATGCAATTGCTTGCGTTCTTCATTAGCATCAAATAAAAAATGTGTGTCTTCTACTTTATAAAATCGGACTCTTTCATGTCATTTACTACATTTTAGATTTGTAGTATTTCAGATTTCCTTCAATATCAGCATTAAGTCATCATGACTCGTGACCTCATTATTTTTTTATGTATATTTTTTCTTTTGGTTGTTCCTATATGGGCTCGAGGAAAATCTTGCCTAGGTTAACTAGTCATAATCTATTATTCATCCATTATAAATGTATGAAAGTTTAAGAATTATTTTGACATTTTGATTTCAACTAAGAAATTGTATTTAAGGTGATGAGTCTAATAAACTTTGTTTGAAAACAAGTTAATTTGCATATATCTAATTAATATTTGCCGAAGAAACCTGATTTTCTATGTATTTAATCGGCCATATACTTCACCGGTTGAAATCTCGTTGGAATTGATAATTTGATATACATGATCTAGAATTATGCTTTTGTGTTTGACCGATTGCTTTCTAAAATCACCAAGGAAATTGAACGGGGGTTAAGAAGAAACGGGATGGTAACTAATTACTATAATTCAATTTTTAAATTAGCTATAAAGAGCTATAAAGAAATCATTTAAATTAGCTATAAAGAGCTATAAAGAAATCATTTAAATTAGCCATAAAGAGCTATAAAGAAATCATTTAAAGTGGCAGTTAACATTCCCTATTAGTTTATATAATTAATAAAAAGTTTGTTAGCAATTTAGATAAGTTTTACATCTTTGTCACTTCATTATATTCTTTCAACACTTTTATGTATTATTTTCCTTTACGTTTTTCATCATAACACATGTTTTAAAGGTAAAATAACTCTTGCATGTATGATTAGTTACATTAAGCATCAATCATCTTTATTATTATTATGATTATTCATTCTGATATTCAAAAAGTAGAAGTGTGACACTTTGTTGCCTTTCTAGTTCATAAAGTAATAACGTATAATAATATTAAATTTCTACATATAGTGACAAACTCTTGAGTAGAGTTATTTATGTCACTTGTTTAATTTTCTATTAATATAATAAACTTTTCATGAGGTGTATTGATGTCTTTTATGACAATTGATTAGAGATTTTATGCCAAAATTAAGTACTTTTCATGTGGTGTATTGATGTCTTTTATGACAATTGATTAGAGATTTTATGGCAAAATTAAGTACTTTTCATGTGGTGTATTGATGTCTTTTATGACAATTGATTAGAGATTTTATGGCAAAATTAAGTCTCTAATTATGTTAGACTTTTCACCACCCATGACTCTTGCATACTTAGTAGGCTATGTGCCTCTTTTGATGGGGCTAGTTGAGGTTATGTGATGAAAATATTATATATATATATATATATATATATATAGGTAAAGGATACTGTACAAATTCCCTTATCGTACATTACGTACGCTACAATCTCATCCGTCAGATCATCTTCCCGCAATGAAAATCGCATGTTGTTTTTTTTTTTTTGTAATAATTTCGCAATGTGATAATTTTGATGAAATAGCAGGTTGTTTTTTTTGTAACAATTTCGCATGTGGTAATTCAATTTCGCATGTGATAATTTTGATGAAATAGAAGGTTGTTTTTTTGTAACAATTTCGCATGTGGTAATTCAATTTCGCATGTGATAATTTTGATGAAATAGCAGGTTGTTTTTTTGTAACAATTTCGCATGTGGTAATTCAATTTCGCATGTGATAATTTTGATGAAATAGCATGTTGGTTTTTGTAACAATTTCGCATATGGTAATTTTGATGAAATCGCATGTTAAAAAACCAACATGCGAAATTGTTACAAAAAAACAACATGCGATTTTCAATGCGGGAAGATGATCTGACGGCTGAGATTGTATCGTACGTAATGTACGATAAGCGCATTTGTACGTTAGCCAGCCCCTATATATATATAAGGTTTGAAACAACCAGAATGAAGGTTGTGTGGCTCTAAGCCATTCCATAAGGTAAATGCAATGATATATTAGTGAAAGGTCGAGATCATGTACATAACAAAAGCAATTGTAATGATAGCACTATGAAAGTTGTGTGGTTATAATCCATTCCCTAAAAGTGAACGTGATGATATAATGATCGTTATAAAGGGTCATGATCATGGTAAATGATGAGAGAAATCTTTTTCTTATGTTTGTTCTCTTGTTCATAAGTAAACTACTCTGATGTTAGTTACTTAAATTGATAGATAATAATTCATTTGAGTTAGTGTTGATGCTCATTTGTACTGAATTTCACATGAATCCTAAATCAATGTTGAGAACCCGAAGTTCTCCCAAATGTATACAAAGTCCCGTTTGTTTTAATAATGATTTTTCAAGTTCAACCAAAACTTTAGTTCATCGCACTTGGCGTTTTTGGCTAACATATAGCCTAGTGATGGAAAACCTTATGAATAGTACATGTTTTCCCTCTAAATAAAGGCTAAAACTATAATACTTCACGTGGTAGAGACGCTATTGATACTATTTCACGTGTTAATAGCATATTAAATGCTCCAGAAGAGCATCGATAGTTTACCTGCTGATATCGAATTTTGTAATTCATAATGCATCATATTCTAATATATACCGAAGAAATTTATTAAGTTTCCACTATGTTTAAATGAAAAGTCATCACCTTGGAATGGTGTAAAAGAAAATGTACTAAATATCTAAAATATATCATATAGTAAATATAGCCAAGAAGACTATATTAGAAGTTACTAGAAATGATACTAATTTTCCACAATATTCCATTAAATCAAATATGGTGAGTAACCAGAAGTTACTAGAATATTTATACGTTCACCACATGACATGACATGACCAAATAGGTCATCAAGATAGCATCATGATATGCTAAACAATCAAACATACTAACCGGTACCTTAGCACCTCTAAGTAATCTAAAAACATTGCTCCCAAAATGCCTTATCATATGTCTAGTTAGTTTTTTTTTTGTGGCAAATAATTTTTTTTATGTCCTTCCAAACAATAAACTCCTACAAACAATCCCTCTTATATGGGACAATTGAAATGTAGAGTTGTGTGGATTGTGGCATTTATACATGGTTACATGTGAGTTTTTAGCTACCCGTATGTAGCATATGCCCAACACTATGGAACGTTGGTTTTTTTTTTTTTTTGACATGGTTTAACACGGTTCTTTGACAACCCAATTGTAGGGACCATTGTTGGGCACAATGTGAAATATAGTGAGAGGCATACGTAGTCGAGACGGAATTCGTCGATTGATTAAATCAATTCAAAACAACTGCTTATCACAAATACTCCCCATTACAACTGGTCTCCTTAAGAGAACCAAGTTTCCATTTTTTTAGAAATATTTTGCTGTGCAACCTATGTACCAATAGCACCACCATAACATATAAAATGGGATATGTACATTGTATTCCCAGTCTTAGGGGGAGACAAGAAAATGAAAGACTGGTAACAAAAAAAAATGCATCATATTATATATCGACCCCTGAAGTGGTCAATGCAAATCTGAAGTCCAAAAGAAAGAGCGTGTATTTGCAAATAATAACAAATGAAATACAAGATGCATTCACTAACACAAATAAGGTGACAAAGTCACATATACCAGTTTAAATTTATCTGCTCGAATGGAAGTACTCACAAAATGATTATCATATTAATAAATTGTGAGAGATAAATCGGTTCCAAAAAGATAAAACCCACAAAACACAAAAAGAGCAGAGTAACGCAGTTGGTGTAACCCCAAAAGAGGTGGCGCATAAAACACCATAAGTGGTTACATACAAAACCCCAGAAGTGGTTGCATACTAAACTTTAAAGAAGGTTGTTGTCAAAACCCCAAAAGAGGCTAATGGAGTTCTAAAAGAAACTCTTGTACCAAACAAATATGAGATCGCGATGAATTATGTACAAAATAAGTACAATATGGAACCGTAATGAAACACGTGTAAAATTATATATTTGATTATGCTATAGCAATAGATGTAATCGATGAAAAAAAAAAGATTACGTATATAGAAAGTGTGCAAGAATGTACGCACACAAATAGCCAAAATGGCTACATGACTTAAGGTTGAACTAAATTTGCTCGACAAACTAAAAGTTTTCGAACCAGCAGTTCGAACACCCATAGACGTCAAACCAGTAGGTTATAAATGAGTGTCTTTAAATAAAAGGAAACGTAAATAATAAGTTTTCGCGATGTAAGGCACGCATTTTAACATAAAGATTTTTCCCAAATCCCAGCAGTTGATTACGAGGAAACGTATACCCCTGTAGTGGATGCGATAATCTTTAAATGTTTAAGCGGCCTCGCAATCTCAGAATGACTTCAGATAAAACAACTTATGGATGTCATCACCGTATACATGTACGAGACAATTGCACATGACATCTGTATGAAAACCCCCTGAAGGATTAAAAATGCTCAAAGCATTATGAAACAATAACCCCATAGGTGTTATATATATATATATGAATCTTAAAGGAAACTACTCGTATGTGGTACAGTCGACTATACTCTAAAAAGAGAGGTATAATTTTGATAAAATGAGCTACATCTATTTAACAAGATTTCACTTTTACAGTGATAATGTAAACATCATCGAGAGGGAACTCTCAAACTAAAGTGGAAAATTTTTGAATGACCTTTACAAAGTGTAGTTATTCTCGACCTGTAGTTCGAGTATATATGTACTATTTTTGCTCATCAATCTGACTACATCTAGAAGATGTTACATAGAAAAAGCTCATTCGTTGAGTACATGAACGATAGTCTGATCGCTTAACATAGAAAAATATTCTTATCAACCCCAAGAAAGGGATGTTGAACTACTTAGTCAAGAAGTACCACACTTAATTGCGATCAGAGCATTGACATATCTTGCAAACAAGACGACATCTGATATTACGTTCTTGCTAGATGTATTGGTAAGATTACAGTTCTAATCTCAGATGTTGCACTCTTTTTCCCTTCACTAAGTTTTTCCCATTGGGTTTTCTTGGTAAGGTTTTTAACGAGACAACATAACTGATCCAGTAGTATCAGTTTATCTTATAGGTCCCGAAGTACTAATTTAACATCATCATAAATCATGTTGTTAATTATGTATAATGCGTAGTGCACTATTTTTCCCTTGACTAAGTTTTTCCCATTGGTTTTTCTTAGTAAGGTTTTTTTTTAATGAGGCAACATATCTGATCCAAAAGTATCAGGGGGAGAAAATACGCGCTGCACTCTTTTTTCCTTAGCTATGGTTTTATCCCACTGGGTTTTCCTAGCAAAGTTTTTAACGAGACAACATCATCTAGCGTATTAAAAGAATAGTAGACTATTATATTTCATCATGTGGATAGTCAAGGAGGGGTGTTATGAATGCACCATAATGTGGTGACTCTCCACAAATGTAACCACCATCTCTTCATGTCATTTGTATTAATGTAAGAACACTATATATAGAGTTCTTTGTATTGTATGTTGAGATCTCAATGAAAAAGATTCATATTCACTTATTCTCTATAGTCTTGTTCTCTCATGTTTAGTATAGTTGTATATAGATTGCTAATAGACCATTGTTTTACTTAGCTTTAAAGATATTCGAAAAAAAAAAACAGAAGAAATTTACTCGTATGTGGTACAGTCGACTATACTCTAAAAAGAGAGGTATAATTTTGATAAAATGAGCTACATCTATTTAACAAGATTTCACTTTTATAGTGATAATGTAAACATCATCGAGAGGGAACTCTCAAACTAAAGAGGAAAATTTTTGAATGACCTTTACAAAGTGTAGTTATTCTCGACCTGTAGTTTGAGTATATATGTACTATTTTTGCTCATCAATCTGACTACATCTAGAAGATGTTACATAGAAAAAGCTCATTCGTTGAGTACATGAATGATTGTCTGATCGCTTGACATATAAAAATATTCTTATCAACCCCCAAGAAAGGGATGTTGAACTAGTTAGTCAAGAAGTACCATACTTAATTGCAATCAGAGCATTGACGTATCTTGCAAACAAGACGACATCTGATATTACGTTCTTGCTAGATGTATTGGTAAAATTACAGTTCTAATCTCAAATGTTGCACTCTTTTTCCCTTCACTAAGTTTTTCCCATTGGGTTTTCTTGGTAAGGTTTTTAACGAGACAACATAACTGAACCAGTAGTATCAGTTTATCTTATAGGTCCCGAAGTACTAATTTAACATCATCATAAATCATGTTGTTAATTATGTATAATGCGTAGTGTACTATTTTTCCCTTGACTAAGTTTTTCCCATTGGTTTTTCTTAGCAAGGTTTTTTTTTAATGAGGCAACATATCTGATCCAAAAGTATCAGGGGGAGAAAATACGCGCTGCACTCTTTTTTCCTTAGCTATGGTTTTATCCCACTGGGTTTTCCTAGCAAAGTTTTTAACGAGACAGCATCACCTAGCGTATTAAAAGAATAGTAGACTATTATATTTCATCATGTGGATAGTCAAGGGGGTGTTATGAATGCACCATAATGTGGTGACTCTCTACATATGTAACCACCATCTCTTCATGTCATTTGTATTAATGTAAGAACACTATATATAGAGTTATTTGTATTGTATGTTGAGATCTCAATGAAAAAGATTCCTATTCACTTATTCTCTATAGTCTTGTTCTCTCATGTTTAGTATAGTTGTATATAGATTGCTAATAGACCATTGTTTTACTTAGCTTTAAAGATATTCGGAAAAAAAAAGAAGAAATTTACTCGTATGTGGTACAGTCGACTATACTCTAAAAAGAGAGGTATAATTTTGATAAAATGAGCTACATCTATTTAACAAGATTTCACTTTTACAGTGATAATGTAAACATCATCGAGAGGGAACTCTCAAACTAAAGAGGAAAATTTTTGAATGACCTTTACAAAGTGTAGTTATTCTCGACCTGTAGTTCGAGTATAAATGTACTATTTTTGCTCATCAATCTGACTACATCTAGAAGATGTTACATAGAAAAAGCTCATTCGTTGAGTACATGAACGATTGTCTGATCGCTTGACATATAAAAATATTCTTATCAACCCCAAGAAAGGGATGTTGAACTACTTAGTCAATAAGTACCATACTTAATTGCAATCAGAGCATTGATGTATCTTGCAAACAAGACGACATCTGATATTACGTTCTTGCTAGATGTATTGGTAAGATTACAGTTCTAATCTCAAATGTTGCACTCTTTTTCCCTTCACTAAGTTTTTCCCATTGGGTTTTCTTGGTAAGGTTTTTAACGAGACAACATAACTGATCCAGTAGTATCAGTTTATCTTATAGGTCCCGAAGTACTAATTTAACATCATCATAAATCATGTTGTTAATTATGTATAATGCGTAGTGCACTATTTTTCCCTTGACTAAGTTTTTCCCATTGGTTTTTCTTAGTAAGATATTTTTTAATGAGGCAACATATCTGATCCAAAAGTATCAGGGGGAGAAAATACGCGCTGCACTCTTTTTTCCTTAGCTATGGTTTTATCCCACTGGGTTTTCCTAGCAAAGTTTTTAACGAGACAGCATCACCTAGCGTATTAAAAGAATAGTAGACTATTATATTTCATCATGTGGATAGTCAAGGGGGGTGTTATGAATGCACCATAATGTGGTGACTCTCCACATATGTAACCACCATCTCTTCATGTCATTTGTATTAATGTAAGAACACTATATATAGAGTTCTTTGTATTGTATGTTGAGATCTCAATGAAAAAGATTCCTATTCACTTATTCTCTGTAGTCTTGTTCTCTCATATTTAGTATAGTTGTATATGAATTGCTAATAGACCATTGTTTTACAACAAATACTTTTTTTAATACTTAATATATGAATACATCAGAAGTATAATATCTTTGGTTAAAGAATATTGGAGCCGTGAAAGTAGTTGAATTAGCATTTGGCAAGTTGTATGAAAAGCATATTTGATTAAGCATGGACAAACATAAATGTCTTTGTAGACGACAATATGTATTATTATTGTTTTTAAATTCTAAACTTTTGATTTGTTAATTGTTGTGTAAAAAAAAACTATTTAGACAAGCTACCAACTTGTTGAAAATTTGGATTAAAAACATGTGAAAATACCATCTTGGTCTAAGAGGTGTTGGCTTAATTTTCACATATGGACAACTATTACTCTATTAGCAACACACCTTTTATAAAATATTTTTTTATTGTTGGCAAACAAAAGTAACTATTTCAATGTAAATAAGATTTTGTTATCTTTAGGTAAGCTTTTACTCCCCTTTAGTGTTCAAATATATAATACGGGTCGTGAATAGCAATTTCTCGACCCTTAAGAGACGCTTCGTCTTTAGTAGGATCGGTTTTGCAATCAAAAGAGGGTTGAGGCATAACTTGTTGCCCGTTTACCTGTCATTTGTTTGTAACTTGTTATTTTGGCATTTTAATGTGATGATTTTCTAAATTAATAAATACGATAGCATTTTTATGATTAAATAAATTTATTTTTATATGTTTCCCTACATGTAAGAACCTGCATTCCACTTTAAGACGTTCAACACCGTCTTAAAACCCATATCACTCCGTCTAAAGCTCTGTTTTGTAGTAGTGTATTTTTATGTGATAAACGCTCATGCTATGCGTAATTGATCTGCGAGCTAACTCGCATGCTAAGTATATGGAAGACCTTACTTCAAGATATTCACACACATGCAATGGATCTATGCAACAATATACACATGTAACATCAACTTAGTCATATCAATGACCCAAAAGCAATGAAGTTTACAAATTACAACAAGAAGTAACCATATGTAATCATGGACTTGACTTTCCGTATTTAAATGACTTTAGTGCAAATGTATATTTCACTATATCGATAATAGTTGAACCACACCAAGCACATCCAAATGCCAACAAGTTCACAAGGGTTGATAATCAAATGTAGTCGACAACCAAATGCCAACCCTGTAAAACACATACTCAATCTACTATGACTATTGTCCTAAACTCTTATGATCACTTGCCTTGCCTATTAATGATCTTGTTACCTTAAAAGTCCAATAATTTTATACTGGGTTATTGGATTTATCACCCTTAACTATTGGCCATTGGCCGCTGTCACCCACAGACCACAACTATCACTTTGACTCCCATCACCCCTAACTTAACACTTAATGTGTTCTGTCACCAGATCAATAGCTTTTGATTCTGTTACTATACTTTTGGGGATGTTCTAAGATCTCTAAAACCTTCCTAAGATCCCTATGACACCCCAAAAATTGTAGTAACAGGATCAAAAGTTAGTGATAAACACACTAACGACGTGGTAGCGACGTGGTGACAGAACACACTAAGTGTTAAGTTGGGGGTGACGGACGTCAAAGTGATAGTTGAGGGTGGCAGCGACCAATAGACAATAGTTGAAGGTGATAAAATCTAACCTTATTATATTTGTTCTAACATCATCATGTCACTTAAACAAGTTCACAAAATTAACTAATTAAAACCTAATTATTTGTATCTAAAGTCAACAACCCAAAACACTAACTTTTATCAAAAAACTTCACTACATCCATTAGCTAATTAATTGGTTTAATACTTATAAGTTAACTATTAAACTAAGCACTTGATTACACAATTTTCTAATAAAAATATTATCATCTCTACATAATAATTGGCATAGTTCATATGCCGAAAATATCCTGAATGTAACGTGTGAAACATGTGAATCTTATTATATTCCTTACATCATAACGAATGAGATGCACATCCTCAAGCTCTTGCTAGGGTTTTAAATTCTCACATAAATATTGAGTTTAATTGTCTTCTCTTTTAACAACTCTATTTGTCTAACTTATATATCGAGCCGGGGGTCTCACTGGAAGCAGCCTCTTTATTCCTACGGGGTAGAGGTAAGGTTGTATACATCTTACCCTCCTCAGACCTTACATTTGCTTTGCTATTGGTGGGATTTACTGAGTATGATGATGATGATTTGTCTAACTTATATCAAGTTTATTTCTCCTTTGTTCGAACTAGTAAACTTCGTGTTTGGAAGCGAAGCACTTGATAAAAATCCAGATGTTTGCCACCCAAGTGTATATGAACAAGTGAACAACCAAAAAAAATAGAAAAAAAAAACTCAACATATTTTAATTGACGAATGTTAGAATGTATATTGTTTTTCTTAATCAAGCTTTCAACATATATATGTGTATATATATTATGTCACAATACCAACCTTTTCTAGAACCCTATTAATAAAATCCAACTTTAATTCAAATTTTTAAATAAAACAAAAGTGTCACTCATGTATTCCCGTTAATTATAAAAACATAGATTGACCAATATCATACCACCACATGTGTGACTCTCTGCGCATCACACGCGAAAAAGCAACGAGTTTGGCCGGTATCTTTACTAATTAATTTGCTTAAAAATACGTGTAATATTCTCAATGTTTAACAAATGGATTAATGATAATTATACCTTCAGACGTATATTTTAGAAGTTGAATCATTTTCCTTAATTTATTTATCCTATTGGTTTATAAGCATACATAAGTAGCTTATTACAAGTGTTTTTTTTACTATTAAAATCGAGATATTAAATTGACAGAACGATTTCTGTTTTTTTTAACCTGTGAAATATTTGTAAATGTCGGAAGGTCTATACGTTGTCTTAAAATATAATGCCATCTAATCATTTTCATTAATTTTATGCAGACGTGTTATTATATTCATTTAATTATGAATGGGTTTATTAATTTTATGTTTTTTTTTTATCTAACAAATTAATCGAGTAAAAGTTATAATGAAGCAAACAAGTGAAACTAGTTAAATCAATATATTGGATGATGTAATTTTTTTTAATTCTTTTTGCATGCATAATCTTAGCAATTATATTTTTATATACAAGAAAATACTTTTTATAATCATATCTAACAAATAATTGCATATCTTTGAGCAACTCCTTTCCTAATTTTACAAATATGATCATGTTGACCATAACTTATGAAAATTACATTAAATGGCAGTTAAACAAGCAACAAGCCGTGCTACAACCCCATATTTAATTTACTAATATTTACTCGCTGCTAACAACTTAATAAAAATAAGAATTAAGATAACGTACGTCAATTCACCATCCAGCTTTATTACTTACCTAACTCACTTTGTCTTCTCTAATAAAACCGGTGTTCAATTTTCTTAGAAAAGGGACGTTATAATTGGTTTCATCGTCAAAATAACACGAATAAACTACTCGCATAGTATAAACATAAAATATGTCTTTCATACAAAAATAACTTATTAAATTATTAAGCTCCAACTTAAAACAAAGCTATAAGCTAATTTACTTTATTGACAAATCGTGAAATGGGTCCCTTGCTATCGTGTTTGAACGAAAGATGTAGTGGCTTCCACCAAAATGTTGAGATTAAACCGTACAAAGTAATTCCCATTTTGTTGGCTGGTCCAATTCACACCAAAATCCCAACAAACCAATCTTTATATATGTTAATGAAGCCACAAATTCGGCAATTCATACTTTTTTATGGTTTTATGAAGTGGTTATATAAGAATATTGGATTTTAATAATCCCGATTATTCGTTGTTGGCTGTCAACAATTAAAACTTCAAAATTAACCACTGACAGTTCCAACTATTAACATATTGGCATCCAATGGACCCTGAGTAACAGAACACTAATGTCGTTACTCTCCGGTCGCCGGAAAAAAGTCGTTTTTGGCTAGAAAATAGTTTCTAAAGGTCTGATCGTTACAATGAGGTTTGGTACGAAAATGTTGAGTTTTTCGGCCAAAAGGTTGAGTTTTCAGGCAAAAAAGTTGAGTTTTTCGGCCAAAAAGTTGAGTTTTCAGGCCAAAAAGTTGAGTTTTTCGGCCAAAAAATGAGTTTTCGGGCCGACCTCAATAATTGGGGCTTTTACTAGAAAAATGTTTCTAAAGGTACGTAATAAGGTTATAAAGAGGTTTAGGACAAAAATCTTGAATTTTCCGGCCAAAAAACGTTTTTCCTGTGACCGGAGAGTTACGGCGTTAGGATTATGTTTGTCAGAGTCCATTGAAGGCCAATATGATAATAGTTGAGACTGTCAGTGGCTATTTTTTAAGTTGGGACTGTTCGCGGCCAAAGTCGTATAGTTGGGATTATTAAAATCCAATAATCAATCGGATAATAAGTTATATGAAAAATAAAATAAAATCGACATGTCCAATAATAACAAGTGATTTACTTTTAATTGATTGATTATCGATTAATTTTAAAATTTTCAATCGTTAACATGTAAATTGTCCATGTTTATATGATTGTGACTTGTGAGCTTTCATTTAACACGCACATATTCACTTTGTAAACAAAGAATTATTTGCAATTATTACTTATGGGATTGCCTTCTCCTTCATAATACTTTGACAATGAACCAAAGTATATGCAAAATAAAGTTAGAAAAGTGAAATATTACGTTCAAATAAAAAATATTGAAATATAAATGCTTAAAATTGCGTGGTAGAAGTGAAAAAAAAAAACGTGAAAATGAGTTCAACTTATCTCACATAGAAAAAAGGTAGAACATTGGGGCGAAATACACATGAGAGTTTTCCTCGAATATTGTTTCTTTCGCAAAAAAAAATGTACGAGGAGCCTAAAGAGTGCAAAATATCCTTCTCATGTGTGTGCGTTGTGTCTGTTGGCGATGGACATAATATAGCTTAGGCCAGTTATTGTCAATGGGCAGCTAAGCTGAGGTGCAGACGAGTTATTGCTAAGGGCAACAACATGAGTTGTTGATGCTCGATTCGTATAGTTACAACTCATGGATAGGTGTGAAGACATAAAAGTCGACCCTTTTGAACATCATCATACTCAGTAAATCCCACCAATAGCAAAGCTTAAGTAGGGTCTGAGGAGGGTAGATGTAGACAGACTTACCTCAACTCCGTAGGAATAGAGAGGTTGCTTCCAGTAAGACTCCCGGCTCGCTTTTGAACAAATTAATAAATTGGATAAAATGTCATTAAAAGCGTTTGATACATTTTAACTCCAACGCTTATTTCTAGTTTAATAAAGTAGACTTGATGTTTTGTTTTATTTTGAGTGCATAACAAACGTAACGTCTCTATCTTAGTTGGAGGTAGCTCAAATAGAGAATTTGGAGACATTGCATGCTCCTAAATGATTGAAACATTTTTTAACCAACTATAAAAGCATTACAAATATGCTAGAATGCATATAGATTTCGATATGTTTGAGTAATGTTTTTTTTCTAAATGTAGTATTGATAGTTTATTTTGTCTACATGCAAATGTGAATAACATAGTGTGCAAATTTATGACAATTTATATGTAGATGTGCGTACTTTTAAATGTTTATGCAAATGTGAATGACACAGTGTGCAAAGTTATGGCTAATTTATATGTGCATGTGCATACTTTTAGATGTTTAAAAAAATAGGATAGTAAAATAAAAATAAAAAAGAATGAGAGAGAGAGAGAAAAACCCATTAATATTTGTATTGAAAGGTCATATGTAAGTGTTTATAAACTTAAATATGATATTAATTATGAAAAACTCCTCTATTTAATTATGGAAATTACACAAACGCAACCCCTCTTTTGTACATTAACTATTGGGTTACCACTCGTTGGGTTCGAAACGTAGATAAAAATGAGCAAATCACGAAGTTGACAATCAAAAACATGTCGTGACGGTATATTCATAAGTCACTTAAAAAGTTACGTCATATACGAAAGCCGAGTTATTCAAACAAAATTTACACCAAAACATATTCAATACCTAAAATTGAACATGTAATCTCAGCATTTAATGTGTATTCCTGAATCACTTCATTTTACCAAGTTCAGTGTTAATGAGATTAGTCGGATGCAACAACAAGATGTTATTTGTAACAAGTAGTTTCATTGGTTGGATAATTGGCCACCCAGTCACGCATTACAACGAGTCGGTTTAAACATAGAAAAAAACATATCGTTAGTTTATATGTTTCTATTAGTTAACTGATACAAATAAAGTAAGCGAAAAACACAGAGAAAGTTTTATCCATGTTTATTTGGTTTGTTTACAACCTTAAATTATGGATAAGCATGATACCGGATCGGTACCAAAAGTATCGGTCCTGAAAAACATGAAATATAGGTACCGGTACCAAATAATGGGAAAAATGGATACCGGTACTAAATGTTCATCCCTACCTTAATATACAACTAAAGTAAAGGAAAAATGCAAAGAAAGCTTTATCCGTGTATATTTGGTTCGCTTACAATGTTAAATGCTTGGTTATCCATAAAACGCTCATCGATTGACACCTTTAACATAATTTTAAGGTGGGGTGGCAATTTTTAACACCACTCAAACACTATGTGATCCAACCAAAATATAATAAGGTTTTATAGTGTTATGTATAATACGTTTAATGAACAAGGCTACATGTGCCGTGGTTGACATTTTTAACACATTTGATTTAACAAGTTATATCCTAGTTAACATGTTTAATCTGTTTACTTAAACAACTTTATCCGCCAACCCTTTTAAAATTAGAATAAAAAAATAATATATATTTTGTATAATCAACCACTTAAACTCGTTTAAATTATTTATCATAACTCATTTACAACCTGATTACAACCATTTTACCATTTATAGCCCTCAAACTCATTTAGATAAATGGTTTTAAGCATTGTGTTCACGTAAAAGATTATAAACATGTTGAGTTTGATGTCTAAAATGTTAATAAATATATGAATTTTATTAATAATTAATCATTAAAACTGCAAAACCAAAACAATCAATTCATCAACACACCGTGACTGTCATTTGTCATCATGTTTATAAATTTAAACTACTTTTATGCCCTGCTGGTTGGTTGGTGGTGCTAGGCCAAATATTTTTCAACCAATTAGACCATGTGTAGTGGTAAATTAATATAATGCCCCCACCATGGGGCGTTTTACGACACGTGTCATCCCAGTCAGCATGGGGCATTATAGCATAAAGTGGTGTAGTGGGGCATTATTCCAATAACGCCCATGCAATCTCTTCTTCATTAAACAAAAAAAAAAACCAATCTATTCTCTCATTGGCCAGTCAAACCAAAGTCAAGCCATCACAATCCCATTTTGGCGTTTTAATAAACACGCCGGGGGCATTTTTTTTTCAAAAATAACGCCGGAAAACGCCGGCCTTAGTGGGGCTCGGGGCGTTTCCGGGCGTTTTTTTTGAATTTTTTTTACAAACAACGCCCGAGTACGGGTGCTCTTAAAACAAATTATTATAGTTTTGCTAGAAAAAAACGTTAAACGACGACAAGATTGTAATTTTGAGCTGAGGGCAAAACTGTTGTTTGTCAGGACCAATAGGATCGAGTTAACAAATTAAAACAGAAAAATACCATAGGTTTGCTAAAAAACTAAAATGATGACAAAACTGTAATTTTGAACTTGGAGAAAATCGTAATTTTGACTAGTTGTAAAATCGTAATTTGTCAAAAACTACAATGATGGCAAGACAACAATTTTGAACTGGATACAAAATTGTAACTTAGACTATGGGTAAAATTGAAATTTGTTAAAAGCTATAACGATGACAAACCTGTGCTTTTAAATTGTGGACAAAATCGTAATTTTAATTATAAACTGAGAATAAAATCGTAATTTGTTTGGTACAATAGGAAAGTGCAAGGTAACTACCTGACACCATTCCCCATCATGCCCTTTAAATACATATACAATACAAGGAATGAGATCAAATACAAACACTTATGTTTGTAAGAACGGTAAGAACCAACACATAATTGACAAATGTCCCTCAATAAAAAATTAGTTTAAGGGTAATTTTAGACCTATTGATCCTATTTATTTATAACTAATTAAAAATAATTATTAAAATATCCTTAAATCCATGCAAGTTTAATTCAAATTAAAGTTTGATTTTTTAACATATCCATGTTCTTGTAACTCTCTATGATCAAACCAACCTGTAGAAACCAACACAAAAAAAAAAATACTAACAACACTACACTATATAATTACCATAACATCCTCAATCGTTCTCCATTATCAGCACATCGTCTTCAATCGTTCCCCATTATCAACATAAACGACATTAACACAACATCCTTAATCGTGCACATCAAAGTGTTGAATATATCTACTTTTGGTTTTTAGATTTAACACAGCACATCAGATGTGTTGATTATATCTACTCTTGGTTTTCAGATTTAACACAGATGTGCTAGTTATATCTACTTTCGGTGTTTGTTTGTATTTTCTTGTAATTAACACATAATCAACACACACCCGTGTACTATGTCAGCATATGAACAACCAACTCATCTATCCCAAATCTATGGTAATTAACACTTTAACAACACAACGAGGTTTTATATGGAATTGAACTTTATCGCACAAAAGAGATTAATGTGGGTTAGTTGTTTTGATATTTATCCCCATAAGAATCACACAACAAAATAAGAACATACGTATAGATTTAAAATCAACACGATACATTTTTCATACTAGCACATTCAAACTACATAACTATCACAATTATTAAACACGTTTTTGTAACTTTTTTAAAAGTCACTTTTATAAATAAAAAAATGTATAACAATATTGTACTCATATTAAAGATAAAAAATACTTGATTTTATGGTATATTTTTTTTTAAATAATGAAGCATATAAAAGTTATTTTAGTTTAGAAAACCTTGGTAGAATTAATATTTAATGGAAAATAGCTAAATGAATAAAATACCTATAAATAAATTAGCAATTTTACGAAATTACCCCTAATTTGTTAGTACTGATTATTAAATATGATGGTTTTATTTATAATCAACACCAACCATTGATTTAAGGGAAAATCACCATAATAGCCACGACCACGCCGGAATTTCAAAACTAGCCAACTGACACCTCTCCACGAGCCGGTACCGTTCACTGACACGGCTTAAGGAGTTCTTTCAACGCAAACCAATTGGAACACGACACGTGTCCGATAAACTTCTGAAACGGCTTGGGTCACCTCAGACGTCTCGAACAGTACCTGTGACGGCTTGAGTACTTGCCGGAAACGGCTCGGCTTGAGCACCACCGTAAACCACCACCACCCTCCACCCACCACAACCACCACCCGGATTAGTATAGATACGGCGGAGTTTGTTGAGTTGTTTGAGTTGCTGAACGACGATAAAGACTTGAACTTCGATCTGCACATATGCTTCAAGGAGGTGAGGGTTGTGGTGGGTGAAGGGTGAAGGGTGGTGGTGCTCGATGAGGGTGGTGGTTGGTTGCAGGGTGGTGGTGTTCGGTGAGGGTGGTGGGAGGTTGTAGGGTGGTAGTGCTCGGTGAGGGTGGTGGTTGGTTGCAGGGTGGTGGTGTTCGGTGAGGGTGGTGGGAGGTTGCAGGGTGGTGGTGGGAGGTGAGGGTGGTGCTCGGTGAAGTTTGCATAGATGGAGGCATGGAGGAGGAAGGTGAAGTTCTAAGGGTGGGATTGGGAGTTTTGAAAAGAAATAGGAGATGACAGTGGAGAGAGAAACATGAGAGAGAAAGGTGACACTGATGGGAGATGTCTTGACAGTTAACACGTGTTAAAAGCTGACTGGTCTTTGAGGAAAGTTCTTAACTTTTGTCTTGAGCCGGGTTGGAATTCGTGAAACGGCATTTTATGGGGTGTCAACTGGCTATTTTTGAAAATTTGACAAAATTTTGGCTATTTTCGTGATTACCCCTTGATTTAAACTATCAATAGCTCAGATCTGTTTTTACGATTCTTATAGTTAACACTGTTTCTACACGACCTACAATACAATATTATGTAATGAATTGTTTTCTCAAGTACAAAAAAAAAATAAAGCAACTTTTATTCACATTGCAAACAATGAAGGGTGTAAAATGACAATATGTGAAAGTAGAAGCACTATGCAAGCAAATAAGAAGCATGGAGAAAGAGATAAGGGGCGTCCCATGATGCCACGTGTAAGGATAGGTCCTGATGTTCAGGGGTGACACGAAGCCAAAAATAAGGGAAAATCGCCAAAATGTCCAAGACGTGGTCAAACCTTCCAAAATAGCCTGGTCAACCGTCTCGTGGAGACGTCCGAACTTAGGTGAGACGTCTTGACGGCGGTCCAACCACAACGTGCCACGTGTCCGACAAACACAACAGGTTACTGGACGGCTGAGACGTCTTGGCTAAGACGTTTGCGCCGGCTTAAGACGTTTCATAGTGGCTAGCCGTTAAGCTTCTATTTTGCATGGCTTGAGACGTTTGAGAGTGGCTTCGAGACGTTTTGAATGGCTTGAGACGTTTGAGAGTGGCTAGCCGTTAAGCTTATATTTTTTTTTTTTAATATTTGATTGTAATGTTTGTTTTTTTTTTCTTTTTTAAATATTAGTTTCTAATTTTTTTAAACACTGAAAATATAAAAAAAACCGGTCACATGGGGGGGGGGGGGGATCGAACTCGGGGCGTTTCATTCAACAAACGACGTCGTGACCAGCCGGGCTAAGCCCTCATCCGTTTATGTGTTAGACATAAATTTATAATAATATATAATTATTTATTTATTTTTTAATGTTTTATTTAATTGTTAAGACGTTTCACGGTTTTCAACGTTTGAGACGTATGAGACGTCTCAGACGTCTCAGACGTTTGAGACGTTTGAGACGTTTCCCGATTTTCGAAGAAATTTTCAGGACGTTTTGAACCTGTTTTTAAGTCACAATTTTCCACCCTGTTATACACATTGGTGTTTACAGCTTAAAAAAATGGGCAGACCCCCGGATTCAACAAATGGTTCTATGAAGTTATCTACAACTGTTCTAAGAAGTCATCTACAACGGACACAGATCTTCCCAGTTTTGGTGGGATCAGGTCTAATATCCCCTTCTACGTGCTCTGCGGGGTTGATCGTGTTCAAGAACTCATCTACAACGGACACGTGAAGGGTTAAACGGGTTGTTCAGGTAATGACGATTCTACCCGTTTTGGATGGTTAATATGACTTTGGCTAACACAATGGGCTCTCACCAATGTGTTCGCCAAGTCTTGTAACATCACCCAGCGGGGAACCGCCGAACCAAATTTGGAACAACCCGTTACATATCACCTAGGCCAAAAAAAATATGGGTTGATGGAACTTACCAGTTCACAACCCATAGTATTTTTTCCTAGGTGTTTTGATGCGAATTTCCGGAATCAACTTTCGGATGGGAAACCCCATTTTACATTTATGGAAGTTGCGGTTTAGTGTATTGTAGTTCAAATGAAGTAGCGGTTTAGTGTATTGTAGTTCAAATGAAGTAGCGGTTTAGTGTATTATAGTTCAAAGAGATTATATTTGTATCAGTGTTATGTTATTCGGATTATGTACTTTGTATTAAATAATAATAAGGGATAAAGTTAAAAATTTTAGTATGTGACGTTTTAATTCTTAGTCAATCAGTATTATCAATGTGTTTAAAGATGTTATAAATTCAAGGCGTTTAAGACGTTTCAACATGTTAAAAATTCATGCCACTTCACCACCTATATATACCCTTAAATCTAAACATTCACACGGCGTTCTTCCACATCTTTGTTCATCTTTCTACACACAACCAGACATGGCTGCTCACGGGTGGACGGAACTTGAGGACATAGCTTTGGTGGAGGCTTGGGAGGAGGTGTATGTCAATCCTCCTTCTCGAGGGCAGGGGGGTCTATGGGTACGGGTGCAACAATATTTTGCACAACTCCGTGGTCCGAACCACGGTCGTACCGTTGATGCATTATCTTCACGGTTTCGGGTTATACGGTTGGAATGTAAGAAGTTCGAGAATTACTACAAGTCTGTGGAAAACTCATCCGATGGCCTTAGCGAGGACGACATCAAGGCGGTTGCCCTTATCAACTTCCGCCACGATGAAGGACATGATTTCGAACATGTCTCGCAGTGGGAAACGATTAGGGTTTGGATTTAGATGTTTGTTTTTTTTTTTTTTTCTTATTTGGTAATGTAATGTTTTTTTTTCTTTAAGGAATGCAATGTTTTTTTTGTTTTGTAAAAATTTGTCTTTTAAATATAACGTTTAGTATGTTTTAAAAGTTAGACGTTAACATAATACAACTTGTGTATATATATAATATATGTGTAGAATATTAACGGATGAGGGTTTAGCCCGACCGGTCACGACGTCGTTTGTTCAATTACCCGTCCCGAGTTCGAATCCCCCATGTGACCGGTTTTTTGGTATTTTTTGGTTTTAATGTCTTTGAGTTATTACTATTTAATATTAAAGTCTGTATATATATAATATATGTGCAAATATGTGACCGGTTTTTAGGTATTTTTTTGTTTTAATGTTTTTGAGTTACACTTAAGTGCCTGTGTTTGTAAAACTGACGCAAACCGTCCCAGAATTAGTTAGTTAACCCAAAGTTAAAGAAATAAATGGATGGAGTTAAGCTAGTGTACTGAAATGGTTACGGAAATGAACCTAACGGGCTGAAAACGTTATGTTTGACAAACATCAGGGATGAAAACATGAATATAACTCTTATAAAAGAAAAGAAATATCAACTTGGAACATTTGATTCAACATGTCCTCGTCTTCTACCTCTGGTCTAATTCGAAGACCACGACTTTTCAAGGTCGATTTGGATGGAAATGTGTACTGTCATCACGACATTCTTGCTGTTGTTCGGGTTGCTGGACTTAAAAGTCAAAGACATGGTGAAGAATTTTACGGGTGTTCTCACTGGCCTGTAAGTTGGATTTGTTTTTTTTAGATAGTCAAGTGCAATTACTTTATAGTTGCTGTGTTTTTGTAGAGAGGTGATTGCAAATTCTTCTTGTGGAAACAAGATGTTGATAATATGTTCCTTGAACGTTCTTACGGCACCTCAACTACACTGACGTTTAAAGATATGAAGATAAAGAACCTAGAATTACAAAACCAGTTATTAATAGAGGAGAACAATAACTTGAAAGCAATGAGATGTGACCCAAAGATGAAGTCGAAGAAACTATATGTGCTAAGCTTTTTAATTGCAAGTGCAATATTGTTGTATTTGTGGAATTAGTATGTATTGTATCGCTATCCTATTTAGTGTTTGTAATTGAATTTGCAAATATTGTTGTATTTGTGTAAATTGAAAACAAGTATTTTATTGCATAAACTATCCAACGTTTGGACGGGGTAAACACCGCCAAAAATACAGTTTTTCTGCAATAAATTTTCTGTACGACAAAAAACTTTTACAAATGTCTCCAGTTATATTTATTGGTTTATCCGTAACCAGATGCTCCATAAGCATACACAGGTAGACTGCTTCATTCCCTGCGATTGTTGGGTTAGATAACACGTAGTTGTCATTGAGTTCGGCACAGATATATTTTTCTGGTTTTCCCGTTTTTTTCCAATATTGCAGATACACTAGTAATGCTCCTAAGTAAACTTTAACCTTCGTCAAACGGGGTAGAATAACGTTTCTGTATTTATTGCCCACACAAACATCTTCGCACGGGTAGTACACCAAGTCCTGTGTCGATAACTCTAGTCTAGCTAGGAGCCATTCGTTATTTTCTAACGGTAACGGAAATAAGACGTAATCCACCTCGAAGAAAGATGGAAATGGGTGTAATTTGCCATTGGCATACTTAACAACGGTTTTTGGAGTAGAATCTAACAACATTTCATAAAATTGTGGTGGAAGAATTGTCCACCGCAAGTTTAACAACGGTTTTTGGAGTAGAATCATTCTATTTCTCCAAGCCATTAGCCTTCCCACCCATCCTTCAATATGCTGTATAAGTTTTAATTTAAAATTAATTAAAAACGCGAAAAAAATTAGTAAAATTAATAAAAAAAAATTAAGAAGAATAATTAACTGTTGAGGTTAGGTAGCCGCCACAGCGAAAACCTAATAGAGTCCCCCAAAAATTTTTGTCCAACTCTATTGATCTTGTGAAAACTGCTGAATAACAGAACGGCGCATCCCCATTTCTGTAGAATGTTTCCACATCTTTTGACCAGTTCTCACTTTCGTCGTCTGGAATTGCCCATGTACCAGCCCTGTGGAGGTGAAAACTCTCTATTGTGTACAAAGTGCATTTGGTTTGAATCATTTCGTTGTGGATCTTCAGAAGAACTTTCACCCTTGTTAGTTCTCCATTTTTTGAGAATCCAAGATGATGTTTTCTTTGCTGGTTGAGAGCAGTATACATCGTTTTTATTGTTTTCAGACATTTTTCGCGTGCTACAGAAATATACTGAAATAGGGAAGAATTGTTATTGAGAATTTGAGATCACGTTCCTATTTATTAAAAAAAATTTAATAATATTTAATAAAAAATCATTTTTGCACGTCCCGAGGTCTGCAAGACGTTTCAGCAGTTTTCAAGACGTTTCAGACGTTTTCAAGACGTCTCAGCAGTTTGCAAGACGTTTCAGCAATTTTCAAGACGTTTCAGACGTCTCACCCTAATCAAGACGGTTAAGCGTTTGCCACGTTGCATTTAAGACGTTTCAACATTTTCAAGACGTTAAAGACGTTTGACTGTAATTTGAGACGTTTGACTTCCATTTTCAGACGTTTGGGACGTTTCACGAGACCCTTTGACGTATCAGCTTTGAACACGTGTTATTTTTAAGATGTTTAAGACGTTTCAGGAGGTTTCATTTCGATATGCCCTTAGATGAACGACACGTGTGTCCCCGTTACCCATCGCTTGACACGTATCCGGGAACATGTTTTGAGTAGGAGAGTGTGAGTTCATGTGTTTCACTTCACACGGGCAAACGGCATTGGGACCACGTTCTTTCCTTTGGGGCCATCTTGAACAAAGATCCGAAGACCGTTGAAGATCCGAAGAAAAACCCGACCCGTGTTGAAACCTGCGTTGAAACCACACGACATTCACGTTCCGAAGCATCACGTTTCTCGTTGATTCAAAATGGATCCAAATTACTACGGTTTCCCACGTCAAGAGCACATGCAACCACCTGAACATGACATGCAAGACGTTGGACGAAACGTTATCCCATCTGTAGCGGTGATATCTTATGTCTTTTCTTTCATTATTCTTAGTGTTTTAGTATTTTAGTATACTTACTATTCTTTTTTTTTTTTCTGTTTTTTTTTGTTATTTTACAAGGTCCAAAAGATCAAAGTTCGTCAATCATGGAATATAGTGAATTATATAAACAATAGAATGACGGATCATATTATATCAAAGATTAGGCATACATGTTTTGGTCCATATTTGGATATTAGGTGTGTCATGTGTGACAGTCTACTCTTACTAGGTGTTGCACAACTACAAGTGAATACACCTACACCCAGATTTGGGATTACATATCGCCTAGGCCAACATACGCTAATGTTTTCCCCCAAACAATTTTGTCTAATAACGGGATTAAGGTTTGGGTCCAATAATTGGACGCCGATTGACCACCCTGAGTCATTTAAAAACCGTCATTTCTCGGGCCGAGAACGTATTAATTTCAAACTAATTAGAGATATGTTTGAAGGTCCCATGCAATATAGCGAGGAAGATTGCGCAAGAATATGTTTACTGATGCTCTTGGGTCAAGGGTTTTTAGGGTTGCAGGATACAAATGCAGTCGATATTAATTTGTTACACCTGGTGGATAATCTGAATGAGTTTAACCAATATCCATGGGGTAATTATTTTTGGGAGAGCACGTATACGAACGTGTATAATATGCACGTTCGTCAAAAGGAAGACACGAGGGGTTTTTCGTTAGATGGATTTGTTTGGCCGTTTAAGGTACCTGAAAAAACGTATATTATATTTTATATTTTAAGTGTAATGTTTGTCTTAACTTAATTTGTATACTAATAGTTGATAAATAATGCATTTACAGATGTGGATTCTGGAGGTATTTCCGGAATTTAAACAAAAGAGGGGGTATTTCGAAAGTCAGACCATCCCGAGATTTTTAGGATGGAAAAAAGGACATAGGCTATTGAAGTTGAATGTTGATGGCATCTTAGCCAATGCGGTAAAGGTGAGTTTTTTATACTTTAAACTAACTATATTTTTAAAAAACATTAAATTTTAGAAACTGTTTAAAATTTTCAACTTTTATATTTAAAAAAACTGTTTAAATTATATATTTAAAAACTAAAAAAAATCAACTATGTTAGAAACTGTTTAAATTATATTATAACATTTAATATTTCGTTTTCAACATGTTAGATATCTGAATATAAACCCCTAATGGCTATACTACCAACTATGTTCGAGGCCGAGGGTGAGTGGTATAGTTCAAGCTCGGATTATTTGGACCTTGAACGTCAAGTTTTTAATCCTGCTATGGCGACTGAATTACCCCCTCAAATTAATCCAATCGGCCTGAGTCAAAACTACGGCCAACCACAGAAGGACTTCATTGACAGCTTGTTCGCCGATGATGAAGTTCAGGTTCATACAAACCATGTTCCGTTAAAGACGGCTGAGTTTGAACGTGATGCTGGTCCCGGTCAGTTTGAACGTGATGCTGGTCCCGGTCAGTTTTCATCGGGATTTTATTATGAAGAGCAGCTTGTCTCTAAATTTCAGTCAATGATGTTATCAAACAACCAGGCATTGACTGACATGATCAACTCGGAGTGGTCGCAGAAGATGTACTCAAACAACCGCGCCTTAACTGACATGTTGAAGTCGGAGTTGTTGCAAAGTTTTCGTATGGCTCCGGTATCAACTCCAAGCCACATACGAACACCGATGGACCAATCGCCAAAAGTATATTATAATGTAACCCATTTATTTTTTTATTTGCCTAAAAAAGTCTAAAAAATTAAATTTAGTTTAAAAATTTTTCTAACTATTTTTAATAATTTTTAGGCGGCAGCTGATTCCTCTTTGAATTTCGATAATCAAGATAATGAAGTGTATCATGTGTCTGCAATTCCAGAAAATGTTACCGAAGAAGCCGTAAGTTTGGCAAGCGTATATAATTTTTATAGTCCATCTATGTTTTGTTAATTTAGTTCTTAAATAATGTAATTGTAGGATGAGGATGTGGAGATGATTAAAGTGAGGCGGTCCGAAAGGCTTGTGAAGCCCGCCAAGGCTACGCTTTCACCATTTGTAGTTTACAAAAATCTCCGGCGGAAGCAAAAAAATATTTCAAATAATGAAGATCAATTAATTGAAAAGATAAAAAATTGGGCACCAAGTAGCGGAGATAGACTACTAACACTCACAGCAGGCGGCTATGTTGGTCCTGTTTTCTGGGGGTCTTTGCTAGGCACTGAGGTGAATGGCTGGTTAAGCGATGAGGTACACTTGTTAATACTAAATATACTATAGTTTGGTATAAACTTTCGCTAAAATTGTCCAAACTTGTAACAGCATATTTTTGCATGGATGCTACACATGTATAATTCAAGAGATCCATCCGCTCGTTGGTCCATTTTACCCCCATATTTTCAGATGCATTTGCAAACTCTGGATCAGAAATTCGCTTGTTATTTCAACGGGAAAGTAGAGCCTTTTCCTCGGATAACTAGCGTTGACGAGGTGTATGTACCGTTATTTATACCATCAATTCACTGGTTTTTAGGAGTTTTCAACCTCGTTAACAGGACCCTCACTATTTATGACAGGTAAAAATTTAATTTTAAACAGTGTTTATTTTATACTTTTAATCTCAAAAGTTATGACTTTTAAAATTAATGTTTGTTTGTTTTTTTTTTTTTTAGCTTGATGGGTATGCGAGATTTGGATAAACAAAGAACGGAAGTGGTTTGCCACATCAATTTTGTTTTTGACCATTGGCTTCGTGTGCATGGTTACTATGACAACAAAGCTTTACCGTTCAAATTTCCGTTTCAAACAGAATATGCAAATGATGTGCCACAACAGTCAGGACCATTAGGGGACTGTGGGGTTTGGGTTTGTATATTTCTAGACCGGTTGATTAACAAAAAACCCCTAAATGATGGTGAAAAAACAAGCATAACGGCTTCAAGGATGAGGCGCCATATGTTGACACTTTTCTACGACTCGCTTATTCCTAAAGAATTAGTCAACGAGCTAGAAGAGGACGACCTCGAATTTCTTGGTTGATTTATATTAATTTAAATTATAAACATAAATATTTGTATTAAACTTATATTTTATATTATTTAATTTTTTTTTTTACTGTGAAAATGTGTGTATATATATGTGTGCCCTCACTATCCAATGCCACACCAAATGTCTTACTCTTACTCAAACATTCCACATTCTGTGCAACGCACCATTTGGATAAACAAAGAGGATGGGTTTGAACATTGGTCGCCAAATATTCTAGAGTTTTATTATGACGGCGATAATCCAACTTGCTACTCAACCTACATGGGTAAAACACCTCTCGGAAAAGAATGGTGGGGCGGATTACTTGGATTTTGTGGAAACGGATTTATTCAGGAAACGGTAACTTCGAAATACCTATTATGTTAATGATACGTTTATTAAACTTTTTTTTTTTTGTCAAACATTTACCATATTTTTCTTAGCATATCAATGCCTGGTGCAACAAGCTTATGTATCAACGGGTGATGTCGTCAAATGATGATCGGTGGACAGTTCTCCCGCCTACTTTTTTTAACATGATAGTAGAACAAAATAGAGAGGCCTACGGATATGGAGACGGTACAAAAGATTTTTTTCCTCCAATTTGGGAGGTTGATACGGTACACTTTTTTAAAAAAAATTCCATTAAAATAATACCTTTTCCAATACTTATTTTCGTTTTAAATTTTCCCAGATTTACATGCCCGTAGCGCACAACGAAAACCACTGGTTACTTCTAAAAATAAATATGCGTTCGTTTAAAATATATGCTTATTTTCCCGTTAATTGTAACGTAAGTAACTGCGGAGAAGGATTTTGCATACACAGGAAAATACATCAAATTCTTTTAGAATTTGAATCTCCATTTGTATGGTTTCTGGAACGTATATCATACTGGCAACAATCAAGGAAAGATAGTGTACAAGCCTTAGAGTATTGGGGGGATGTTGTGTGGCCTGACCACGAAGCTCATATTGGTCGAAACTCAGGGGTTATCATATGTATGCTATTGGAAAATCTAGTTAACAACCGTTCATTAACATGGAACGAAGTAAACATGCAGGATGCTTGTGTCAGATATAGACGCTACATGGCTGATGAACTATACGCCGGGCGCTACACACCAAGTAATTTTTGATGGCTTGACGTACGGATTGTAAAATTTAATTCTTATATTAATTAAAAGTAGAATTTGTTACATGATTTTCATAAAATAAAACATAAAAAAAAAATATATATTATTAAAATTCTGCTAAATTATAAGATGGAAAAATGTCATCCGTTGAACTCTGGGTTTCTGTCTCTTTCTCTTTTCCTTTGCCTGATGATTTTCGTGAACGAATCTGTGATTTCATTGGATCTAAACAAACGTCACGAACATGTCCGTATGTTCGGCAACGCGAACAATATACCGGAACAGGTTCTTCCCCACGAGACAAGATTCGGTTGTTTTCTTTTGGACGACCTGATTGACGTTTTGTAATATTCGGCGGTAATACACTGCCAAGGCCTTCTGGTATTACCCATTCAGACCTATGAGGCAGAGGATTAATCGATTCTTCATACGTTTTTTTGTATACTTCGTTTGAGTAACACGAGAAAGCATAATGACTACAGTCAGGTTCACCCAAAAATCTTGAAACAGCAATCACATGCCCACAAGGTAAACCCGAAACTTGCCAGACACGACAGCTGCACGAACGATTCGAAAGATCAACTACACCCCTTTTCCCACCGTCATCAACAACAAAGCTGTTTACCCGGATGCCTGCAACAGTCCAGGTTCTAGACCCTTCGATTTTCTTTAAAATTTTCTTCTGTGCCCACTGAGTAAGTGAATGGCTCTCCTGCATGCCCTGCAATCGACGGTCATAAAACCATTTTTGTACAGACTCGCGGAAAAATTCGATAAGTTGCGTTATCGGCATCTTACGCGAGAATCTAGACAAAGAGTTAATAGACTCCGCACTATTAGATGTCATATAGTGGTATCGATTGCCGGGACAATGAGCTCTTGCCCATCTACCAAACCCAATATTTGTTAAAACCTGGCGTATTCGAGGAACAGCAAGACACAAAGCATTAAATGACTCGTTAAAGTCAGACATCCGATAAGATTTACACGTCTTCCACCATAGTGCCTCGTACTGTTTTTTTTAGACGACGGCAAACGTAAATTCATCATTAAATGACGACAACACAGGCCGTGGTACACACGTGGAAACACATTCCTAACACCCACATGTATCGAATTCGCCCTATCCGAAATGATCGCCATATCTGCTATTTCACCAACACAATCTCTAAGCTTTGAGAGAAACCATGTCCAAGATTCACCATCCTCTGATTTTCCAATGCCATAAGCAAGCGGTAAAATCTGATTATTTCCATCCATGCCCACTGCTAAAAACAACGTCCCTTTAAATTCACCCTTTAGGTGTGCCGCGTCAATGATAACAACAGGTCTTAGATTAAACATAAAGCTACGAATCTGAAAATTAATGAAAATGAAATGAGACAAAAACCCATGTTACTTTAAAAAAAAATAAGAGAAAGTAGAAAATATAATGTATAATTTACCGCCGCCCCTAAACCAACAAAAACCATTTCAAAACGACTCTGTTCATCAACCAAGATGTGGGTAACGCTTCCAGGATTTGCAAGTTTCAAATTGTAACAATATATTGGTAGTTCCGCAAAAGAGTCTCGTGTAGTTCCTTGTAGTAGTTCAAGTGCATAGCTTTTACCACGCCAAGCTTGAAGGTTTGTTATCTCAACCTCGAACCTTTGTCTAAAATCTTTGACAATCTCTTTCGCTCGATATATCCTACCACTGTCTTTTAGTTGTTCCTTCAAAAAGTGACCCAAAACCTTTGGGTTAGCCTGACGAAAATGTGGGTGTGTTTGCGTCTTCGAACAGGTGTGACTATCGTCCATATGTTTAACAAACCATAAATTGCCACAAGGAATAGCATGAGCCTTAAATCGCCATTCACAACCATCACCCCTGCATGAAACTTCATACCGCGTCTTAGATGATCAATCAACTTTAAACTCGAAATGCTCTAACAAACATTTCTTTCCCAACTCGAGCTTCATCTCTTCTTTGTTATTGAATATATGACCGGCCTCGAACACTATAGATGAAGAACCTGATTGGTTGTGAGACGTTAAAGATTTTTCAGAATATTTTTCTAAATTTGGACACTCATCGTTTAAAACATCAAAACTTTCTTTTACTGGAATATTTAGATCTGGAGCTTTAAAATTGTTTAAACAAGACAAACCAGATGAACCAACATCAGACTCTTGAATAACATATAATTTATATAATTCAAAAGGATTCTGCATTGCCAGATCAAAAAAAAATCTAACATCTCGATCATTAATAATATCGATCGGATCAGTAAACGTAGACATCCGGTATGACAACCGTATAATGTTTGGAGTATCACACATCTTAGAAACATAGTTTAAAAAACTATTATATGAATGATCTGTTTCAATTTCTAAACCACGTCTCCTTGAATCAACACCAGTAACATACTCAATGTTTCCGTTAATCAAATCCCACTTCCCCCCAGTATAAACAACAAACTTGACCCTCATGTTGTGAGATAATCACCAAAAAACAATTTTTCTCTTAAAGTTCGTGTTTAAAATTAAGTGATCTATATAAATTCAAAAACAAACGTCTTGAAATTCATATAAAACGTCTTAAATTAATATTAAACGTCTTGAAATTCATATAAAACGTCTTAAATTAATATTAAACGTCTTGAAATTGTACAACGCGTCTCAAAAAAAAAATGAAAAAAAAAAAGGACAAAAATGGCTCAAGCCGGCTAAAGAAACAAAAATGGCTCAAGCCGCCCAGCACGGCTCAAGCCGAGTGGAAACGTCTCAAGCCGTATTGATTAACGGCTAGCCACTATGAAACGTCTTAAGCCGGCGCAAACGTCTTAGCCAAGACGTCTCAGCCGTCCAGTAACCTGTTGTGTTTGTCGGACACGTGGCACGTTGTGGTTGGACCGCCGTCAAGACGTCTCACCTAAGTTCGGACGTCTCCACGAGACGGTTGACCAGGCTATTTTGGAAGGTTTGACCACGTCTTGGACATTTTGGCGATTTTCCCCAAAAATAAAGACTAAATTCTGATTGGATAATGGATTAAGAGAACCGGTGCGCTGACGTGGTATGTCCCTGTCACACTTTTATTTTGCATTTATACAGGATGACAATCAAAAAGAAGATCACCTACGTCTCTTTCCTTAAAGTCTTTTTTTTCTTCTTCTTCTTTTAATTTCGAGTAAATTACAGATAAATATAATAACTTTAACTTATGTTTTAAACTAGATGAATTCCCGTGCGTTGCGACGGGGCATTCAGTTGGTATCGGCTTCAGGGGCGGATCTGTAGTGTAAACGGGCGTAGCCCGGGCTACGGCTCAAGTTTTTACCAGTAGTGTAAAAAAAAAAATTTCCCGATTTTTATACACAAGACACCCCTGAACAAGTACGAGGACACCCCTAAAAAATTTTGGGATACCCCTGAGTTGAGTTGAAGGTCTAGTTCCGCCACTGATCGGCTTGGTTTGTTACAGTATCCGTACGGTACCGTCACCTTGATACAACAACCGAAATATATATGACCATGAGGATACTGACACGTGTTTTGAAATGTTTGAAAACAATAAGAAAGAATACCGGTACTGGTTCAGATAATACCGATACTGGTACCGATGTCATTTAGTCAGATTTGGTTCCGTTCGTCACGACCTCGGACGGTATTGGCTCGATTCGTTGTGGTAAAAAAAATTAACATTTATCAGAACATAATATTTGAAATTTAATAAAGCATTATTATATTAAATTACTAAAACAATGAAAAGGGTTAATGAAAGGGAAAATCACGAAAATAGCCAAGTCAACGCCGTTTTTTTCCAAAATGGCCAACTGAAACGGCTCCCCAAGCCTTTACACGGATTCTGACACGGCTCAAAAGAGCTTTCCTCATCAGCCACTCACCTTTTGCCACGTGTCCGACAGCCGTCATTCAGTTGAGATCTTTCAAAGACGGCTTGAGTTCTTTCAAAGATGGCTTGAGATCTTTCAAAGATGGCTTGAGTTCTTTCAAAAACGGCTGGCTTGAGTTCTTTCAAAGATGGCTTGAGATCTTTCAAAGATGGCTTAAGTACTTTCAAAGATGGCTTGAGTTCTTTCAAAAACGGCTTGAGTTCTTTCAAAGATGGCTTGAGATCTTTCAGTGTAGTGGCTTAGCTTGGCTTGGCTTAAGATCTTTCCTTGACAAGATCTTTCCTTGGCTTGGCTTAAGGATCTTAGATTTAAGATATAACTTTTTTTTATAATTTGATATATAAAATTAGATTTATTCAACACGTACAATACATGGGTTTTTTTTAAAGATATTATTTTTTTACAATACACCAATTTTTTTTAAAGATATTACATTTTTATTATTTAGCATACAAAATTACATTTATTTAACCCGTGTAATGCATAGAGTTTTTTAAGGTATAACTTTTTTAATTATTTGGTATATACAATTAAATTTATTCAACTCGTACAATGCACGAGATTCTTAAATATATAACTTTTTTGTTACTTAATATATAAAATTACATTTATTCAACTCGTGTAATAAACGAGATTTTTAAAGTTATATTTTTTTATTATTTAGAATAAAAAATTAATTTATTTAACCCGTGTAATACACGGGGTTCTAACATAGTAATTTTTATTTTCAAATTAAAATTTTCAGATTTTTTAATTGAGATTTTCAAGTTCTCACATTTAATTGAGATTTTTGTAATTATTCGTTTATATTTAAATTATGTTGAAAGATCTCAAGCCATGTTGAAAGATCTCAAGCCGTGTTGAAAGATCATAAGCCAAGCCAAGCCACTACACTGAAAGATCTCAAGCCGTTTTGAAAGATCTCAAGCCTTTTTTTGAAAGTTCTCAAGCCATCTTTGAAAGATCTCAAGCCATTTTTGAAAGAACTCAAGCCGTCTTTGAAAGAACTCAAGCCGTCTTTGAAAGTACTTAAGCCATCTTTGAAAGATCTCAAGCCATCTTTGAAAGAACTCAAGCCGTCTTTGAAAGAACTTAAGCCATCTTTGAAAGATCTCAAGCCATCTTTGAAAGAACTCAAGCCGTCTTTGAAAGATCTCAACTGAATGACGGCTGTCGGACACGTGGCAAAAGGTGAGTGGCTGATGAGGAAAGCTCTTTTGAGCCGTGTCAGAATTCGTGTAAAGGCTTGGGGAGCCGTTTCAGTTGGCTATTTTGGAAAAAAACGGCGTTGACTTGGCTATTTTCGTGATTTTCCCTTAATGAAATGTATGTTTGTGCTTTGATCACTTACACATTACTATTCATAACTCGATTTTGTGTAAATTCATATCGATATGTGAATAAAAATAAGTAGTTTGTGACGACACACTCTAAATTATATAGAATATTGTATTTTAGAGGTTATAAGAGGAACAAAATAAACTAAAAAACTATTACAACATAAAATAATAGAAAAAAAGTATATGAAAATACGGGCCTTTTTCTTTCCTCAAAGAAAAAGAAAGTGAATATGGACAAAATTCTAAATAAAAAAAAAATAATCTACTGTATATCCACTTTGAAAATGCAAGAATATATTCGAACTTCTATTGTATTTGCCCACTACGTACAAGCTTGGTTATTGGCAGCGATTTACTTAGGTGCTGTTTGTTTTTTCTGTAGGAAAATGTTTGCAGTCTGCGGATCACATCTGCAGGCATCTGCAGGAGAAGAGGTGGACCAAAGGTCTGCAGTCTGTAAGAAAAAGAGGGTTTGTTTTTTTTATACATAAACCTCTTCACACACATTACACACACAACACACACCAGACATTTCTCTCTCCTTTCACTTCACCACCGCCACCACTTCACCACTGCCACCACCGTCACCACCGCCACCACTTCACCACCGCCACCACTTCACCACAGCCACCACCGTCACCACTACACCACAGATCGATGATGATGATGATGATGCAGATCGACCACCGCCATCAAAACCCACCACCACCGCCGCCCCTTCTCTCTCTACGATCTCTCTCTCTCTTCGTTCCAGATGTCGATGTTGATGATGACGAGGGTTTTCGATTTAGTTTTTTCGATTTAGGGTTTTCGATTTGGGGGTTTTGTTTGTGATGTTGATGATGATGTCGGAGGTGGTGGCGGAGTGGAGGTGGAGCAGATGTCGGAGGTGGAGCAGAGGTGGTGGCGGAGTGGAGGTGGAGGTGGAGAAGATTTGGGGGTTTTGTTTGTGATGTCGATTTGGGGCTGGAGCAGCGGAGGTGGTGGCGGAGTGGAGGTGGAGCAGATGGTGTCGGAGGTGGAGATGGTGGTGGCAGGGGTGGTGACGATGATGATGATGGTGGTGGCGGAGCAGGGGTGGTGATGATGATGATGATGATGATGGTGGCGGAGCAGGGGTGGTGGTGGCGGAGCAGTGGTGTCGGAGCAGGGGTGGTGGTGGCGGAGCAGGGGTGGAGGTGGAGGTGGTGCCAAGAAGAGGTAAACGTCTGCGAGGAGAATACTTGGGTCCATGTCTGCTCCAAGAAGAGGTCTCGCAGACTTTTTTTTAATGAAAGGTCTGCGAGAAAACAAACAAGCTGCAGACATCAAACGTCTGCGCGCGTCTGCTTCGCGCAGACATAAGTGGCCAGAAGTACTTCTGGCCAAAAAAACAAACAGCACCTTAATATTTATTAGAGTAAATTACGTTTTTGGCCCCTGTGGTTATATCAGTTTTACTATATTAGCCCAAAATAAGAATTTTAACGTATCTGCCCTCATGGTCTCTATAACTAATCATTTTGGCCCCTAAGTCTAGAGATCATGGGGGCCAAAATGATTAGTTATCGAGACCATGGGGTCAAAATGGTTAGACTTAGGGGCCAAAATGCTTAGTTATAGAGACTATGGGGGCAGATATGTTAAAAATTCTTATTTTGGGCTAATATAGTAAAAGTGATATAACCACATGGGCCAAAAACGTAATTTACTCTATTTATTATTATGTATTTTAGGTGAGTATGTGGTTTGAGGACTTTTGCCACTTTAGTCTAAATCTCAAACTTTTTAAATCTGGGTCCCTGTGGTTTCACTTTTATTGTCATTTTAGTCCAAATCACAGGGACCCAGATTTAAAAAGTTTGAGATTTGGACTAAAATGGCAAAAATAGCCAAACCAAAGAGACCAAAATGGCAGTTTACTCTTAAAAATATGATAAATAGTTTAAAGGTAATATCGGTTAGTATTTTAGTTGACTAATGAAACACTATTTTAAACTAAACAATCCTCTCACGTCATTAGTTACTGAATCCATGTTACCATAAACCAGTTTCTTTTCTAGATCTCCTAATATATATTTTTGGAAAGGCGGCAGCTATATAGAACAAGAAAACAAGATACTAAAGTTTAATTTTTTTTTTTTTGAAAACTAGCATTAAGGACCTCTGCGTTACAACGGGTATAAAACTATGTCAAATAACATCAATGTCACACTGTCAAGATCGACCACCAACATTGAATTTGCGGCGTCTTAATGCGAAGAAATTAGACCGAAACGTAAAACATAGAAAATGATAACTAAGTCGATCTATGACCCGCACGTTATGACGAACCCGTCAAACGGGAAAAAATAGACGAGTAAAAATGTTGAAGCACACACGGACGTTCCGTCGTATTAACTCGCGAAACTTAGAACGAAGTGTAAAACGAAATTTAAAAACATCGAACTACACATGCACGTTGCGCCGAGTTAACTCTCAAAATTTAGAACGAAACGTAAAACGAAAAATTTGTGAAAGATGAAAAGTACAGCCGTACAGGGGACCAAAGTTGAAAAGTAAAAAAGTTGTAAGGTTAAGTTACAAAATATAAAAAGTTTTGGGTTAAAAGTAAAAATTTAAATAGTTTTGAGTTAAATGTATTTTATTAAATACTTTTGTATTAAAGATGATTTTTTAAACTACCTAAATAATAAGTACAACACATATATGCATGTATAAGTTGTTAATTTATAGTATTAAAATAATATAAAATAAAATTTGATATAACTTCAAATACCACTTATCTGTAATTTACCTTTTTTACTAATTGCCACTTCAACCGTTTATTACTTTATTGAATAAACTAGCCTTACCTTTTACGTTTTATGAAAAAGAAACGTTTATCATGGTTTTTAATACTTTTATTTTAATGTTATAATCATTACAGCTGTCATTATTACTACAATGATAAATTCAATATTTTTGTACACCATGTCTAAAAATGTGAAGGGTTGCTGACAGAAGGGATGGGATCCAAAGTTATAGTGGTTTTGAGTTGAATTGGTATAGACAACCAGAGTAAGATGTTGAGCTTAAGGAATGGCAGGAATGTCAGGAGGTTCTCAGCAGGGCCTCATTTTCAAATAATGAGGATTTATGGTCGTGGAACGATGAAAATCAGGAAGGATTATCGGTGAAGGCAGTAAAAATGGCTCTTATTAAGGATAGAGGAGTTAGTCATCCCCCTAACTTTGAATGGTGTAAATGGGTTCCGATCAAATGCAATATCATGACGTGGAGAGGTAATCTGGATAGATTAGCTACGAGAGTTAACTTAAGAAGAAGGAATGTGAATATTTCTTCAGTTATGTGCCCTTTTTGCGATGAATTTGAGGAAACGGTGGAGCACCTTTTTACTGCTTGTTCGGTGGTGGAGAGAGTTTGGTCGGCTTTCAGCGCTTGGTGTAAATTGCCTCAGATACATGCTTTCGACTTCAAAGACATTATGGAGATTCACAATTTCACGCGTCTAAGTAAGAAAGCAAAGAGTATCATTCAAGGTTTGGTAATGATTTCGTGTTGGTGTATCTGGAAAGGAAGAAATGAATTGGTGTTCAAGCAGTTTAGACGAAGTCCACAAGATATTTTAGGGGGGGTTAAATCGAAGGGTTATGGGTGGGTTAGAAATAGAACTCCTTGTAATTATATTAGTTGGGTGGATTGGTGTAAATATCTGTTGTATATGTTGTAATTGTCGGCCTTTTGCCCGTTTGGGTCGGGGGTGTTGTTTTGTTGTTTGGCCTTTTGCCCGTTTGGGTCGAAGGTGTGTTTTAATAAAGTTTACTTTTCAAAAAAAAAAAGTAACCGGTCCAAACTGCCTCCATTTTGTGAGATAAATGGGATGACTTTGATGTAACAGAGTTGTTGTAGTTTGGTCGTTTTTTGGGCAGTGGTGGTGCTTGGCGGTGGTGGTTGACGATGGTGGTGGGGGTAGTGGTTGGTGGTGATGGTGATGGTGGCGGTTAGCAGTGTTTGTCATGGGTGTTGGTTGTAGTGGGTGGTGGTGGTGGTTGGCAGTGTTGGGTGGTAGTGGTGGGTTTTGGATGAGGTTTTAGGGTTAAGGACGTTTATCAGAGTAAGGGTAAATCTGTTTCTAGGGGTATAAACGAGCCGGGCCGAGCCCGAGCTCGACCAGGCTCGAGCTCGGCTCGTTAGGTTTTTATGAAGCTCGAGCTCGGCTCGGTTCGAGCCTACTTCTTTGAGCTCGTGCTCGGCTCGCGAGTAAAATCCAAAGCTCGAGCTTGGCTCGACTCGGCTCGAACTATTTTGAGAACAACCTTAAATGAGCTAAAAGCTCGGCTCGAGCTCACTTCAACATCGCTTAAACGAGCCAAAGCTCGGCTCTAGCTCGGCTCATCAATGTTATCATCATTATTAATATATTATATAGAGTAAACTGCAATTTTACCCCTGTGGTTTAGGCCAATTGGCACTCTGACCCCGTCTAACGAAATAATTGCAATCCCCCCCCCCAACGTTGTTGTTATGTCGCACATTTACCCCCTGGCGTCAATTATGATTAACAGTCAACATATCTATGTAAAGGTCAAAGGGTAAAAAGGTAATTTCCAACAAACCATTGTTTAGCTTATACAATGCAACACCCTATAAGTAATCGATCAAAGCACATTTACCCCCCCCCCCCCACCCCACCTTCCCACCGATCATCCACTCCTGCTAAAATCGATCAACCTCCGGCGACACCACTTTCTCCTGCGACACTCCTTTCTCCGGCGACACCTTCAGACCTTCAGATCGACACCTTCTCCGGCGACACCTTCAGACCTTCAGCTACAATGCCGCTTCTTTGTTGGCTGATCCGATACGTGACCCGCCACACCGCAGGTACAATCTCCCAATGTTAGTTAATCAGGGTCGGATTTGTGTCACTGTTAGTTATTATCATGTTATAAACAGGGTTAGGGTCGGATTTGTGTATGATTGTGTCTAATGTTAAACAGTGAATTAACAATTAGTCTGGTTGAGTCTGATTACCATGTTAATTTTGTGATGTTTGGTATTTTTTTTACAGTTGACCTGACGATGAGCCTATCAAGCTCATCAGTGGTGGTCCACCTGGTGGTCTCTATGTTTGGTAGGCCTATCCTCAACTTTCATTATCCATCGGAGAGTTGAGCGGATGTTTAATCTAGTAGTTAATTAGGTGTTGTGTAATATGTAGGTTAACTTAACTTAATGGAAGCCTTTTTGTATATGTAGGTTAAACATGCATTTTGTGTAAAATGATGAATGTTCCTTATGTCAGTGTTGTTGGAAGCCTTTATGCATTTTGTGTAAAATGATTATTTTGGGTATGTTGTTAGCTTGGGTATGTTATAAGATATTGTATATAGTTAATATATGCTTGATCAACAGATTGATGTGCTTTTCCAAACATTAATATATGCTTGATCAACAGATTGATGTGTCTATAATGTGCCTAGTTATAAGAACAACAGATTGATCAGCATGTATGTTTGAACTTCCCCCTCAGCAGGTACGTTTGAATGTCTATTGAATGGTATGCTTGTAACTTCAAGACTTATAAAAAGGGTTGTGTGGTAGGCATTGCTTATAACTTCAACATGGATTTGACTAGGGAATAAGTCATGGTTATTGTTTGGACAGATTGTATACTACAACCTATTTCAACAGGTTCTTGTTTCAACAGTGCTTGTTTCATAACCTGTATTGTTAGCATAAGGAATTAGTGAAGGGACTGATATGTAACAAATGATAGTTGGTAGTTATAGGTGGTGCAGCCAAACAGCTGCATAAATTGATCTTGCAAACAGCTGCATACAGCTGCAGCCAGGTATGTTTAAACTGATTTTGAGTGTGCATACATGTTCTGAATGTTGCAGCCAAACATTGTAATGTTTCTGAATACATGGACAGATTACTGAATACATGGACAGATTGTAATGTTCTGAATACATATAGGTTTTGTGATTTTGTGAAGGGTTTCTAGTGAAGTTAACTATTGTAATGCTTATAGGTTTCTGATTTTGAGTATATAAGCATAGAACATGTTTGAATACAAGTGTTTATTAAGTTTAAATCAGATTTCTTGTTAATTACCATGTGTAGTTGACTTTGGCTAGTCAAAAATTTTTGGCGTGAAGGGTTTTGGAAGTTGCAGGGGGTTTTGGAAGTTGCAGGGGGTAATATTGTTTCTTAACACAAAGTATAGGGGGTAATAAGAAAGGACAATTTAGTAATTTACAAGTGGGGGGTAATTATGCGACATAACAAGAACGTTGAGGGGGGGGGGGTAATATTAAAGGGTAAGATAGTCATTTCACATTAAAGTTAAAAGATCTGTTAACATAATTGACGCAAGGGGGTAAATGTGCGACATAACACCAACGTTGGGGGGTAAAATTGCAATTATTTCGTTAGAGGGGGTCAGAGTGCCAATTGGCCTAAACCCCAGGGGGTAAAATTGCAGTTTACTCTATTATATATAAAGAAATTAAAATTTTGTATGGGCTCGTTTAGGCTCGCGAGCCTAAACAAGCTTTGTATTTCAGGCTCGAGCTCGGGCTCGATAACGAAACGAGCTCTATTTCAGGCTCGGGCTCGTTAAGGCTCGTTAAGGCTCGACTCGTTCGAGCTTTTAACCGAGCCGATCATGAGTAGCTCTCGAGCCTCTAGGCTTGTTTACACCCCTATCTGTTTCTTAACAATTCAACATCATCTTATTAGTTAATCATTAAGAGGTCAACTAAACTATTAAGAAGTGTTATTTTTGTTAACCAAAAACTCTTATCTCTTACTGATTTAGAGGTAGTGTCACACCCCCAAAGTACCATATGCGGATACACCGCGGGACGTGTGTCGTACCAGGATCCAAGCCACTATTCACATTGAACTACGCATAATATTTAATAAAAACATTCCATTCGTTTCAAAATATAATTCCAAGTCATGAGTTAAACCAAAGTAAGTATCCAACGGAAGCATAATGTAAGTAGTAATTTAAATGTTTCAAAACATGTGTTCATAATCAATAAAGCGCGTATCCAAGAGTCTCAATCCATGACCACTCCAACGCTCCCAGATAGCAAGTCCATAATCAGAAATCTAACGACCTGCAAGCATGCAGACAAGTGTGTCAGACGATGCTGGTGAGTTCAAAGTTTGTTAACGCGTTTTAGTTACCAGATATGAATATAAAATGATTGAATGATTTGATGTTGTAATAACTCGTTTACCGCTGATGGCTTAAAGTTGTTTTACCCAAACCCCATTGCCTCTATCAAAGCAATGGTCAAGACTGGGATCATTAGTTCACTCCCGACCTCCCCGGTACGGTGTGAGGTTGCAAAACCTAAATAGTGCTATTAACTAATACCTCGTTGCCTCCCCGACAACAATCGGTAGATGGGACTTAGGTGATAGATATGCAAGTATTAACAAACATCCCAATAACCCAGCATTCCTCCATGGAACGTTACCCGATGTCCCTCCCTGGGACGCGTGCTTGGAAAAAGAGCAGTGAACTCACCTTGGATTGCTTGATAATGAAATTTACTTGCTCACAATGTATCTACCAACCACGTCCTAATCATGGTTACAAATCTAAATCAGTTTCATTCACTATCGATCACGTATTTAACAAAACATCACCTAGCACGTAACAGATACACGTAACATGCAAACCCAATAACAATTTCCACTTAACAGTCAAGTCATCAAACACAGTCACATATGGCCCAAGCGTTCGGGCCACTTGTCTTGTGCGACCCGGATGCCTTGTGCGATTCAGAAGTAAACAGGCCCAACAGTGCACAAAGCCCATTCGGCTTGTGCGACTGTCCTCCCCTGTGCGATTCGCTCTGGGTTGTGTGGTCCGGGTGTGGGCTGGCCCAATAGGACAGACCCAACAACAGTTTAGGCGGGCTTCTTCCCAATCGCACAACTTGTGCAATTCATACACGGCCCACTGGACCTAGCCCAACATCGTAAACAAGCACAGTCCAATAGTCCAGCAACTTGTGCGATCCCTGCTGGCTTGTGCGACTGGGATCCCTTGTACGATTGGGATTCCTTTGTGCGATTGGACTAGTCAACCAATCTCCCAAGATTTTTGTAAACATGCACCCATTCCCCCAATCATAGATCAAACAGTTACAATTCTTAATTTGTTCAAACCCTAATCATTCCATCTATGATTAACCACCATAATTAACATAATCATCATCATTATCGAATAACAAAAATCAAGGCATTCATATTACACCTCCCTAGGCATCGATTAACAACAACTCACACTCACCCAAACATTAGCAGATTATCTCTATTTCATTACAACTCAAACATCAATCATTGTGAAATCCTAGTTCATGATCATCAACAATTAGCCATTAGATTCATAATACCCTACATCTCTATATTTCACTTCTCATGTGCACAATCGATTTTTAATCATGTTATCCATCAAATTCTAACAACACAATTAATATGATGATTCATAGTATTCCAAACAATCGAAACATAATCACACAAACTCGTCAAAGAATACAATCAACACATGACAATTACACTAACCAGATTATATGTCGTCGAGGAGGGTGTTAAGGCCGAGAACAAGAGAGCTTCCGTCTTGAGGGATAGTTGTCGTCGAGTTCGAGTAGAGAGGAGAGGAGAGGGAGAGCTAGGGTTTGGTGTGATTATATTGTGATTAGAGAATTATGAAAGGCATACACCACATCCTTGGTGTTATGCGCAAACCATAGGGGTCGGCCCATCTTGGGCTGCCCTTTGGGCCACGGGTTCTATGCGAGTGGGGTTGGGCCAATTGTTTGTGAGACCAAACATACTTGTTCATATTACAATTACGTAACATATTGCATACAAAATCATTACATTCATTGCAATCAAACACATCATCAAATAATCACGTATGTTCTTACAAGTTACATTAAAGCACAACGGGTTCTAGAATGCGAGTTGTCACATCATCCCCAACTTGAAAGAAATTTTGTCCCGAAATTTGACAAGCAGTCGTAGGGGAGTGAAGTGATGGATTAAGATGACTGTGGATTTTCCGCAAGTGCCACAGGTAGCCTCTAATGGAATCATTAGGGATTACCAAACAACCTTATCTGGCCACCAACAAACTCAGACAAAAAACTCTTGAAATTTGGCTCTTCTAAATCAGAAGCCACCGCCTATTTCCAGGAACTCGTGAATGGCTACGAGTTCTTCTCCTACGCTTGGTATGACTCTCACCACTCTCAGCTCCTCTTCTCCGATACAAATCCCGGCAACACGTCGTCTACCTCTTGCATTGTTCCTGATATGTTCATTTTTTTTCTCAATTTTAGTATATTACGGGTTTTCCGATAGAAGTACATGGTTTTATAAATTAGGGTTAAGTGAACACTAAGGAGTCACTGGATTTCAGTTAATAAGGAGGGGATGGGGAATTCAGATAGTTTGTACGGACGTATGTATGCTTTTTATGGTTATTAGTTAGGGTTTATGACTGAGATCGAAGATGTGATTGGTGTAGGGACGGGTGCGTTGGGGTTGGTGCAGGGGGTGTGTGGTGGTGGTTCGATGATTACAATATAGGTATATGAGATGCCCCATTAGGAATGAGCATTTGGTACAAAGTATCGGTCCCGTACCTATCATTTTTAGTACCGGTACGATTTTTCTCATTTTTGGTATCGGTATGATGGTTGATTTACCGTTAAATATTAGTACCCTACCAGTACTGGTTATATTCGATATCGGTACCGGTACCCATTTTCCCTGCTTTTCAGTACTCGTACCTGTACGGATATTTGCTCATCCATATGCCCCATAGTTATGTTGAGGCTGATCAGTGATTACGATCTGGGTTTGGTAAAATCAATGAAAAGGGTTTCTAATCTGGGTTTTCTTGAGGCTGATCGATGATTATGATATGGGTATCGAGATTCCACAGAGTTTTTGGAAGAACTGGCGGCAATAGTCGCAAGGGGCGGCGTAGACGGCGATGTACAGTTGTTTAGTGCCGGTTGCGTGGGCGACGAGGTTGGTGATGAAAACATGTTCACCGTGGATAATGTGGCGGATAGAGAGAGATAGAGGGAGATAGATAGTAGTAGAAGGGAGAAAAATAGAGCGGTGGGATGGTGGTGGCAGTGGGCAACGACAGTGGTGTATTTGTGGTGTGAATGGTGTTTTGGTGGTGGTGTGTGGTGATGGCGTGTGGTGGTGGTGATAGTGGTGGCGTGTGGTGATGGTGTATGGTGGTGTATGATGGTTTTGGTGCCGGTGGTATGGAATGGTGTGGTATGGTATGGTATGGTATGGTATGGTATGATATAGCATAGCATAGAGTATAGTATGGTATTTTGGTAGAGGTATATTTTATTTTTATTTTTAATGGTAAGGGTATTTGGTCATTTCATACAAATTAACTTAGAAAATCTGACAGAGTTAGTCTGTTTAGACTCAAATTGTTGCAATTGTTAATAAATTGGACTGAGATGAGTACAAATTGAAAAACCAAGCACTCAGATAGTTAAACTTTTTAATTTTAGACTCAACTATTTAAAACCACTAAAACACAAACATAAAGACTCGAAAAATAATAAAGAGAAAAATGAAAATCAACTATAAAGGTTCAAAATCATACAAGCCAAAAGCCAACACCAAATACCAAACAATTAACACCAAAAAGAAAGGCTCAATGATGAACTCGAATTCTCTTGAAAATGGTCATACTCAACATGTGATTAGAAGTACATCTCCCCCAATTAGAAAAAGGTTGGCTCCATCCATTTGATATCCATATATAACATAGACAAAGCAACAAGAAATATCCTACTTGCTACTTGTAACACCCTTATTTTAAGACCACCTGTAGCGGTGAACAAAAATAATGCCCCCACCATGGGGCATTATCCGACACGTGGCATCCTAGTCATCGTTGGGCATTATAGCAAAATAGGTGTAATGGAGCATTATTCCAATAACGCCCATGTAATCATTTGACAATTATTTTTTTTTAATTTAAAACATAAAAATCTTCATTAATTTAAATTAAAAATTACACTACTTGAAATAAAAAAAAAAAAACCGAAAAAAAAGAAAATTAAAAACAGAAAAAAAAAAAACAGAAAAAAACCGAAAAAATAAATAAAGTTAACAAAAAAGAAGATGATCTATACTCCATATTTTTCTCGAATTTTTTGGCGACGCATTTGCGCAAGGATCAACGCGTCGCCTTGGAGGTGGTCGATCGGTTTGGACAAAAACTCAATGTCCTTTTCCATCTGCCTCGCCTCTTGCATCTCGTTAAACTTTTTGGTTTCGACCACTCGTTCTTTCATAATCTCCCAACGTTTGTGGCCGAGGTCGCGAATGTCTTGGAGACGACGGTTCATCTCCTCGAAATCATCCTTTAACTCGAGATCGGAAGACGACTCGACCGTTTTTTTCCCGGTTCGCTTATCCTTTCTTCTACAAGTAAAAAAAATTTAAGAGTTACCGGTGTCTTCGTCCTCCGAAATGTCGAGCCACGCCCGAGTCAACGTGTATTCCTCGTCCTTCGTCCATTTAATGGTATTTTTTGTACGTCGAGGTTCGTCCTTTTCCTTCTTCTTATGCGACCTTCTGCCGCGTTTCGATTTGTCTTGCACCGGTTCGGGTTGCGTCTCCGGCACGACATCGACATCGGGTTCGGATTCGGGTTGTTGTTGTGACGGTTGCGACCCGCCGGCTTGACCATAGCCGAAGGTGGGAGGTACAAACGGAGTGGCGCCAGTCAAGTAAGCCGGGTACGGTAAAAAGCTCGGGTCCATGTCTTGAAGGTTATACGGGTTTTGCGGTTGGGTTGTGTTCGGGTTCGTGGGTCTTGCGGGGACACCAAAAGGGTGTCGGAATGGATGCATGATTGTATAAAAAATAGGAGAAAGTGGGTGTTTTTTATAAAAAAAATAGAAGAAAGTAGGAGAGAAAGTAAGAGGTTTTTTATAAAAAAATTGAGAAAAGGGGTTGATATATATATAGTGGGTAAAATTTTGAATTAAAAAAAAAATACATTTGACCGTTTGGCAACGGTCCAATCTCGCCCCCAACACAATTTAAGCGTTTTAATTAACACGCCGGAGTGATTTTTTTCGAAAATAACGCCCGGAAACGCCGGGTGTAGTGGAGGCCGGGGCGTTTTCCGGCCTTTTTTTTTAATTTAAAAAAAAAAAAACGCCCCACTACGAGCAGTCTAAGTATACGGAAATTTCAAAATAAAAATTTATTTAACGAAAGTTTCACGTCTTTCTTTTATTCTTAAAGTTAATAAAAGAATAAAATTGTCAAGTTCAATTTATAAGAAACGAGTTGAGAGGAATAGATCTCTATGTTCGCGGCCGGGGCCCGATAGAACATCGCGTCCGCAACGGCCTGACGGGGGATTGTCTTTGACAAGAACCCGGTGACTGATAGGTCCTGTACATAGAAAGTCATCCTTCAAAAAAAAAAGATCTCTATGTTCTTTATTAGTTTGTCATCCATGTTGCACAAGTCCAAATCAAATGAAAAGATTGGAATAAAAAGAAGAATTACGTAACATAAATATTCTGTCTGTTCGAAATAAGATCAGTAATAAAACAAAATAACTTGATTTTTCCTTTTCGCTTAAAATTTTTCGGTGCTCTCTCCACCGATGTGCAATGTCTCACATATCGAACCGAACCAATATTGTACTGGTACCCTAAAAATATTGGTTCGGAATCGTTGAAAACAAAAACCAGTACTTTTACCATAGGTATTCAATCAAGACGGGTGTGATGTGGTATCTGTATTCAGTCAAAACTCAAAAGATCTCATCCACAGTATACATATACCGTGAAATAAAAAAAAAACTATAGTAAAACTCTAACAAAGCTTCCTCTCTTAAAAATATGGGAATCATCTTCGTGATAACTCATTCAAACTTAAAAAAATTTAAGTACAATGTTCACAACTTTCTCTTGGTACAAGAATCAACTTTTAAAATTCCCTATTGATTTCTCGTCATCCGAAAGTCCTAAACATATCCCAAACCTACTTTAAAAACTTTAACAAGCTTAAAATATATTATATATTACCCAATACTATAATTACTCAATATTACCCATTACCCATTACCCATTACTATAATTTGCAACTTAATTTGCAACATTTTTAGGCATAGAGGTGTTGTGCCTTATGCTTTAGGAGTTTTAAAAAAAAATCAATTTTTTTACTTTTAACAAAAAAAACTATTTGATTCTTTACTTTTAACCAAAACCTAGTTGATTTTTTACTTTTAACCCCAAACTTTCCATCTTTTGCAATTTAACCTCACAACCTTTTTATTTTAAACTTTGTTTCTCTATACTTTTCATTTTTCGCAAAATTTTCGTTTTACGTTTCGTTCTAAATTTTGCGAGTTAACACGGCACAACGTACGTGTATGGTTAAACTTTTTACGTCGTCTATTTTTTTCCCGTTTGACAGGTTCATTGTAACGCGCGGGTCCTAGATCGACTTAGTTATTCTTTTATATGTTTTACGTTTCGGTTTAATTTATTCGTATTAACACACCACAACTTTAGTGTTCGTGGTCGCTGGCAGTAGTGTTATAATTATGTAATGAAACATGTTATAGTTTTCAACATGCTTGATTATGTCTTTTCAACATGCGTGATTATGGTTTTCAAAATGCGTGATTAGGGTTTTGAGTTTTACAACGTGCGTAATTTCACAGCGTACGCTCGTACGTTAAGGAATATTATAGGTTAACCAGGCTTTCTCTCTCTCTATATATATATATTATCATCACTAAGGGTTAGGGTAAAATGAAAACTTATACAAGTATTGAGAACTTAGAGAACTCGGTCTTACGAAAGATTTTTTCAAATTTTTTTCTTTACCAAAAATCTCAAAAAAAGCAACTTTTCCAAAGAAATAAAAAAACTAGTTTTTTTTTTTTCATTTATGCCAACCGTAAATGCTGTAAAAAGTGATGTCATGCTTATGTCATCATTTTTTACACCTGCTGGAAGGGGCCGAAAAACTTCACTTCGAAATTTTTTTAAAACTTTTTACGGCACTCTTTTATAACATTTTAATCTAGGGGTGTGAAAAAATAGGGGCAAAACTCGCACGAAAAGACCGAATTCTCTAAGTTCTCACAACTTGAAAAAGTTTTCCCTTAATCTTGATTCTCATCACTAATTCATCATATATTAAAATATAAATATTATAGTAATACAGAACTATAGTTTTCTTATTTCACTATCACTGTTGTTGTCTTTGTAACTTATTAAAGATGATCTCCACCCATATGATGTTTGGATCTTGTGTAGAACGTTGCTTCTGATATTGAACTAACGATGACATCCGTTTAGCAAACGACATGACTGCTAATAAGTACCTATTGAATAAATGAATCAAGTATATATATTATGTATTTCGAAGAAATAGGACAAACCGTCTTTATGGAGCTTAATTAGAACTCTTGTCTGAATTTTTATACCACATGTACAATGTTTGGAGTAAAGAGATATATGTATAATGTTTTAGAGTATAGTGAGAAGTTTAAACGAGAATTTTTTTTTTAAGAATAAAAAAGAAGAATATTCAATCAATAAGAATGATTCATTTTACTTTATTTAATTTTTGTATTTAATATTAGTGTAAGGGAATTTTGGTAAAGTTAGATAGATTATTAATTGGTAGTCTTCCTTTTTAATAGCTAACTACGTTAAATTTGTAATTTATTTAAAAAAAAAAACATGTTTTTTCAAAAAAAAAAAAAAAAAAAAAATATATAATTTAAAGTGTAACATAAATTACGAGGTGTGTAGTATGAATTAGGAGCTGTGTATGATAAATTTCAATATGTGTAGGATAAATTTCAAAACGTGTAGAATAAATTTTGATGTGTGTAAGCATAAATTTAAGTGTGAAGAATGATAGGATTTATGACTAATTAATTAGTCAAAGATAACAATAAATGAGTTCAGATAAAAACTATATAATGACGTGACGTAAGGACATTGATGAAACTTAGGGTAAGGGTTTAAGTGCCCCTCACCTCTAAGAGCATCCACAATAAGGGAACATGTTGATGTTTTTAGGCTATGAGTTGTGGTTGGAGCCCCATGGGGTTTTATCAAGTCCACCTAGGATCCATCTTATCTAAGGAGCCCCCCTTTAATTTACATGGTGTGGATGGAGCCCTTATTAAACAAAATTAAAAAAAAAAACATTTGATTGGTTTAAAACTAGTGGGCCCCACCTGAATATGTGCATATGGGCGCTACCGGGTGTTACCATGATGGAGCCCCATCAATGGCGCCCCCCTCTTCACTTGGAGGGTGTAGTGATGGAGCCCAAATGGGCGCTATACATGGTGACGTGGCGGTGATGGAGCCCCCACACCCTCCAGCCTTAGGGAGAGAGAAAGTGATGTGGAGGAGAGAGAGTGTGAGGTGGAGGAGAGAGGGTGTGAAGATGTTTGTGAGGAAAAATGAGAAAAAATGGATATGTGTGAGTTATGTGAGTGTAGAGAGGAGAGAGGAGAAAGAGAAGAAATGTGTTTGTGAGAGGGGCAAATGAGAGAAAGAAGATGATTGGTTGGGCATGTGCCAACTAGACACCCTAAAAAATAAGAAAAAATACCCTTTATTGGGGATGCTCTGATAAACGATAAATGAATACCTATTTTTGAGAGATAACCATCATCAATGGGCCTCATCTTCAACTACTCATTCACTCACCTACATCATCTCTTCATAGCTGTTTCCTTAACCTTTTCCATTAAGATTTTATTAATGTTTTTTTTTATAAAATTTGTAGGTTGGAATCATCACTACAAAACTTCCAACAGAAAGTTGTTGGTTTAGTTTATATAAAGTCAAATAAAATTTTCTTTTGTTCATATAAATATATAATTATACAGTTTGAAGTTATACAAATCGTGTTCAAGTTAAAAAATCTTTTTTTTTTAATTCTAACCATTATTGCTTTGTGAATTTTATTTTATAGAAGCAACAAAAAGCATTAAGAACACTAAGGTTATTCGGTGTGGTTGTGAAGGTGGAGGGTGCGTTTTACGCCACGGGTCTTCCATGTAGGCAAAGAGGGCATGAGGGAAAAAAAAACCCCAAAACCATGGGGTGATAGGCAAGGTAAATAGGGTTTTTTTTTTTATTGTAATTAAAACAAAACAATCAACCAATCAAAAACCTCAATCTCCCTCTCCCTTCCTTCCCCACGTCTGTAGAAAAGATAAACCCCCACACCTAATAAACGTCGAACATGGGGTGGTGTAAGGGGGGAGGAAGGGCTTCCCCTCCCCACGCCCCACTCTGAGTAGGCTAAAATGACGGAAAGTTACATTCCATAATTTTTTTAATCAGAGTCAGTTCTTAAACAAATAATCTTAATCTCTATCTTAATCTTAATAATATCAAGACCCAACCCTAAAACTAACACAAACCCTAACAAAGTTGATGTATGTTGTTTGTAAGTTAGATTCACAACAAAGCACAACACATACAACCCACCTAATATTCAATCATATGAAAATCCTAACCCTGAATCAAACACATCCCAACCCTTATCCTAAACCATTCATTATTTATTCCGAATTAATAGATTTATGTTTATTTATTTGTGAAATATAGAATTGAAGATGGAAGGTGTTAGATGATAAAGTATATATTTATTCGTAGCTATTCAGAAAATGACAAATGGATCACTTATAAGGGAAACAAAAAAAAGAAGTAAGAGTGGCAAAGATTTATAAGAAAAAAAAAGTTTTGTATGCATTTTGTTGGATTATAATTTTACTGAATTTTGAATAAGAACTTTAAAAAAGATTACTTTACCATATTATTATTTATTGTAACCATGTATTCAAAAAAAGATTACTTGATCGTATTATTATTTATTGTAACCCTGTATTCAGAAATTAGAAATGTATCAAGTCTTAATTTTGTCAGATTGGAGCATTGTGATTTTTAATTTTAGCTTTATAAATTTGTTTGAAAATTAAGTTTATGTTTTTTAATTTAGAAGTCTTGGTTTATAACAAATACAAAATAAAATAAAAATATTTAATATATCAAATAACATATATTTTAGTCATTTTTACCTGAAAGACACGCTGAAAATATACCAAAATTCTCAATTTTTTATGAATGATATTCATAAGTTTGTATAAAGAGAACGAGAACATGCCATTTAACGACTTTAAAATTAATACAATGTTATGTTATGTTTTTTTTTTTTTTTGCATAACTGCTAAACCGTCAAACCTGAACAATCAAACAATGGAAACTGGTCGATTTGACAACCACAACCAACCTGACTGGTTTAAAATATGTTTTCTTAAATCTCAGATGCGCTATGACTTAAAATTCATATTAAAACCAGTAACACCGGATTGTTAAATAGAATACGACTAGCTCAAAACAAATTCTAAAAATAATTTTGAGTTCTTGCTTACATATGACATTCGTACCAACTGACATTCATACCAACTTCGGATTTAATACTTGATGTTCTGTATCATATCCATCCATGTAGTCCAAAATAAATACATGACAAATAGAGTTTTGTATAAACAAATACTATGATTAGTTTTACCTAACAATTTTACTTTAATCAAATCAAATTGCAAGTAACTAAATTTTATACACCTCCGTAAATTGAAATTTGGGTTGTTTAGGGGAGGCTCTACTATTTGTTTAATGGGGAGGCTCTAATATTTGTTTAATTATTTATTTTACACGTATCACTTATTATTTTTTGTAGTCATTTATATATTTGTTAAATTATTTCAATTAAAAAGTATGAATATTGTCAATAAATAATAATAACAATTTTAACAATAATAACCATAATCATAATAATAGTAATAACAATACATATATTTTTAATAATATTTGAAAAAAACATCATTCAAAGTTTTTATGACCAAAAAGAATAACCATTGATTCTTTTAATAACAAGACTAGCTTCTTTTTACAACCTAAACAATATACTTATTAGGCCGATCGTTGTGGAATAATGCCGATGACATTAACAACAAAGTCATGGCCGACGTAGATCACCTTTTCCAGCACCAAGGGCGTTAACGCGGGCGTGAGCCCATGCATATGGCATAAACGGGGGCTTGACGTGAAAGGGCTTGAAGAGGACGTGGCGCCGACGTGGATGCTTTATTCCACAACGACCGGTCTTATATACTTTAAGATTATATGATATATAAATATATCTGGTTTCAATCCAGATAAACAGGTTCAAATGGGTATTATCTAATAAGTAATAATATACCTGTAAAAAAATTAAAAACTAACAACGTACTCTGTACTGTCTCACTACCCATCTCAAATGTTTCAAATTATAAATTTTGTTGTTAGGTTAATTTCCATGATACAAATATGAAAGCATATGTGGATGCTTTCATCATTCTTTGCACCTGGTTTGCTTATTTTAATATAGAGACGTATCCTTTCAAAATTGTATTATACCTTTGTAATGTCGTATTGCATCCTTGTAATGTTGTCAAGTCAAAAAAGCATATTAAAATGAGTGATGGGCCATTTATAGAAAAACACATGAAACAATTAAAAGTCTTCAGATATTTTGAGCCCAAATGTTAATTGATAAAATTGATAATAATTTCTTCAAGCACAAGTTATTTTTTAATAAAAAAGATATATTATTATTAGAGTTAATTGCCCAGATGGTCCCTGTGGTTTCACATTTTTTTACGTTTGGTCCCCACCTTTTGAAAATAGCAGTTATGCTCCCTATGGTTTGTTATTTTGTTACTCGGATAGTACCCTAAGTAGATGTCAGTTAGTTAGGAAATAACATGTATGCTCCATATGGTTTGTCATTTTGTTACTCGGATAGTCCCCTGACATTTACTCAGGGGACTATCCGAGTAACAAAATGACAAACCATAGGGAGCATACCTGCTATTTCCAAAAGATGAGGACTAAACGTGAAAAAACGTGAAATCACATGGAGCATCCGAGCAATTAACTCTTATTATTATTAGTTAATTAAAAAATAATAATATTTTTAATAGTTTATTGGATAGATGATGGTATGGATAGAATAGATAAAGGGTGGTAGAGCACATTATTTTTACAACCATATTCTTCTCATCTTTGCCTGCTTTTTACAGATGCTTTGCAACTCTACACATTACAATTCTCTCTCTTTTTCTTCCATCATTTTATTTCTGCATTCATTGATTACTCTCTTTCTCTCTCTCTCAAGATCTCCACAGTCAAAACCCTCAAATAATTACTCATCTTTGTTGGTTTTTACCTCATAATTATACCAATCTTGCACCCCCACTTCATTAATTAGGGTTAAACCCTATTTAATCATCTGGGTTTTCTTTACTAAACCATAAAGATTCTTCCTTTTTGTTGATAATTGATTCCCCCATCTGGGTTTAGTTCATTACTTGAATCTTGTTTCTCACACACTCACTGTGTGTTTGTGTTCTTGTCAATTATACCAATCTTGCACCCCCCCCCCCCCCCCCCCCACTTCATTAATTAGGGTTAAACCCTATTTAATCATCTGGGTTTTCTTTATTATACCATAAAGATTCTTCCTTTTTGTTGTTAATTGATTCCTCCATCTGGGTCTAGTTCATTAGTTGAATCTTGATTCTCACACTCACTGTGTGTGTTCTTGTCAGTTTGTCAAATTTCAGGGTTTTAAACTTTAAGTTTAGAAGTTGTTGGATACTTGATTAGACAGTTTACAAGGTGACAGTAGGTTTTTCATTTTTGCACCCTTTTTATTTATTTTTTTAAATATTTTTTTTAGGTTAATTTATGTCTATATTCTGTTAAAATCAGCTCTTTAAGTGAAACCCTGTTCATATAATCATATATATTCATATACATATATTTATATTTATATTTACACTGTTTGGTTCTGTGGATGAGTTTTATTCATGTGATTGGATTTGGGTTAAAAGTGGGACACTTTCTTTTGATGCTATGCTACTCACTTCTAACAGTGATCTCATTAAACTCATTCATTAATGATTCATCACAAATGAAGCCAAATAAAAGCAGGAAGATTTGGAACAACAAGTTTCTTGAGATCTTTTCAAGATACACTTCCAAGATCCATTATTATTACCAATATATTGGGTCAGATAAGTTCAGGAAAACATGGTGGAAGAGGCTTTTGATCTTGTGGATTGCACTTGGTACAGTTCTTTCTTTGTGGATCTTTTGGTATTTGAGATCTCAAGCTTTGGAAAAAAGAAAAGAAATATTGGAAAATATGTGTGATGAAAGAGCTAGAATGCTTCAAGATCAGTTTAATGTTAGTATGAATCATGTTCAAGCTATGTCCATTTTGATCTCAACTTTTCACCATGGTAAAAAACCTTCTGCAATTGATCAGGTACAACTAACTCTATTTATTTATTTTTTATTTTTTTTTTGTAAAGTTTGATTCTTTTTTGGTTCTAGTGCTTAGTTAGGCTGTTAATCTTGTTGGGAAAATGAGAATTTGGTTTATTTTGCTGAATTAGGGTTCATAATCTCATATATAGTGTAATTAATAATCAGGTACTCTGTTTTTTTTAATAAAAATGAAAACTTTTTGTTTCTAGTGGTTAATTATGCTGTGAATCTTGTTGGGAAATATAAAATTTGGTTTATTTTGCTGACTTAGGGTTCATTATCTCATAATTTAGTGTAATTCAGAGTTGGATCCTCTGATTTTTTATTTTTTTTTATAAAAATGGAAACTTTTTGTTTCTAGTGGTTAATAATGTTGTTAATCTTGTTGGAAAAGAAGAACTTGGTTTGTTTTGCTGGATTAGGGTCCATAATCTCATAAGTTAGTGTAATTAAGAATCAGCTACTCTGTTTTGTTAATAAAAATGGAAACTTTTTGTTTCTAGTGCTTAATTGTGTTGTTAATTCAGTTGGGGGTTTTCGGTTACTTAATCTTGTGAATTCTTTTCTGTTGTCTTTGAAAAGGAAAATGAATAATTTTGTTAATTTTTAGGGTTTGGAATAGGACAGTTTTAGTGTAATTAAGCAATCGATTGGGTGCACTCTCTATTTTCCCCCATTTTTTGACCTATAGAAATATAATATTTTTTTGGTTATAGTGTTTAAGTGTGTTGTTGACTTGTTGATCCATGGGCAAATTTAGTTAAATTTTTGCTGTCATTAAAAAGGGAAAGATTTGGTTAATTTTGTTGTATTAGGGTTTATAATCGGACTATTTAGGGTAAGTATTCCAGTCTGTTTTTATATAAAGTTGGAAACTTTTTGTTTGTGATGCTTTATTGTCTTGCTAATCCAATTAGGAGTTTTAGTTAATCGGTTGAAATCTTTTCATGTCGTTGAAAAGGAAACCAAACAATTTCGTTTATTTTTTTAAGGTTTGTAACTAGTCAAAATGTGTGGATTAACAGGACACATTTGCAAAGTACACGGAAAGAACTGCTTTTGAGAGACCACTAACAAGTGGGGTGGCGTATGCAGTAAGGGTACTTCATTCCGAAAGAGAACAATTTGAGAAACAACAAGGATGGACCATAAAGAAGATGACCCCGGTTAATAAAGACAAATATAACCCTGAAGACCTTGAACCGTCACCGATTCAACCCGAATATGCCCCCGTTATCTTCGCGCAAGATACTGTTGCTCATGTGATTTCTCTTGATATGATGACGGGAAAGGTATAATTATCTTAAAACTACAATTATTCAAGAATTTATATGTAAAATGACATCTAAATAATTAGACTTAAATCAACAGGAAGATCGTGAAAACGTGTTGCGTGCAAGGGAATTAGGAAAAGGGGTTCTTACGGCTCCTTTGGCGCTTATAAAGTCAAACCGTCTTGGAGTTATTTTGACTTTTGCGGTTTATAAACGAGATTTACCGTCTAATGCGACTCCTGAGGATAGAATCGAAGCAACTGACGGGTAAATTCTTTAGACCAAATTTGAATTATGAGAAAAATGGCGATAATTTATGAGCCCGAATGATTTATTGTTGACTTTTGGTCAAAATCAGGTACTTAGGTGGAGTGTTTGATATTGAATCGTTGGTGGAGAAGTTACTTCAACAACTTGCTAGCAAGCAAACCATTTATGTGAATGTTTATGATACGACTAATACATCGGACCCTATTAGTATGTATGGTACGGATGCGTTGGACACTGGTTTGGAACATGTTAGTCCTCTTAACTTTGGTGACCCGTCAAGAAAGCATGAGATGCGTTGCAGGTGATTATTACCTTACCTCCACAACTCGTCTATTTACATGCTATGCAGTTAATGTGGTCCAAAATCAAATATCGGTCAAGGGCGAATATTTGAGATATAGGTTATCGCGGTGGGATATCGGTAATTTTAATATCATGCAGCATTTATATATACACATATATAAAACGTAAAACGTATATAATATCAAATTGTCAATAGTAATATCAATAGTCAGAACTGAAAAATGCCAATATTTGAAACATGATCTAATCGTAAGCCATTAAATCTTCCTCCGAGTCCACATCAACCAAGGCATCCAAAATAACGGTCAATATTGTCGATAATATCGGAACTGATATTCCGGAGCGATATTTGACACCGATGTTTTGTAGAGGGCCGATAACCGATATCCCACTGATGTTAACTGCATAGTTTGCATGTATATATGTGTTGTTTATGTATCCACAATTAAAGTTGGTTTGCTCATTCTTATGGATACTACGATAACGCGTAACACATCATTTATTCCAATAAAGATGAATCCTTTTCCTAGATCTAATGGTCAACAATATGTGTGTTTCCATATTTTACGCTTTGGCAAGAATGTTATATTTTTCATGTTTTAGCTATCACAAGTTTGAAACTTTACAGGGCTACTTTTTTCTACGAATGTATATATATCTTTATATATATGAGGAATCGTGTAGCATCCAATGTTTTTTGGTCTTACAGATTTACGCAAAAACAACCGTGGCAAATCTTGGCAATATCAACTTCTTTTGGTATTTTTGTGATCACTTTACTTGTTGGGCAAATCTTTCATGCAACTATAAATAGAATAGAAAAAGTTGAAGATGATTATCACGAGATGTCGGAGTTAAAGAAACGCGCCGAGGCTGCTGATGTGGCGAAATCTGAGGTATCATTCGGCCAATTTTGAACCTAACTTTAGTTTATGCTTTCATGATTAATAGCCAATCCTAAATCTTTCATTACTTCTCAAATTTTTGTAGTTTCTCGCCACCGTTTCTCATGAAATTAGAACCCCAATGAATGGTGTTCTTGGTAAGTTATTTCACAATTTTTTTTAATTATGTAAATCTTCGAGTTTTTTTTTTTTTAATTAGCAAAATTTCTTGTTTTTTTTGGTTTTTTTTTATCATTAAGGGATGCTGGATATGCTTATGGACACTGTTCTTGATGTAACGCAACAAGATTATGTTAGAACAGCTCAAGCTAGTGGAAAAGCTCTTGTTTCATTAATAAACGCTGTTCTTGATCAAGCTAAAATCGAATCTGGAAAACTTGAGCTCGAGGCTGTGCGATTTGATCTTCGGGAAATTTTTGACGATGTTTTGTCATTATTTTCTGGAAAATCTCAAGAAAAAGGAATTGAGGTAAGAAAAAGCTTGTTTTATTTTGTAAGCGAGTTGTAACTAATTGAAGTTTGACTTTTTCTTCTTTTACTATGTTGGTATAATTGCAGTTGGCGGTTTACATATCTGCCAAGGTTCCGGAAACGTTAATTGGTGATCCAGGGCGATTTCGTCAAATTATTACAAATCTCATGGGCAACTCGATTAAGGTAGGATATGCTTTTTTTTTTGTTTTCTCCGAATGTAAAGTTAGAGAAATGGACAGGCTGGATAATGGGTCAAAATGGGTTGGGTTGACCCGCCTAACAGTTTTTCTTAAGTAATCAGTATATGAATATAATTACATAACTTATGATTAAAATTTAAATTAATGATCAATTTTTTTAGTAAAGTAATTTATAAATTTAGGAGGTTATTATTTATTAACACTTGATTGTGCCACGCGTGACTTTGAACGTGTTTAAACTTCTTTAAGCTATATATATTTTCGGATGGTGTATACATGTAAAAAATCCACTGTGAATGATTTTGGTACAAGGTGAAACGGGTTGGGTTGACCCAAAACACTTTCGGTGCAATATATTGGAAGACATAATTAATAAATTTTTATTATTACAATATTCATCTTGTGCATAATCTGATCTATGATGTATACATTTAAAATCCATGATTTTTAACCTGTTGACTTACATTGTTGTTTTAACTTTTAATGGCTATAGTTCACCGAGAAAGGGCACATCTTTGTTACGGTGCACTTTCTTGAAGAAGTTATGGAGTCGATCGATGTAGAAACCGAACCATCTTCAAAAGACACGTTAAGTGGACTACCCGTGGCCGATAGAAACCGAAGCTGGGCGGGATTCAGACCCGCCAGTAAAACCGAGGGTCCATCTGATTCCGTAACGTTAATCATATCGGTTGAAGATACAGGTTCTGGGATCCCGCTAGACGCACAACCTAGAATCTTTACACCGTTTATGCAAGTGGGACCCTCGATTTACCGTATGCATGGAGGAACCGGTATCGGGTTAAGCATCAGCAAATGTTTGGTCAACTTAATGAACGGTGAGATCGGGTTCGATAGTATCCCGCAAATCGGGTCGACTTTCACTTTCACAGCTGAGTTTTCTAACCCGAATGAGCAACAAATCAATGGTCAGTCACAGTCAAAGTCAGAGTTTTGTAACATGCAAGCGGTCGTTGTTGACCCGAGACCCGTACGAGCTGAGGTGTCAAAATATCACATCCAACGGCTAGGAATGCACGTGGAAATCGTCTCAAGTTTGACGAACGTGTTATCGATGTTGACCAACGGAAGTCAAACCATCCGCGTGGTGTTAATCGAGGAGGAAGTTTGGAATCAAGATTTAAGTAATTCGGCGGTGTTCACGTATAAGTTAAAAAATTTAGATCACAAGATTCCTCCAAAGTTGTTTCTTTTAACGAATTCGATTGGTGGATCCCGCCAAAAGAACGGCATATCTTCGCCAACTGTCATAACTAAACCGTTAAGGGTAAGCATGTTGGCGGCTTCGTTACAACGCGCAATGGGCGGTAACAAAAGTAATGATAGAAACGGAGGGATATCGAAATTATCTTTATCGAAATTATTATCCGGGAGGAAAATATTAGTGGTCGATGATAATAATGTAAATCTTCGGGTAGCTGCGGGTGCGCTAAAGAAATACGGGGCGGAAGTGGTGTGTGCAGAAAACGGACGAAAAGCTATTTCGTTACTAACACCGCCTCACTTGTTTGATGCTTGCTTTATGGATATCCAAATGCCGGAAATTGACGGGTAAGAATAACATAATATTCACTTTTCATTGTTAAATTTATATGATATACTCATATCCATATATTTAACTAAAAATCACATTTTTTCCTCTTTAATTTCAGGTTTGAGGCAACAAGAATGATCCGTAAGATTGAAAACGATGTCAATAACGATATCCAAAATGGGAGTTCACCGCCGCAAGATTATGCGAATATTTCAAATTGGCATGTACCGATTTTGGCCATGACTGCTGATGTCATTCAAGCTACACATGAACAATGTATTAGATCCGGAATGGATGGTTATGTATCTAAACCATTTGAAGCTAATCAACTTTATCAAGAAGTTTCTCGGTTTTTCCTATAGGTCAACTCAACCCCCTCGGCCCCACAAAAATTAACCAAATTGTGCGTGTTTTTAGACGTTTGGGAAACGGGGCCGTAACCTTCACAAGGGTAAGTTATATTGTTATTGTTGTTATTACTACTACTAGTCTACTACTACTACTACTACTATTATTATTATTATTAGAGTTAATTACGTTTTTCGTCCCTGTGGTAGTGTGGTTTGTTACAATCCATTAGTGTTTTGGCAATTTTTAAACTAATGGACTGTAATAGTTATTTTCAACAAACCACAGGGACGAAAAACGTAATTAACTCATTTGTTTATAAATGAGGGGCATTTTAGTCTTTTCACCAAAAAACTTAACAGTAAATTGAATGGGGTTAACGAAGGTGAATTGTAACTGTTACAAAAATGAAAGTACCAGTACTGTTTTGGCAATTTTTAAACTAATGGATTGTAATGGTTATTTTCAACAAACCACATGGGCAAAATACGTAATTAACTCTTGTTATTATAATCTAAATTTCATCTTGTTATATTACTATTTTAGTTTGTCCCCAAATAATTTTGGACTTTAAATGATGGATGGTTATAATTTCAAATTTTCGTATATTACCCTCATCGATAAATCTTGTGAGTTTCCAAGTCAATTGGATCTTTTGGTTATAATTTTCGATCATCGAAGTCATCTTGGCTAATCTTTTAACGAACATTTTATTTCAGGAAACTAGTTATGGTGACGATACAATGTACATACAAAGGTCATTTGTTGGTGGAGATATGTTCATTTTGTAGAGCGAGCTTAGATACAGAAACCGATTCATTTGCCATCATGTAGTTTTGATCTATATTTCCAAGCTGTCGGAAAATGGAACGCTTTTTGGAAGTTGACTTTTTTGGTCAACTCTTGGACTTTCATTTTCTTCAGGTTCTGCTGTTTAGTTGATGCAACCCCACAAGTGGGCGACAGAACGTGTTGTGGTATATATAGTTTGTAACTTGAAAAATAAATATGGTTAAATGTACGTAGTAATAGTAATAGTAATATACGTATGAAGTACAATTTTCAGGAAAGGTTGTTTTAGATACCAGAATTTGATTGACTTTGGTAAATTTGTGTGTATATAATGAGTTCACTTTTGAGTTTTAAATGTTTGGTTGTGAATCTGTAATTTATGCCAAATGTCCATGGGAACAATGTAAAGTGTTCTTTTTTTAATGTCAGGATTTTGTTGAGACTTGATAGCGACATAGCACTCGTGGCAACGTTGTCGGGTTGGTTAGGTTTTTTAACGGGTTAAAATGTACGGATTAAAACGGGCCGGGTTGGAATTTTATAGACTATTAAAGTTGTTACAAGAACACTTTCTTGAATCCATTTGCATCTTGGCCCATAGAGGTGGCAATTTTCGACACAGATGAAAATAGTTAGGTTTTGGATTGCCATATTTAACTAGTTTAAAAACGTATTGTATTCAAGTTGATCAATTTAATTAAATGGGTCATGTTCAGGTTGATCTGTTTAACCTTTTATTTTACAATTCATTAATCCGGCTAACACGTTTACAACTTGATTATTATCCGCCAACCTTTCTGAAATGTATCGTGTTCGAGTTACACGATTTATGTGAGTGCAGTGTAGGGTTAGATGTTTTTAACATGAATAAAAATATGGGTCATGTTCAGGTTGAACAACTCAACCGGTTAACCTTAACTTGACACAATTAACACCCCTTCATTAGACGCTGTATAGATATTTGGCGTATTCTAGGTCTAGAATTGGCTAGCATATGGCATTCGTTTATAAAATATAGGTCAAACGGTTTAAAAAAGCAGCATCAAAGGGTTAGCTATTCATACATCAAGCAAATGGAGCTTAAATTAAACCATTTTTACACTACTTACATTTATACAAAACACCCAGTACCAAAGCAAACTATCAGTATCAGTTAGGTTACAAACTAATAAAACAATAATAACTACCATTACTGTTACCATCTCTCCTACACACACTGATTTAATTGGAATTATATCTTCTACATATTCATTACATCACCTTGAGAAGTTGAGCCTGCTTCATTCTCCATACCTTCACGTTCCGCCTGCATCATAATTTATAAATTATTTAGAATATAAAGTCGTGTTCATGATAATAATGTCAAAATATCAACTTCAACGCGTGTACCGAAAGACGGGTTGATTCGGGTTTTAAGACAATAACTGTATTTAACACATCACTACACTTTTGACTGGCTGTTGAGGACAACCAAACATAAAAATACGGATATTATAAATTATATTGATATAAAAAGAATGAGTAAAATGCCATCTTCGTCCCTGAGGTTTGGCCAGTTTTGTGACTTTCGTCCAAAGATTTGTTTTTCCGCATCTGGATCCAAAAGGTTTAAAATCTTGCCATTTTTATCCCAGCTCGTTAACTCTATCCATTTTTTTTTCTGTTAACTTACAGGGCAATTCGGTCTTTTTCACTTTATGTACAAGAATTTAGCATAATGTACAAGTATTTAAAATACCAAATTGCCATTTAAGCTAACAAAAAAGGACGAAAATACCCCTGACTTAACGGAAAAAAATGGATGGAGTTAACGAGCCAGATGAAAATGACAAGATTTTAAACCTTTCGGATCCAAATGCGGAAAAACAAACCTATGGACGAAAGTCGCAAAACCGGTCAAACCCCAGGGACGAGAATGGCATTTTACTCAAAAAGAACCAACCTTGGCTTGTTGGTATTTTTGAAGCATACGGCGGTACTGCTGGCGGGCCGTTTGAGAGTCCACCATAGAGAGCACCCGTGAAACAGCTTCGTCAATAGAAACATCCACCTTTTCCTTCCTGATCACTTTAAGAAAATCTTCATCTTCACGTTCACCAATGGCTCCTAATTCTTGTTTGAATCCCCGCAAGCCTACGCCCTTACGGCGCCACCTCAGCACAACCTTTTCAACTACACCAACCGCCCAACAGAATACCTTAAAGCTTTTCCTTACCTGATGACCTCTTACATGAGCCTGCAAACACACAAAAAGGGAAAAATAAAAAAGAGAACAAGATTATAAACCAAGTATGCAGGATTGAAAATTGGGCAAATATAAGATGTTGCGATTCAGCTCGTTTTACTTATGAATGGTTCAGTTTGGGTTATGTTTGATCTCAAACGGACCGAATGAAGCGAGCCAAATGGGTTGAAAGTAATACAGTTTTTGTAATCATATTTAGTGGGTCGAGTCAAATAGGTGGGTTGATTTGGATTGTGTCATATCTCAAATGGGCCATGTAAAAAAATAGCTAAAGAAGGGAACAGACCAATCGGGTTAAACAGGTCAAAGCAGTTGAAAGCCGTCTAAAGTTTATTTTTTATGCAAACCTCCACTTAAATCATTTTATTCAAAGATTAAGATTATTACTTCAACAATATTGGTTTTTGAATCATAAATAACACAAATCTTATATTGAAAGGTTGGTGCCGACCACCTTTCTGATTTAACAAAAATCACCCCTCAACTTTTCTAAATTGACAAAGTTCACCCCTTAAGTTTCTAACTTGACAAAAACCAACTTTCTAACTTGAGAAAAATGGTCCTCCTACTTTCTAACTTGACCAAAAAGGCCCCCATACTTTCTAACTTCTCTATAACCCTCAAAATTTTGACATGTAACCCATTCTACCCCCAAACTTTGCTATAATGCCAAAGGTAACCCTCTAACTTTGTAAATGTCTCTTAGACGCCCTAAAGTTTCTAAACTTTCAAGGCTCAAGCTTACCCTAAAACTAATTTCTTACGTTTTTATTTTTATGGATGTGGCGGTATAAATTCGAGTTCGTCTACACTTTAATGTAATTTTTGTTTGAAAACGAGTCGGGTCAATAATAAAATGTCTTTTAATGTACGTTTTGAGTTGAACTACGTTTTGACGTAAATTTTGTTTGGAAACAAAACGGATCAAATGTAATGTGTTTTAATCAGACGGTATATATTTGAGTTATCATACGTTTTGATGTAAATTTAGTTCGGAAATGAGTCTGGTCGATTGTAGTCTAAACGTCATCATTTTGCGTACAGCGCTGCCGCAACGCACGGCAGGTAAAAAAACTAGTTATACATAAAAACAAACAAAAGGTGTTTGTAGTAACCAAACCCGCCTCAGCCTGTTTCAACCCATACTAAAAATAGGCCATTGCAACCTGAACTAGTTTCAACCTGTTACCCGACCCATCTGAGAAAGAGAAAGAGAAAGAGAAAGAGAGAGAAACCTGTATTTTAACTACTTTCTGACGAAGTGCAAGGAAGTCCTTACGACCTTTCCACCCTCGATATTTCTTCTGAATAGACAAAGCAGCATTGTGATAATTTCCATTTCTAAAAGTCATCTTTGAAGCTGCGGAAAGTCCTTTGATATCACTTGGTATACCATATTCATCTCCACTAACATATGATTGTGTTAGTTGTCTCTTCCTAAAAGAATGAGCCCTAAAAGCCAACTGTATACGCGCAGCAGCCTGAGTTGCATTCCTAACAGCAGCTAAGGTGTCCTTAAGAGAAAGGTCCTCATTTGTAACAAGATTTGGTTTTGAGATACTATTTACTGCTTCCAGAACAGCAGATCTTCTAGAAAGTTCGGTTTGTTGTGGCAGGACAGATGGATGGCTAGTTAGTGAGATCTCTGAGAGATAACCTGCAAGTCCTTTGTGTCCACATGCCGCAGCTATTGAAGCTGGGGTTTGACCAGTTGGGTCGAGTTGACTTGGGTCTGTAACTGCTCCAGCAAATGCACCAGAAGCTAAGAGTTCAGCTACCATCCTTTCCCTATTATTAAATATTAAGAGAAATTAAATTAATTCAAAGTTTGCTGGCTCTAAAACATGCACACATACATACATTGTAGATGTAGCAAGATAATGGGTCAGAGGTTGATTATCAAAACAATATTAGTACAATACTAATCTAAATATTTGAATAAAATGATTTAGGAGGCTGTATGTATTAGAAGTACGCTTTAGGAACATTCGAACTGTTTCCGTCATGGAAATTTTATTTTAGAGTAAAATGCCATTTTCGTCCCTGAGGTTTGACTAGTTATGCGTCTTTCGTGCAAAGGTTTTTTTTCCACATCTGGATCCAAAAGGTTTGAAATCTTGCCATTTTCATCCAGATCGTTAACACCATCCATTTTTCTCCATTAAGTTAGGGGTATTTCCATCTTTTTTGTTAACTTAAAGAGCAATTCAGTCTTTTTCTCTTTATGTATAAAGACTGAATACCCCTGAAAAAGAGTGAGTTGCCCTTTAAGTTAACAAAAAAGTTGGAAATACCCCTGATTTAACGGAGAAAAATGGATGGAGTTAACGAGCCGGATGAAAATGGCAAGATTTCAAATCTTTTGGATCCAGATACGAAAAAACAAACCTTTGGACGAAAGTCACAAAACTGGCCAAACCTCAGGGACGAAAATGACATTTTACTCTTTTATTTTTTAATTTAAGTCCTGTAGAGATCATGTACATCCCAAATCGGGCCATTTAAAGTGTATAGGTCGAAATTGTCACCTCTACTATTCTTGTCTATTATCTATTTAATCATCACAAAGATTAATACACCAGATATATAGACATAACGTACCTTCCAAATCGAGCAGCCCAGTGAAGGGCAGTCCAACCATTAATGTCACGAAAGTTTACACCAACTCCAGATTTTAGAATCGGGCTCAAGGCCCATGCAAAGCCCAACCCAGAAACCATGTGTATTATCCCTTGTTCTCTTTTAGACAAAGCTGCAACACCTTTCTTGTTTTGCAGTCTAGAAGAAAGCCAGATTTGCAACTTATCTTTCAAAAGTTCTTCTAGAAGCCAATCAGTTGCATTAGCTGATTCCAAACTTCCATCTAAAAGCGTCTCAATAACTTGAGACCATGAGTCATCATTTTGACTAGTTTGACTTTGACCAGATAACAACATTTGCACAAATCTCACAAGTAATAATAGTTCCTCTGAGTTTTTAGATTTTTTCTCGGTTGGGTTATTATTTGTGTCGTTATCTGGTTTAGCATGGTATTCAAATTCTCTGATTTCACTACAAGATTCACGGTTGCCAGATGTAATACAAAGAGCAACTTTGCCAGGTAAGCAAGTGGGAGCGTAACAACATAGGACGCCGTCTTGAATAACCTCAGCAGGAACCTCGGTTTCACCAAACATACAGTACCATTGTCGTTTGGTGAGATCCGGAGTAGAAGTTCCAATAATGAGTACCTGCATAGAGAAATAAACTGTGATGGAAGAGATAAATCCTACTAAAAACTATGAAATTAAAGATGTCCATGCAGATATCACCAGTGGCGGACCTAGGAGTGGAAATTTTTAGGTGTCGTTTGTCTATCGCTATGTAATAATATCTTTCGGTCCGGTTCGAGTGAGTCGGGTCGTATAAAATTTTAATGGGTATTTCAGTGGATTTTGATAAATAATATAACTTTCTTTATCAAAATGTCTTTAGTGAAACATATATTATATATCAAAGAAGTTATTACGGAGAATAAACATTAAGTTATATAAAGGGGAAACAAGTAATAAATAAAATATAAAACAAAAATGTAAGAGTAAACTGCCAAAATCATCCCAGAGGTTTGGTTATATTTGTTTGTTGCATCCAGAAGGACAAAGATGTCATTCACCTTAATAGAAAAAATAAACCGAGTTAGTGATTTTGATGGAACCGACAATAAAACGCAAACCTGAAGAACTCAAATGCACAAAAAAGTCATTTTGGATGGAACAAGCAAATATGCCTAAACCTCAGGGACGATTTTGGCATTTTACTCTTTTTATTAAATTATCAAATGGTATAAACATAGAAAATTCCGGTAGAAAACCTTATTTAATGTTGATTAACATACCTTTGTTGGCTCAGATGAATATCCCCATTCCGGGGCAATCTCACGAATGGTAAATTTCTGCTCTTGTGTGATGGTAAAACTTGAATCTGGTTCAAGAGGCATTCCGCTTTGACCTTGGTCAAACATTGTTGAGTAAATGTCTGGGTAGCTTTCAGACAAATTTCTTGCAGGGGTATATGACGGAAATTTAAAATCTTCAATTTCATCAGGTAGCAGTACAGATGCTGGAGATGGAATTGAGTTGTCACGAGTTTTAAACTTTAAAGCTCCATAATTGTATAAGTCGTATTTTGAATATTAAAATTGACAGATTTATATCATTACTCGACTTACAGAAATTATTTGCACCAGTATATCCAGAATTGTAATTCTCCTGCATTTCCACTGGATCTCTTCTTAGTTGAGATAAAAGTACTCCCTGTTTAAATGACAAAACCAAAACCAAAATTAAAATTTAAAAGTACACTCACTCATACAAGGTGAAACTTGAACAACATTAGCAACAACGTTACAAGTGATGGCTATTCTAAGGATTATTCACACAGAAGCTTACATTTCTGTCTGAAGGGTACACGTAATTCTTCTGAGAGACATCTCCTACTGCATTCCCATTATATTTTAACACATCATTCCCAAGTGAAGTTTGTTGACTTGTATTACAAAATTCACCATCCGGTTGTTGCTGGCTCTGATTTGAACTCACATACCCACCTACATCTTTTTGCAGTTAGTCTGTGTCCAACTTTATCAAATTTATCATAATTTGATGCTATGCAGTTAATGCGGTAAAAAATCTGATATCGGTTATCGCGGTGGGATATTGGTAGTTTTAATATGATGCAGAATTTATATATATAGCAATTTAACACTAACAATTCAGTATACTCTCCTACCATCAACAAATTAACCTTTTGCAACTTGCAAAACACTAACAGTTGTAGCAAGTAGGAACTAATTAAGACTTAAAACACTAACAATTAACAATTAAGACTTAAATCACTAATAGCAGCAATAAGAAAAAAGACGAATGGTATAACTAAAAAGAAAGGTACAGATATCGGAAACAACGGTGATATATATCGGTCAAATATGGGTCCAATATCGCCGATATTTGACACTGATATTTTACATGGGGACCGATAACTGATTCATCGGTGATATATCCCCGATATTAACTGCATCGCTCAAAATGGACATTTGCCGTCTACACTTAAAACCTCTGGTCAATTATCTTAATTCTTAATACCAAATAAAGGAAACGAACCTGGATATTGTTCAGATGCATAACTGTTTGAACCACTTCGCATCCCTCCGTAATCTTGTTCATCAACTGAAAACGCTGAATCATTTGACATCTCATTCTCACTATAAAACGCACTGATATCTTTCAAGTTTTCCTCGCCCAAACTCAACTGTTCTTTTATTCTTCTCAACGCTTGATCAATTTCAAAGTTCGGTGAACCGCTAATTTCCTCAATTCCTTGTGTACAACTCAAAGGACTTGTCCCGTTGGATCTAGTAATCACATCTGAACTAAATTCTATTGAACTGGGACTAGAGGTGTTGTCGTAAGGTTCACGAAACTGACTAAAAGCAGCAGAAGATTGAGTGAACTGAGAAGCGTAAGAGTTTGAACCCTGAACAAGAGCAGAAGAGCTCAGAGAGAATGTTGAAATGGATCCAGGACTATGCCCACTCTGCACCGACAAAAAAGTCAACAAAAAAGAAAGTGTTTTCAACATGATACGCATACATAAAATAGTCAAGTTTTCGCCAAGCTAAAGTGACATGAAGATGTCTACGTGCTGAAAATATGCATAAAGAGGAAACATGAGTCTGTTCTTTTATTATTAGTAAATTATTTAAAACATTAATTATGTTACATTTACATATGTGTATAACCACACACATATATAGAGAGAGGCCGGTTAACGTACAAAAGGCTCTTAATGTGCGACGGTACGCGATCACCAATATAACGTGCGTAATTATGCAATAACGTGGTAATTAAGGTTAACCCAACCCATTCGTAATTATGCAATAATGTGCGTAATTTTGCAAATTTAATTGTTATTGTGCCACCGCGTTCAATTGAAGGCCTAGATTAGATCAGATGTGTGGTTGAGATGCTCGCGTACGCATCGCACGATAAGGTGATCTTGTACATTAACTGGCCTCTTTATATATATTATTATAATGTATAGGGCTAATGTTATAGAATAGCAATGTACTTAGGTTGGTGACTTGGTGGTTTATTTTGGCAACTGTACTTATATATGTATATTATAATGTATGGGCTAGTTTCATGAGGCATTTTTTCATGAGGGAGTGTCATTCATTAGAACTACCGTTTCTACTGCAAAATCACAAGACTTACCACGGTTATATCTCTATAATGAACAAGTACAATGTGATCCATTCCCCTGTCACCATAAGATCAAGAAATATATAGCCCTGTTAGCACGAAAATATATTAAAGTCTAGATCTATGTTCCAACTTTAGTTATGACAGAACATTGAATACCAAAGTGTTTGAAACACTAAGTAGTCAGCTGTAATATAAAGCCATAGTATAGAAAACAAGCAAACCAACAAAGAGAAGAAAGATACTCACGAATCCAACATCCAATAACTACGCCTCTGGAAGTTCGGATTCACCTCACCGTGTGCATAGTAACAGTTTAATGCCTCAACATTTCCAACCTATGATATTTTATAGTATAATCAGTAAATTATGGTTGAGAAAGGATCTTAATTCCATCTAAGTCCATATTTGACTTATATTCAAAAGATACCCATGCTTTAAAAGGGAAAAATGGAATAACCTTTAGGCGTTCATGTGCTTCTCCAACAGTTCTTCCATCCTTTTTTCTCCTCCAAGTATGACCATCTTTACGGAAAAAACGCAGGACCCTCTTGTTAAACAGAAATAAGGAACCACCTGTAAAAGGATTTAATAAAAAAAATAACAGAATTATTAGCAAACTACTGTAATAGACATAGACTCACATACACCTTTTCAACAAAGAAAAATATAAATGTATAAACATTACTGGGTGGCTTTTGGACGGGCTCATTGGTAAGCTGTTTTTCATCAAAATTCTGCAGTATGAAGAACACCTCCCCTGGTTTTAACCACCTGATTTGTGCTTCTTGGACAAGATCAGCGATGTTATACCCTGAGAATATAAACAAAAAAGTGAGATACAGATTACAGAACTAACATTAGAATATCAAAATAAATGTTGTTACAGGATATTCACGTGACAAAAACTTGTTACAGTTTCACATACATTACTTAAGGTTTAAACTTTAAACCTGTCATCAATTCGATTTTGCGGGCTTTTTTTTTTCACTTCTTCAAACATGAAGGTTCTTTTTCTGCAAACTGGACTGAGCGGTTTGGTACTTTGGTTTGCAGAGGTTTAAAAACCGTCGGGTATCAAACTGGGTTCGTTTAATCCTAGTAAGATAACCAAAATAATAATATGTAACATAGCCTATAAGTTTTTCCTTACTTGTGCTAAAATAATTTCTCTCTTTGCTTAAAGTTGTCTTTCCCCTAAAATTCAATACATGTCATATAATATATAAGGATATTACATAGTTTTAGTAGTTTCGGTCAATCCCACCCATGCTAAAAGTTGCCTGGAGTCCTAAAAACCATCAAAACCACACCGTGAACACCCCTAACTATATCCAGGAACAAAATCACAATATATAGCTAGCTAGAGAATACAGAAATGATGCAACTGCTTATTCTACACACATAACAACAGTAGCAGACTAACAGCTTGAGTATGTTACAATCAAGAACTAGCCTATTAGCATCTTTGTTGCAAGCAAACCTAACTCAAAAACCTTCACCTAATTACATTATCTATAGCAACACTATTATTAGGTTCTACACCAATCACATATATCCTATCATCTTCCAAAACACAACAAAACTTCTCACTAAATTAGTTATTTCAGCAGATCGCTAATCGCTTAATTCAACACATAACAATGACAAATTGACAGTCCAATACTTCAATTGCGTGTGTGATTAACAACGTGAATCTAATAAACTATATAAAGTATACATACAAAATTTCCAGTAATTCAGCATACGAACGTAAACTAGTAGTTCAATTTCGTGTGATTAACAACAACGTGAAAGCAGTTGAAAGGTTGAACTAAAATAAGTAAATAACCTAAATCAAGTATACGTACAAAATTTGAAGCAATTCAGCATACGAACGTAAGCTCCAAATAGATAGAGTTAATTAACTTATGGAAAACTAAAATTTGACCTGACGTCATCATCTGTATAGTGTATACTCTGCACACGACTGAAAAACAACAACGAGCAATAGATTGATTAGATTCTGATTCGTCACGTATTCTCGAAGCTTCGAGATTACTTCCGAAAGCTAACGTACGCCGTAATAAGATCTAACGGTACCGTCGTACCGGAGGAACTGAAACCGGTGGTTTAACTAAAGTTAGAGGGGAGGTTATGCGATGTTCTTAAGCGGGCCGGGATCTCTGCCAAAAAGGAAGCTCCAGTAAATTTCCTGACTGACCCCTTAGAGGGGAGGTCTACTTTACGCCCGGCGGACATCCTTGTGTTTGGATGGGAAGGGGGGAAACACGCTTGTGTAGATCTAACTGAAGTCTCCCCCCTTGTCGGGCTCAAGGAAAAGGGTTTTGTCGTAGGGCAAGCGGTGCTCAAGGCAGAGGCGAGCAAAGTGGCAAAACATGAGAAAGCCTGCCGGGAGAATCAACATGTGTTTGTCCCGTTTGCGTTTGATACCTTTGGTGGTCTCGCTCCTGAAGCTGTGCGACTCTTGAATCGGGTTCAAAAAGTCGTTAATAGTAATTCTACGTCGCTAAAGGTTTCAAACTTTGTATTTAGTAGAATTGGTTTTTCTATTCAAAAGGGGGTGGCGGCACAACTTGTTGCCCGACTACCTGCCGTTGCTTTGTAATTGCCTTTTTTTCGTGTGGAATGATATCGTTTATATTTTGACTAAAGAGGTAACATGTTTTTATGAGTCAGATATATCAATAATATTCACTTAATAATTGAATGGTAAAAAAAAACTAAAGTTATTGAGTGACAGTGTTCCGATAACGGAGACGACGGTGTAAAAACGCATGATTTTGTGTGTATGAGTAGTGGTGGTTTGCGGTGGTTGGAAGGAGAGAGAGAGAGAGAGAGAGAAACTCCGGCAAAGGGACGCCGGAAAGGTGGTACGGTTGCAGAAAATATCTTTTTTCTATTGAGAATTTGGAAGTAATTATTAATTTTTTTTTAAATGGTGTTATTATTAGTCTTTATAATTCAGGTACTTTTGTATTGGGATTTTTTTTTGTCGTTTCTTCTGGTTAAATTAATTTTATAATTGACCTATAAAGTTAAGTTGAATACTACAGATTCCAGCTACATGTCTTGGTTTTTAGCAATCTTTTCAGAACCGGACCGGAGGTCGACCCGGTCACCTTACGGGGGTCAAAGGTCGGACCAGTCTGACCGGTTCGACCGGATTTAAGAACTGGATTACGTCATAAATTATATAAAAATATATATAAAACATAGAAAAAATAGATAAAATTCCAAATAGTTAAGGAACTAAAAACACAACCATTAGTCATCCTAAAACATTCAAAAGTACCAAATCTTGCAACTAACTATCAAACATAGTGTCAAATCTTGTTTTGAGTTTTTTAGATTAGGTTTTGAAGTGATTTATTCCATATTTAATTAAAAAAAGGAAAAATTACAAGTTTTGTCCTTTATCTTTAGGGTACTTTACAGGCGGTGTCCTTTTTTTCAAATGTTGACAGGTGGTGTCCTTTAGTAGGTATTTTGTTACAAGTTTTGTCCTTTAGGCCAAACCCAGTTAGGTTTTTTTGTTAAGTCTGGTCAAACAGGGGTAGTTTAGTCTTTCTACCTATTTATTTATAAATCTTTTTAATAAAATAAAACAAAAAGAATTTAAAAAACTAATATCTATTTAAAAATTTAAAATCTCTCTCTCTCTCTCTACAAACATACAAGTTCTCTCTATTTCTCTCTCAGCATAGAATGTTGTTCACCATTCCCAAATTCTGCAATATACCCACCACTCTGCAAGAAGCCAAGTTTATTCTCAGGATTGTTCATCATTTTCAAAAATTGAATACTCTCAAAGAGTAAGACTTGCAATTCCACACATTTCATCTATAATTTTTCTTAAAATTCTCTTCATTTCTGTAACACCCACATTACACAATATCTTCTAAAAATGCCGATTTTCGCTAGAACAAAACGAGTCACCAATCCACTAGATGAACTATAACGATGAAAAAATCGATTCGGAACTGGAATACGATTTCGATCGTACGGACGTGTTAATCGAGATCCTAATTTCAGTTTTTAGATCTCAAAATGTTGGTAGTTTCAGAAGCGTGTTATTATCTAATGTTTTGAAAGCTTTAGAGGTTTTTGAATGTTGTAGATCTAACAAACAAATCTTGAACAGAAACTTGATGTTGATTCATCTATAAATTTGATTCATCTTTTTTTCTCCAATTGTTGGAAAGAAACAAACAAACACAAAATCCCATATCATTTTGTGGAAAAAGTTCTTGAATCTACGGTCAACTTCTTCATTGTGGCGGTAGATTTCATCAAAATTTAAGGTTTTTGAGGAGTGATTGTGGATAAATATTGAGAATTTGGAAGTGGATGTTGGGTAGGGGTGGTTTGGGAGACACCAGATTGGAGTGGGTGGTGGCTGGAGCTCGGGTAGATGACCGAAAGGGGATCTGATGCAGGTGGAGAATTGGGGGTGGGGCGGCGATGGAGGTGGAGAACATTTGAATGGGTGTTTAATTGGGGGTGGGGAGGCGATGGAGGTCTGTGGTACACAGGGGCGGCGGCAGATGACTGTGGTGGGAGGTGGTGGTGGATGACGGTTGATGGTGGTGTTGATGAAGACGGTGGTGGTGGTGGTGGTGGTGGCAACATATGGTGGTGGTGGTAGGTGAACTGGTGGAGGGAGAGAGAGGGGGAGGGGGAAGGGGGATAAATATCTGTGTTCATTGTTATACACATATATATGTATATAATTTTTTTTTGGAATATTTTTTAAAGAATAAATTACAACTTTTGTCCTTTAAATATGTAAAAAGACATAATTACCCTCATGTGTTTATCATGTGCCATAAATTAACAGAGTTTTTTTAACCAGGTTGGGTGGAAAGGACAAAACTTGTAACAAAATACCTACTAAAGGACACCGTCTGTCAACATTTGAAAAAAAGGACACCGCCTGTAAAGTACCCTAAAGATAAAGGACAAAACTTGCAATTTTTCCTAAAAAAAAACCATGACCCGGCCCGACCTCCGGCCTGATGTTGGTCCGGTTTGATGGCATGAACCGGCCCGGATGAAGTCCCGGTTCCCGGCCGGACCGGTCCGGCCGGCCAGGTCCGGTTTTCAAAACATTGGTTTTTAGACACGGACCAGTTCGGCCGGTCAGACCGGGAACAAGAGGTTGGGCCGGTTCGTGTCAAGGTATTGGATCGGAATAACATTGAACTGGTGACCCGACGGTTGGACCGTGAAACCGGCCGGTTGAACCGGTTTTTAAAGAGTTTAAACCGTTTTTATATATTCTTCAGTTTAATCCTATTAATTTTTATAATATTTACGACACCTCCTGGTTCTTACGTCTGGTTCGACCGATCCGACTCGTGAACTGGTAAGGAGACCGGTTTGATGTCCGGTCCGGTTCTGAAAACATTGGTCACCCGCGTAAGGGAAGAGGAGGAGAGAGGGTTAATAGTGGGCCCCGCTCTCTTCCACCAATCACGCTTTTATATATATTTATTTTTAAAGAAAAAAATTGTTTGGGTTGAGTGTTGCTAATGTTTAAGTGCAAAATGGAGAGTGGAGAGAGAAGTTGACATGATAGAGTAGGATTGGCTAAGGTGGAGAGGGAACTACTCCCCCTGGTGGAGCGCCCCTTACACCCTTATGAGACTAGAACTTTCATCTACCGATTGAAGAACACCATTACTCAGGTCCATTCAGTTTAAACATATTTACTCAAGTCAATTCAGCTTATATTGTTATTACTATGGTTCAAGTTCAACTCGTTAAATTGCAATATTAACTAGTTTACATATAGATACCAAGATAAATTTGTATGAAGGGGTAATCAAGATCAAAGTTCTTATGGTATGGGTATGTAGGATAATGTCGTAAATGAATTGGACAACCGCAAGCTTAGTTTTGTTGATATTAGTTTTGTTCACGTTAGTTCATTTAGCTTTAGTCGAATAGATAAACAAACACGAAAACTTAAATATATTTAACATGTTGATTCTTGTTTATTAAGAAAATAACTTTATTGTGTTGGTTTGTGATTAGGCCGAACCTAAAGTAAGGAACATTGGTGTCACTTGGCACAAGTAAATATAGTCTTTTGTTTGGATGAAACGTTACTAAAAAATTAATAATTATCAAAAGATAAAAATTAGTTTTTTTTAACGGCAAATTAGGATCACTGACGGACCACTAGAGTATTTTCGTGCCACCAGCATAACCATCCGATCATATCCATCTCCACTAGGCTATAATGCATATACACCAATTCAGGAGGAAACTCAATAAATCTGGGAAAACCCCCTTTGTAATAATCGAACACAGGATCTAATGGTCCCAAAGCCTTATCCCACCTCAAGATGCCACTAGACTATAATTCCATGGGCAAAATATAAAAATTATTATTAATGCAAAACATACCTAATCATGCAAATGTAAAATAAACAAAGAGAATAAAACACTATTTGTCAGATTGTGCTTTGATTCTACACCTACCAAACTTTAATTGAAATTGGGTCATCCTAAAAATACAGTGGGTTTGTCATGGATAAGATGGATTATTATTAATTTTTTATTAAAGATTTTTGAGTTTTAATAACAAGTTTAAAACCATATATTAAAGAGAAATTTATAACATAACTTTTAAATGATTTTAATTAGATGATAATCCCTAAACATAACTACAAAATGGTTGTATGATGCACATTTAATAAGAAATTACATTTTAAAAGAGGATTATGATAACAATATGATAAAAATCCTACTTAATACTTGTTAGATATACCGAGAGTTAGAAAGAGAGTGAGCTAAGCGCTACATAGTCCACTTACGTATCACATTCAAGGCAAAATATATAAGTATTTACCGTGTTATCACATTTTTTTACTGAAAACTGATTTGACAATAACGTCACCCAAGGTTCTAAATAGATGAAAGTTATAGTAATTATTCTGCTTTTTAATAAAAAAAAATGGTAAAAAGATATAACAAATCTTCTAGGGTATACTTTCACGCCCCTTAACTACACGTATGCACCACATCACATACTTGACCATCTTTCACTTCACTGCACACCAAGGAAATGGTTTAACCTCATTAACGCCCCTTAAAATTAATTAAAATACATATATATAGCATGTTGTTGTGTGTGTGTAAATTTTGCAATGCTTGATTCCCTCCCTCTCTCTCCTAGTTAACTTCTTAACATATGAAGCTTTTAATGTCTCTTAACACTCTTCAGGAGCAGTTTAACAGATGTTAACAGATGCCAACTAGGATTAACATCTATGAGTGTTAGAGTATACCAGGTGGAGGAATTAATAAACAAAGTTAAAGTAGAAGTTTTCCTATAATTAGTCGTTATCAATTTATAAAAGTAACGCTTTGAAAAAGTCACTTTTTATGTATAATATTTTACTGTTCCTAGTCAATGGCACTTTTATAATGATGTTTTTCTTATTAACCATAATTCTCTTTTAAAATTATAAAACAACGGTTAAGTTAATAATTGCTATGTAAATAAAAATTCTGTCACACCTTATTAAAGTTTAAAGATTACCAGTTTCGAGTCTTTTAGCTTTTAAAACTTCTATAATTATTTGCATAAACGCCCCGTTTGCGGTATGTTTATATAATATATATATAGGGAGGAGCTCATGCGAGAACCACCTTTATTGTAAGAACCGCGAGAACCAATGTGAACACAACCTAAAATAGCTAAAAAAACCTAACCCCCCCCCCCCCCCCCAAAAAAAAAAAAAAAAACCTAAACCCCCCTCCCCCACCCCCCAATGTGAAGCTTTTAATGTCTCTTAACACTCTTCAGGAGCAGTTTAACAGATGTTAACAGATGCCAACTAGGATTAACATCTATGAGTGTTAGAGTATACCAGGTGGAGGAATTAATAAACAAAGTTAAAGTAGAAGTTTTCCTATAATTAGTCGTTATCAATTTATAAAAGTAACGCTTTGAAAAAGTCACTTTTTATGTATAATATTTTACTGTTCCTAGTCAATGGCACTTTTATAATGATGTTTTTCTTATTAACCATAATTCTCTTTTAAAATTATAAAACAACGGTTAAGTTAATAATTGCTATGTAAATAAAAATTCTGTCACACCTTATTAAAGTTTAAAGATTACCAGTTTCGAGTCTTTTAGCTTTTAAAACTTCTATAATTATTTGCATAAACGCCCCGTTTGCGGTATGTTTATATAATATATATATAGGGAGGAGCTCATGCGAGAACCACCTTTATTGTAAGAACCGCGAGAACCAATGTGAACACAACCTAAAATAGCTAAAAAAACCTAACCCCCCCCCCCCCCCCCCAAAAAAAAAAAAAAAAAACCTAAACCCCCCTCCCCCACCCCCCAATGTGAAGCTTTTAATGTCTCTTAACACTCTTCAGGAGCAGTTTAACAGATGTTAACAGATGCCAACTAGGATTAACATCTATGAGTGTTAGAGTATACCAGGTGGAGGAATTAATAAACAAAGTTAAAGTAGAAGTTTTCCTATAATTAGTCGTTATCAATTTATAAAAGTAACGCTTTGAAAAAGTCACTTTTTATGTATAATATTTTACTGTTCCTAGTCAATGGCACTTTTATAATGATGTTTTTCTTATTAACCATAATTCTCTTTTAAAATTATAAAACAACGGTTAAGTTAATAATTGCTATGTAAATAAAAATTCTGTCACACCTTATTAAAGTTTAAAGATTACCAGTTTCGAGTCTTTTAGCTTTTAAAACTTCTATAATTATTTGCATAAACGCCCCGTTTGCGGTATGTTTATATAATATATATATAGGGAGGAGCTCATGCGAGAACCACCTTTATTGTAAGAACCGCGAGAACCAATGTGAACACAACCTAAAATAGCTAAAAAAACCTAACCCCCCCCCTCCCCCCCCCCCCCCCCAAAAAAAAAAAAAACCTAAACCCCCCTCCCCCACCCCCCAAAAACCTAAACCCCCCCAAGCTAAAATGCTAAAAACTAAACCCCCAAAAAACCTAAAAAAATAAAAAAAAATCTAAATTTTTTTTTTGAATTTTTTAATATTTTTTTATGTTAAAATCGCTACTTTTAGAAGCCAAAAAAAAATTAAAATTTTTTTTTTTTTTTGCCTTCGAAAAGTAGCGATTTTTTTAATAAAAAATTAAAAAAAAAAAATTTTTTTGTGTGATTTTTAGCTATTTTTAGGCATTTTTGGTTGTGTTCACATTGGTTCTCGCGGTTCTCGCAATAAGAGGTGGTTCTCGCATGATCTTCTCCCTATATATATATATATATATATATATATATATGGGAGGGTTCATTGGGGAACACTAAAAAAGTGGGGAACGGGGGAACACTTTAAAAAATTATACTTAACATGTTAAAAAAAATATTTTTCTAATTTTTTTTCGGCGCTTTTTCTTATAAATACAAGTAGAAACATTTTTGATAAAAAAATCAAAAACTAAAAATATAAAAAAATGTTTAAAAAACAGTTTTATCTTATAGAATTAACTTAACATGTTAAAAATATTTTTTTTAAAAAAAATTTTAGCGCTTTTCTTTATAAAAAGGAGGAGAATCTAGTCGAGTAAAAAATTTTGTTTCTAAAAAAAACAATTTTTAGCCTTTTTTAATTGTTTTTTTTAATATTTTTAGTTTTTGATTTTTTTTTTATTAAAAATGCTTCTACAAGTATATATAAGAAGAAGCGCCGAAAAAGATGTTTAAAAAAATAATTTTTAACATGTTAAGTTAAATTTTTAAGAGTGTTCCCCGGTTCCCCACTTTTTTAGTGTTCCCCAATGAACCTTACACTATATATATATATATATGTGGGCGCTCGAGGGTAAAAGTGAAAGTGCACTAGTTTTACCGTTATTTTACTAATTTCGTGAAAATAACGTTAAAAGAGGGGGATGGTTAATCATGCATCATGTGGTGACACTGATAACCGAAAGATAAAGGGGTACATGCACTAATCGGTCTTTGTCTCAATTGCTGAGTGTTATGTGCCTTATGTCCAAGGCTTTATGCAAAACTACTATCGAGTCGGGGGTCTCATTGGAAGCAGCCGCTCTATTCCTACGGGGTAGAGGTAAGACTGTCTACATCTCACACTACTCAAATCCTACCTTAACTTTGCTATTGTTGAGATATACTGAGTATGATGATGATGATAATTATTTGCATAGAAGAAAAATAGGTGAGAATCTTAAACATGTCACAAATTTGAAATCTAATACATCATTTACGAGCTAGTGTTTAGTCTAAGCAGTTCAAGTCTGTTTTAAGTTAACTTGACAGATTTACTGGTTGATGCATGCTAACTTTTAATTTATTTTTAATGGTATTTTATGTTAAAGGTTAAATATAACATCAAATATGTAGTTTAAGAGTAATTGTTTATAGGCATACAAGTTTATTTATGTGAAACAATATATTTAGAGTAGTAACATATAATATATGATAAGAAAGAAATACATTAAACGAGTTGTGCCCGTATCAATATTGAAGTGTACAAGTCTTGTCTGGTTCCACATGTGAGACCTAATTTTCAGGTTTGTTCAACATGTTTAATCCATCAAGCTATTAACAAGCTTCGGTTAGCAACCATGTTCAATAACATATAACTTATAACTATATATTATAACGGAGATGCATAAACGAAAAACATAAACTATTTAACCGATTATATCTTGTTCATAAAGTATTTGAGTAAAACAAAAACAAAAGAGGTTGCGAGAATCAATGGCGGATCTTGCCCGTTGAACGTGCCAGAGTCGAAAGACACGGGCACTAAAAAAACCCGGGCAAGCCCGGGCCAAACATAGTATATATAAAAAATTTCGATTAAAATGCGAAAAATTAGCATTACGGCCGAAAAACTTTCCCGGACCGTGGCCCTGCCATAGGCCTTGTAAAAACCGCCCTTGGCTAGAATGATGGGTCCAAATGGGAGATGAATATTAAATGCTAATTTGATGTTTATTTAAAAAAGGAAAAGATCAAATAGGAAGTTTGATCTTTGTAGAAAGACTAGGAAGTCATCCTAATCCTACACGTGGCAAATTAGAAAAAAAAAAGAAGGGCATTTTGGTCCAACATTAATATTCTTCACCCAACCCAACCCTATCTTCACAATCTAACAACTCCCATCTCCCAGACCCATCACCACCACCTCTATTCACTACCAACACTCCGCCGTACACTCCCAACCGTTCACCACCTCAACTCCGCCACCCTAACAACCAACCGACAACCCACCTCCGACCATCATCACCTCCAAAACCTTAATTTTCACCATCTCAACCGCCACAACCTCAATTCTCCCGGCGTTCTGCAACCATCCACCTGAAAAAACCGTTCAAGAGGTACGTTGAAATCGACCATTAGCAGAATGGGCAGAATTATGAGCTGGAACTTTCTTTTGCTGCTTTCTTTTTGCGAAACTCCTGCAGTTGTAAAACGCAACACAAGCAAAAAGCTTAAAATTTACTAAATATACGTTTACAACTTCAGGGAATAGTGCCAGGCAGCTTGTTTGGCACTTCCCTATTAGACCAGCACATTTTTAATTTAATTTTATTCTCATTTTAAAATTACGTTTTCGTCCTTTGTTTAAAATTACGTTTTAGCCCTCGGTTAAAAAACTCACTTTTAGTTTGTTCCCAGTTTAAAATTACAGTTTCGCCCTCCGTTTAAAATTACGTTTTTGCCCCTAGTTCCAAATAAAATGTTGTTTTTCCCTGTAGCTCAAAATTACGATTCTGTACTCAGCTCAAAATTATGTTTTTGCTCACAGTTCAAAATAAAATTATGTTTTCCCCCTAGCTCAAAATTATGATTTTGCTCTTAGTTTAAAATTATGATTTCGCCTCCAATTCAAAATATAATTACGATTTTGCCCTCTGTACAGACATACATGTTATGAGAGAGAAATATTCGGGTTATTGTCCCCGCAAAACGGGCAAGGCAAAAACTAGTTAATTACAAAATGTCAATATCGTTCAGAAACAATCATTGAGTTTAATATTGTCACTACAAGACAAAATCAATTTTCATGTTTGTTTGATTCGTAGATGCAAAAGAAATTCCGTTACACAAGAAACTAAATGGTATTCATTTTGCAATTTTCAAGAGTTTTTCAATTGCGTTTTACCAAACAATTAAAAAGCATATTTTTATGGTTTTAACCCATTGCGTTTTATAAAAAAAACATATTTTTTTTTGTGTTTTTAGCCCATTGCGTTTAAAAAAAAAACACTTCTTGGTGTTTTTAATCTATTGCGTTTTAGAAAAAAAAACACTTTCTTTTGTGTTTTTTGTCTATTGCGTTTTAGGAAAAACACATTTTTATGTGTTTTTTGGTCCATTGTGTTTTAGGAAAACACATTTTGAAGTGTCTTTAGCCCATTGCGTTTTAGGTAAAACAAATTTTTATTTGGTTTTAGTCCATTGCGTTTTAGAAAAAACACTTTCTTTTGTTTTTTAAGCTATTGCGTTTTAGAAAAAAAGGACATTTTTAAGTGTTTTTTGGTCCATTGCGTTTAAAAAAAAAACACATCTTGAAGTGTTTTTAGTCCATTGCATTTTAGGTAAAACACATTTTTATGTGTTTTCAGTTCATTGCGTTTTAGAAAGTACACTTTCTTTTGTGTTTTAAGGCTATTGCGTTTTAGAAATAAGACATTTTTTTGTGTTTTCTGGCCATTGCGTTTTACAAATTAGACATTTCTTTGTGTTTTTGTTGCATTGCGTTTTAGAAAAATGTCATTTTTTAGGGTTTTTTTCCGTTGCGTTTTACCCAACTGAGTTTTTTTTCCATTGCGTTTTACACAACTGGGTTTTCGAAAATATAGCAATAGTATACTCGTTTTAAAGATAAAAAAAACGTTCGCTTTTTTGGTGCAATTTTTATAAAAAAATAATGTCATATGAAAGAGTTATTAAAGTTTAAAAAATGAGGGGGAATTGAAGGAAATAAAAACTATTGCCTTGGATTGACTAGAATGCCCCTAACAAACCCACGCGCCTCGAAGTTTTTCATTCAATTTCACTCATTTAATCTTAGCATTTGATTAAATAAATAGATGGTCAAGATTACTTCCTAGATTTCCTACCCAAATAAACTTTCTATTATATCCTAACCCTATTTCAAAATTTCATTTTTACAACTTTCGATTTTAAAGTTTGCCTGGATGAAGAATAAAACAAAAAACTTAAAGAAAAAAGGTATTTGGTTCATTTTTTCTATTTTTAAAAATTATATAATAATTCTATACTAATAAAAATTACTTTATTTTTCTGGATGAATCCTTTGTTTTTATATGGAGATATACAAAATAATATATGTATTATTATCAATATTTTTCCTTTCAAAAAAAATTATATCAATATTTTAAGGGGGAGACTATTTGCACACTTGGTGTGTAGATAGTCAGCCTAAAAATGGTTTTTTTTGTCCTATATTCACACCTTGCAAAGTCGAGCTGTGGCCAAAGCATGACGTTTTGGTCCGGACAACCAGACAAAGATTGACGGGTGTCTGACGGGTCTGTTGACCGGACCAAAACGCCGAGCTTTGGCCGCGTTTTGGTCCTGTCAAACAGACACCCGGTCAGTCTTTTGTCTGTTTGACAGGACCAAAAGACGGCCATTGCTCGACGTTTTGATCGGGTCAACAGACCCGTCAGTCTTTTGTCTGGTTGACCGGACCAAAACGCCACGCTTTGGCCACAGCTCGACACTGCAGGGTGTGCATCTAGGAAAAAAAAATCCTTTTTGGTGTGCATATAGGCATTAAAACTTGTAGGATATGTGCATTAAAAACAACAAATTGATTGATTTAATAACTGGTCATGATAACTTCTATAAAGATTCCCACTATCAACCTGACTTCTTTTGTTGTTTTATGGTCAACCGGTTATTATGTTGAATGGTGGCAACCATTGCCGACGTGACTCACCGTCCATTGTCCGTATCGTATGGTATCATATCGTGTCGAGGATGGGAAGCCGTAACATGGGCTATGGCTCAACCCCGTATTCGTAGTTTTTTTTTTTTCCAGGTTATACACAAAGGATACCC